>BDMV01000001.1:12935681-12946351 GCA_008326285.1 Oryza officinalis | reverse complement strand
TAATTAAACAAAAGTGATTTCGACTGGGGCGGCACGGATAGAATATGGGTGGTTCTGGGAACGGTAAGCCGCCGACCCTGGTCAGTTAAGGACCGAGTCAAGAAGCTAAGCAGGAAACGAACCGAGTACGACCACACTTCTTGAGTGGGGTTAGACCCGGTGGACTAGGTTATTCTCGTGGGGTGGCACCCCAGACATGGTAGGTTCTGGATATCGGTATGGAAATGTGGAAGTGTGTGGTTTAATGACGTCAAGCTTTATATATGTATGATGTAACCTTCAATCTCGGGAGCGCCAGGACTCCCCTCACAACCGGCTCGAGGTAGGAATGTGGCGCCGGGGGTGCAATGGGGATTCATAGTCCTTGGAGCGGGTGCCGCCATGCGAGGGTAACTGAAAAACCGGGCCGTGACAAGTCTCATGTGTTGGGTGCGTCACGGAGTGTGGGATTAAAAGCGTACATCCACTGCAGTGTGAGTAAATTAAACTATTCGAATAGCCGTGCTCGCGGTTAATGAGCGCCGGGACTTGTATTACTCTTGACTAGCCTCGTCAATTTGTAATATTGCTAAAATATGATGGGTATGGAAGGCGTGACCTTGCCTGATGTGCGAAAAGGTCATAGTGGTTAAAACTGTGGAAATTGGATGCGAGGGTAAACCGGACCAAGCGAGGCTTGGGGAAGGTGGATGAACCCTCGCAGGTTAATGATAACTTCAACTTAACGTGGTTTTCAGTTAAAACTGTTGTGGCATAGGTTTGTGAAATAATTTGTGAAAACTAGCTTTATGCAAATAAACCAAGCCATCCTTGAACCCCTATGAACATTATATGCATTCTGTAGTGGTGGCTTGCTGAGTACGGTTGGTACTCACTCTTGCTTATTTACATCTTTTAGAAAGGTGTTGGTGTCGACCTGTACATGTGCTATGCTGGCAAGGAGTTACCGAGGACGGTGGAATAGGGACCTAGGTTCACCAGTCGATGCGTGTGGGATAAGATGGACCGCCGCTGCTTCGCTTCCGCTACTTTATTTAGTTGTTTTGGTATTTTGTGTTGCTATCGACCATGCTTGGTCTATTCGGGTTCCATTTGGGCTACCCTTGTATTATTAATATATTGTAAGACCTGTATGACGATGTCAGCTTGAGATATACAACTGTGCCATGTGTGTACCATCTACTGATCCAGGGAATGGTATTGTAATACACATGGGGTTTCCGGTATACAAAACCGGGGGCTCACACATACTCCCCAGAAAGTTGATTAATTACCAGCTGTGAATCACCAATGATCTCTACGAAATCGGCCTCGACCTCTTGTAATAACTGCAAACCTTTAAGGACCGCTTCATACTCTGCTTGATTGTTAGTATAATAAGGCTTGATGGTAAAAGCAAACTCAAAGCTTGCCCCCCGAGGGGATATGATGACTAGGCTGATACTGCATCCATGTCTGCAAACGGATCCATCGAAATATAGCGTCCATGGCACAATGTCTGCATATGCAACTGAATCATCTCTGTGTTGAACAATGAAATCGGCCAGGGCTTGTCCTTTGATTGCTTTGGCCGATTCATACTTGAGGTCAAATTCTGTTAAAGCAAAAATCCACTTCCCAATTCTTCCTTTTAAGACGAGGGCCGATAGCATGTATTTCATCACATCGGCCTTACTGACCACAATGCATTCATTGGAAAGTAAATAATGCCTCAACTTAGTACATGAAAAATATAAGCATAGACATAATTTCTCCACTGGCGTGTACCTTGTCTCGGCATCTAATAACCTCCTACTGAGATAGAAAATAGCTCTCTCCTTGCCATCAATGTCCTGAACCAGAACTGAGCCGATGGATTTCTCATCGGCCGATAGGTACAGCCTAAATGGAACCCCTTTCCGTGGAGGGATTAGAACTGGGGGAGAACTTAAATATTCCTTGATATCGTCCAGCGCTTTCTGTTGCTTATCATCCCATACGAACTCCTGATCATCCTTTATCTTCAACAATGGAGTGAATGGCTCTATCCTGCCTGATAGGTTTGATATAAAGCGCCGGACAAAGTTGATCTTCCTGAGCAGAGATTGTAACTTGGTCTTGTTTGTTGGAGGCTTGATGTTTTTAATAGCATCAATGTTCTTCTGTGTAACTTCAATTCCCCTTTCATGGACCAAGAAACCCAGAAACTGACCGGCCGATACGCCAAAGACACATTTGTTAGGGTTCATCTTTAAGCCATATTTCCTTGCTCTTTCTAATACCTTGCGTAAATCGGCCAAGTGCATACCGTACTCTTTGGACTTCACGACGACATCATCGATATAAACCTCAATCAGTGAGCCGATAAGATCATGAAAAATATAATTCATGGCTCTCTGATAAGTAGCTCCAGCATTTTTTAAACCGAAGGTCATGACAACCCACTCATATAGGCCGATTGCCCCCGGACACCTGAAGGTTGTTTTGTGAATATCTTTTTCGGCCATGAAAATCTGGTTGTAGCCTGCGTTCCCATCCATGAAACTGATAATTTTATGTCCAGACGCGGCATCTACCAGCAGATCGGCCAACGACATAGGGTACTCATCTTTTGGCGTTGCTTTATTCAAGTCTCTGAAATCGATACACACCCTAAGCTTGTCGTTTTTCTTCAACACTGGAACTATGTTGGAGACCCACTCCGCATATCGGCAGGGTCTTATAAAGTTGGCATCGTAAAGTCTTGTGATCTCTGCCTTAATAGCTTCATGCATATCGGCCTTAAATCTCCTAGGAGCTTGCTTGAATGGCTGATAGCCTGGTTTGATAGGTAACCGATGTTCTACGATCGATCGGCTTAATCCTAGCATCTCATGATACTCCCATGCAAAACAGTCCATGAATTCTCTCAAAAGATTTATCAAATTATGTTTATATTCTCTTGGTAGGTTAGCACTTACATATGTCGGCCTAGGCCTATCACCTGTTCCTATATCAACTTCTTCGAGCTGATCGGCCGACATAAAGCCTTATCCCAATTTTCCGTCTAACTCATCCACCGCATCGTCTGTGTAGGGGCTGACTTGCTCATCTTGGACTGTGGATGGTTCATCTTTGTTAAAGTAACTGCTTGTCTTGATCTTCAATCGTCTCGATATCACAATCAGTCACTTTGAGGAAATCGGCATCCCAACTTTGTCCGGATAAGCAGTCGATTCCCTCCATTTCCCAAACTGCGAGATCGGCACTGGCCACGTGTACTGACCAATCGGCCTGCACGATCTCGACCTGGTCCCCTTGCCATTGTATAAGGCATTGGTGCATTGTTGAAGGGACGCAACAGTTTGCGTGGATCCAATCCCGTCCCAACAACAGGCTATAGGAACCCTTTCCATCAAAGACGAAGAAGGTGGTGGGTATCGTCTTGTTTCCCACAGTGAGTTCCACGTTCAACACCCCCTTTGCCTCAGATGCGTTGCCACCAAAGTCTTTCAGCACCATGTTGGTCTTGATGAGGTCCTCCGGCACTTTTCCAAGCTTCCGGAAGGTCGTATATGGCATTAAGTTCATTGCCGCGCCGCCATCGACCTGCATCTTCGTCATCGGCCACCCGTTAATGAATCCCTTGATGTATAACGGCCGTAGGTGCCTGTGGCTGCTGTCGGCCGGCTTGTTGAATATAGCCTGGTCCGGTGACAACTGTAGTCGAGCCGAGGAGTGCTCATCGTCGGCTATTGCTTCATCGGCCGTCTGCACGCTGTATTCTGCTGGCAATATGAAAACCATATTAACAGAAGCCGACGCTACACCTTTACCTTTGGCGGTCGTAGGAGCTCGAGCTGTCTTGGAGGTGCCCTCATCGGCCTTGGCCACCGAAGATTTTATCCTCCACTCTTTTTTAGTTCTGGTGGGCCGATGGGCTATTGTCGCTTGCCGCTCTTGGACCTGCTCCTTCTTCCTCAGCCTCTGTACCCGTCGTTTTTGGGTCTTGGAAAACACGTCGCTTGGGCACCACTGAGGATTCTGGGGTTGATCGTCGTCTCCGTCGTGACGATCTTGATGCATCGGCCCTAGCCTTTCGTGCACAGATTTTCTTTGCTTGGCTGGCCGATGCGCTTGTCGGCTTGAACTGCCCTGATGAGAGTCTTCTGTGTCATTGCAGGCAGGGCACTCCTGGATGGATGGCAACCTCATTCCCTCATTCCAGCAAAACCGAAAAAACTCGCATTCCCAATGGGGATCATAGGAGTTGTCTTGCTCGTCGTAATCCTGTGCTTGTTCTTCCTGCCGCCGCTGGTATTTTCTGATCAGGCCCTCCGAGGTCTGATAAGGTCGCTTGTCGGTCCGATGGCCACCGCCGTCGGCCCTGTCCGCCCGCACCATGTTGACTGGGAACGGGTGCCCTTCTATTTTCATCGGCCGCTTGGCATCATCGATTTTAATCCTGCCTTACTCGATGACCGATTGAATCTGTTGTCGGAAGATCTTGCATTCATTAGTATGATGGGAATAGGTGTTGTGCCACTTGCAATATCTCCTCTTCTTGATTTCTTCGACCGATGGAAGTATATGACCTACTGGCAGCTGGATCTGCTTTTCTTGCAGGAGTAAGTCAAATATTTTGTTGGCCTTATTGATGTCGAAGTCGTATTTGTCCTCCTTATCGCCCTTCTTGGCCCATTGGCATGTTGTCGGCTTCTTCATCCGGGCCCACTCGGCTAGATCGACGTCGATATCTTCTTCTTCATCTTCGTCGGAGGCGTAATGATAAATTATATTAATTTTCCTCGTGAACTTCTTCGCCTCCTGGAATCGTTGCTTGTGGGCCGATACTCGTTGTGCTAGCTGAGCTAGGCTATCAAATTCCTGAGAAGAGAATCTCTCACATATCGGCCCTAATAATCCTTGGAACGCCAGATCGGCCAGTTGAGAATCGGTCAAGTTGAGGCTGTAACACCTGTTCCTTATGTCCCTGAATCTTTGAATGTACTCTGGGACCGATTCATCAACACGTTGCCTGATGGCGGTGAGATCGGACTGTTTCATCTCTTGTACACCATTGTAGAAATATCTGTGAAACTGTTTCTCAAGATCTATCCATCCTCTGATGAAATTGTAGGGTAATGAGGAAAACCATGTAAACGCCAACCCCGACAAGGACAGAGGGAAAAACCGCACCCTCAACGCCTCTATGGTCGATGTCTCTCCACATTGTGCTAGGAATCGGCTCACGTGCTCGTATGTCGAGACGTTGTCCTGCCTTGAAAACTTGGAGAAGTCCGGGATTTTGTATCGGCCTGGCAGTGGCACTCTGTCGAACTCCTCGGGGTACGGGTGCCGATATACTGTAGAGTTTTTCTTGGGCTTCAAGCCGAACTGATCTCGCATCATCTCGGCTATCATATCGGCCCTGTATCCTGCGAGCTGATGTGGGAAGTCCTGGTGGTAAGACTGCTGCAAGCCCTCTGCCCGATATTGCTTGGGGGAGTACGGCTGGAAGTGATGGTTCAAGTTCTGTGCATCGTACTGACCTGTGGTATACTGTTGGTAGCCTTGTGGAACGTTGTAAGCTGTCTATGGTGGAGGGTTACTGAACACAGGAGCTTGCGGTTGTCCGGCCGATGGCGGGTTTACTGGAATCTGCTGCATCGGCTCGACCACCGGTTGTTTCCCCTTCGTCCACTGTGCAAATTGCTCTTCAGTGATATGCTGGGGACTTCCTGCCACTTGCTTGGCCAGGACCAGTGGCATGGTTGGCACTGGCTGAGCCGATGGAGGCGGGACCGGCGCCGTCGGCTGAGGGGTTAAACTCAAATCGGTCCTCAAGGTCCGATAAGTTGGGAATTTGTTTTCGGGCAAGAAAATCAGACCTTGAGGTTTATACTGGTGAATCGAACCATCTAAGATTGACTTGACCGTGTTAGTCAAGGTGTTCACCAGAATCCCCGACTGGTTGACCAGCGCAGAGTGGACTGCGGAGTCGATGCGGTCTTGCAACGTCGGCGCGGCGTTTTCTTCAGTTTTTACAGCATGGTTGTGGGCTGCCGCCGACGTGCTGGCTCCATCTCCAGGGCTCGGCAATACCATCTTAGTTTTTTGAATGAAACTGCCTTGCCGAGTCCTAGAATACGTTTGCAGGTACATATTCCGGAACTGCTTGACCAGCTTGTCCATTTCAGCTGTTTGCTCCTCGTTGAGCTGGTCGACGGTCACGGTGACGACTTTCTCCTCAGAGATCTCACCCTGCTTCGACATGTTGCAGTGATCTTGTTGCTCTTGCAAAGCTTGTGTTCTTGATGTCCCACCAGGCGTGCCAAAAGCGTGTTGGCGCAGAATTTCGACCCGCCTTGCAACCAAACGGGTTCCACGTTTCCACGGCGGCCTGGGAGGTTTGCTTTACTCCAGTGCAGGTCCAAAGGCTTGCCTAGTCGTGTGTAGAGCTTGCCAGTTGATTTGATCTGCAATCAACAAGATAAACAAGCAAACCGTGTTAGAAAACAATGGCCGATCGGCCGATAGGCCGATGTCGCATTGTCGTGGCCCAGCCGATAGGGCAAAGCTATATCGGCTTACTTGTGACAAAATAAGATTAAAGCATAGATCTAATCTTATCGGCCTTCATCAACATATTAACATCGATTAATGGCATCGGCCGATAAGGGATGACAAAGATAACTACACTAGCTAATACTCTAGTGTAAATCTATAAGAACCAATCAACCAATATAAATATGTTGACCACAGATAAACCCTAAAGAGTAATCTATAACAGATATATCTATATTCATTGATCTGTTCATGTAGATGGCAGATACACATAAAAACCTTACGAAAATCATGCATATCAGGCAAGACTGGCTGAAACTCCAGTGATATCCTTAATTACAATCGAAAACAGGCTTTGGGCTAGATCTCAAGACAGGACTAAGGTCGATGGCAACTCAAAGTGTGAATTGAGACTTAACACAGAGAGAATCAAGTCACCGATTGCTTTTGGGGATGATAGATGCACTGAATGATTTAACCAAGCGTAATAATTAAACTGTCGCTAGCAATAAACCCTAAAACGAGTAAATCGCTGGTGAAGCATAATTAAGACACTTGTCAAAATCATCCAAAACATGATAAACGACGATCACATCATCGAGGCTTAGCGTGTCTAAAGCGACACACTAGCCCCGACGATGCAGATCGTCGGGCACGAGTTCTTACCTCTGCTCCGGGGAAGCAAGAACTCGTCGGAATTGACCTCTTGCGAGGGTTGGCGATGCGCCGGAAATAGATTGAAACAAACTGGTTGTTGTATTTAGTTGTGAGAGAGTTTCTATGTACAAACTACCGGGATATTTATACCCGCGATTACAACAGGGTCCTTGTAGGACACGATCTTATCCCTAACTAACAAACAAGTCTTTGCGGCAGACTTTTGCCACAGATTAGATCTAAACCTACTTGATTTACAAGATACAATTGCCTAAAACCGAGCTTTATCTCTATTTGGCAACTTCCTTGAAGCTTATCTCGAGCCCAGACCAAGCCCACGCTGACTCTGTCAGCCTCCAGCCTCTATCGGCCAATGACCGTATTGAATCCGTATCGGCCGATACACTCTTCCCGCTAGCGCTTCTCCCAGTCCGATACGTTCTCCGAGTCCGATACGATGCTTGGTCCGACTCCAACTTAATCCTTCCTCTCTGCTTAGGTTTCCTCTTTCCTCTCCGGGTCGATTACGAAAATCTGTTGTTAACAGGTTTCTACTGACATGGCGGGTTGATCACAGTTGACTTGTTAAATCAGCAGATGGGACCACATGTCAGGTACTCTCCTCTTGCCCTTCCCTCTCTCCCTCTCTTCCTCTATCCTCTTTTTTCCATCTCTCCCGACGATAGCGAGACAGCGGTAAGGCGACAGTGGCGGCCGGCGAGGCCCCCTATGTGTGCAAGGGAAATGTTAACGTTAAAATTTAGTAAAATTCTTAGTGGATTCGGTTAAGGAAAAGGGGTCAATCAACCGATAAAAGTTTATCCAGAAGGACTAAGTTCAAGAAGAAATCATGAAGTCCATGGCATGGCAATTTAAATTCTATCTATTAATTAGGCATGATTTAGTAACTTTTCTTTTTATTTTTAAAAAGTTTTATCTAGTGTCCAATCAGGACTTATAATTTTTTTTCTTGTTAGAGAATCTTATCTCGTGTCCGATATGGAATTGTATCAACCTGATGGTATAAATATATAGACCCAAGGTCTTTGTAATCTATCTCTCGATCAATACAACTTTTGACGCATTGCCACCCTAATTTACTCCCGGTGAGTTCTTAGATTCGAGCATGGGCTGCATCGGTTAAGTCCAACCTCCGGCGAGAAGTAAGTTCCGTCATCTTCGCTTGCATCGGTGTGGCTAGGACTTCCTCGGTTCGATTCGATATTCTAATCAGGTCGAAGCAAGCGTTGCCTATCTGGTATATCGTATCTACTTTTGATCACATTATTCTTTAGTTTTACATCGGCTTAGTTGGGACTTCCTCGGTTCAGTCTAATATTTTGATCCAGTTGATGTTTCTCTAAATATGATGCTATTTTAAGATAGATTTGATATATCCATCATGTTTGTATAGGTTTATCGGCTCATTGAGTATTAGATCATATACAATCTTGTGCTACATCGGTTAGGTCTGACCTACTTGATTATTATTGATCATCTAAGTCTTGTTAAGCCGATAGGTTTCATGTTTATGTTTCATCGGAGTGCTAGCCGATGAGTTATCTGGTTACTGATTCTAAGTGTTATATCGGCTTATAAGGATTAGTATAGTTGTTAGATAAATCTATCTATATTAACTTCAATCTTATACTGTCTCGGTTAAGTCCGATCTATTAAGATTGTCTTTGATAAAGAAAGGTTTGCTGATAATTATACACAAGTTGGTTTTAGCCGATTATAGCAAAGGCTTCATTGTTTATCTAACTATTTGAATCTATTTGTATCGGACTTCCAGCCGATTCAATTCTACAGCAAGCTTAAAGGCGATCGTCCAGAATCCCATCAACGTTGGCTGATCTCAATGACTAAAGGCGTTCAACACTAAGAACTAGCATCGGATCCTTTAGCCGATTCTACACCAAGCCATCGGCTATCGGCAATCGACTGACACACGCTTTTGGCACACTTGAGTCTCGAGCAATCGTCATCAATGTCCGGGTATCCAAGTCTCCAACAGCCGATCGTTCAACCTATTGGCTAATCGCTACTACTCAACATTTTGTCAGTTGCAGGATCAAACTAACTAGCACGCTCGCACCTCATTAAGATCTAAGACCCGCACTGGAGCTAAGCAGATCTCCTAGGCCTTCGTATGTCACGACGAAATTTCACGTCAACAGGAAGAAAAAAACATGGCGAGGCTACGTCTGGCCGTGTACGCCCACGTGGCCAACCTCAGCCTTGACTGCCGCCACGCTGTCACGCCCCAAACTAGCCCCGAGCGGAGGCCAGTGTAAGGCGATCCAAATTAACCTGTATGCCTGTACCAGTCCCAGGAAATAGCGCTGGTACAACAGGAAGACTGAATATCACAACCACAGCGGTCTCTTTATGAAGAGTAGGATTACAACCAAGGTTGGAACTGCGGACAGAACCCGAGTTCACAACAGCATTACAAAAAGGCGGAAGCGGAAAGCGGAGACTAGCCCTAAGCCATAAGCAAAGCCTTGGGGAAAGGCCGAAACCCTACTACTGCTCGAAGTCTGCTTGCTCCAGGAAGAACTCTTCATCAGCAGGGTCCACCTCTTCGTCTTCGAGAACTGGGGGGGTTTAATTATAAAGAGCAAGGGTGAGTACGGGAGTACTCAGCAAGTCAGGGGAAATTAAGTGTTTAATGCAAGCTTCAAGGGAAAGCCAGTTGTTTTTCACAATTGATTTTAGTTTAAGACTTTCAGAAACATCTAAGTGAGTGCTTCTCAACAGAGTGGACGAGAAAGTGCGTCTCATCCGGCCGGAGCAGTGAAAATGTATCGATTGGTTCTTGTCGGCACGAGAGGCTCCCTGCCAATCGTTTACCGACCCGGCTGCTCCAACAGCCACACGCGAGAGGCTCCCTGCCAATCGCTCACCAACACCGGCTGCACCAACAGCCACAAATCAACACGTCGGAACGAGAGGCTCCCTGCCAATCGTTCACCGACACCGGCTGCTTCAACAGCCCAACTTAAGCACAGGAAGGAATTCTCACACACCAACAGCAGTTCACAAGGATCCCAATTAAAACTACGCTAAGGAATCACCTCACATCCGCCCATGACCGTGGGCACGGTTGTTCGAACAGTTGTTAACCTCTGCAGAGGGGGTACACTTTACCCACACGATGTTACTAACCCCGAATCACCCAGCCCGCAACTCTCGGTCACGTCTGGCGACCTTGAGGCTTTCACGACAAGGCATTTCGAAAGCCGACTCAGGGTCACCTTATGCCAATGGGAGGGGTCCCACGGACCAACACCAGGTTAGGTCCCAGACCATACTGTGCCAGGAAGCCCAGGGGTCCTCCCCGACACCACCCCGGCGAATCCACTTGTCCCTTGGCATCAAGATTTCCCTGGCCTAGCTAATTACTCAGCCAGGGGCGTCCCATATCACCCATGTGGTCGTACTTGACATATGCTTGGATGTAATTCCCAAGGAATCGGTCCTTA
>BDMV01000001.1:12581952-12935581 GCA_008326285.1 Oryza officinalis | reverse complement strand
AGTGCTTCTCAACGACACGGATGAGAAAGTGCGTCTCATCCGGCCGGAGCAGTGAAAATGTATCGATTGGTTCTTGTCGGCACGAGAGGCTCCCTGCCAATCGTTTACCGACCCGGCTGCTCCAACAGCCACACGCGAGAGGCTCCCTGCCAATCGCTCACCAACACCGGCTGCACCAACAGCCACAAATCAACACGTCGGAACGAGAGGCTCCCTGCCAATCGTTCACCGACACCGGCTGCTTCAACAGCCCAACTTAAGCACAGGAAGGAATTCTCACACACCAACAGCAGTTCACAAGGATCCCAATTAAAACTACGCTAAGGAATCACCTCACATCCGCCCATGACCGTGGGCACGGCTGTTCGAACAGTTGTTAACCTCTGCAGAGGGGGTACACTTTACCCACACGATGTTACTAACCCCGAATCACCCAGCCCGCAACTCTCGGTCACGTCTGGCGACCTTGAGGCTTTCACGACAAGGCATTTCGAAAGCCGACTCAGGGTCACTTATGCCAATCGGGAGGGGTCCCACGGACCAACACCAGGTTAGGTCCCAGACCATACTGTGCCAGGAAGCCCAGGGGTCCTCCCCAGACACCACCCCGGCGAATCCACTTGTCCCTTGGCATCAAGATTTCCCTGGCCTAGCTAATTACTCAGCCAGGGGCGTCCCATATCACCCATGTGGTCGTACTTGACATATGCTCGGATGTAATTCCCAAGGAATCGGTCCTTAGAGCGAGAACGGGCAGACCGTACCTCCAGTACGTCTCCCGTACCGCGAGTTTTAGAAACTCACTTTAGTTTTCAAGGCACCGACCCAAGTGTCGGGTTTGGCGGGAGGGAGAGGAAAGAGAGAGAGCGGGCGCTCTCGGCTCGGGCGCGTGCGGCGCACGCGCGGCGCGCGTGGGCCGAGCGGCCTGGCGCGGCCCAGCGGAGAGGGAGCGAGGCCGAGCGAGAGGGACTGGGCCGAGGCGGCCCAAGAAGGGGAGAGAGAGAAAAAGAAGGCCGAAGGGGGAAATTGGTCCGAGGGTTGAGGGAGGTAAAGTGGACTTTACCTGAGAAAGAAAGAGAGGGAGTTTTAGGGTTCGGATTTGAAATCCAACTTCGCGGTTTTCTCCGGGATTGAACTGAGAGGGGAAACACGAGACCTTGGCACTCGACAAGACTCAACCGAAGAGCAAACTTTTGCAAATAGGGTTTTTAGCAAAATAGTTTTCCCGCTAACGCCGCGACAAAACGGGCGTTACAAACCAACCCCCCTAACAAGAATCTCGTCCCCGAGATTCAGCACCTAAGGGAGCAGCTCCGGGAACTGGGCACGGAGAAGATCATCGCGTTCCCAAGTTGCTTCATCCTCTGAGTGGGTGCTCCACTGCACCTTGTAGAACTTAACGGTCTTTCTTCGTGTCTGACGTTCAGCCTCTTCAAGAACTTTGATGGGTCTCTCTTTATAGGTCAGGTTCTTCTCCAGTTCTATGCTTCCCAAGCGAACTTGTTCCTCTGGAACACGAAGACACTTCTTTAGCTGGGACACATGGAACACATTGTGCACATCTGTCAGTCCTTCTGGTAGTTCGAGCTGGTAGGCAACTTCGCCGCGTCTGGCGGTGATGAGGTAGGGGCCGATATAGCGAGGAGCTAGCTTGCTGGACATTCCAAACCTCTTTAGACCACGGAGTGGAGATACTCGCAGGTACACGTGATCTCCCACTGCAAACTCGAGATCACGTCTTCGATTATCTGCATAGCTTTTATGACGGTCCTGAGCTATCTTCAAACGGTCTCGAATCAGCTTGACTTGCTGTTCAGCTTCCTTCAGCACGTCAAGTCCAAACACTTGCGCTTCGCCTACCTCGTTCCAACACAACGGGGTGCGACACTTTCGTCCAAACAGGGCTTCATTAGGGGACATCTGAATACTGGATTGATAACTGTTGTTGTATGAGAACTCGGCGTAAGGGAGACAACGATCCCATGTGCCTTCAAAGTCCAGGGCACACACCCGTAGCATGTCCTCCAAGGTCTGGTTAACTCGTTCTGTCTGCCCATCTGTCTGCGGGTGATAGGCGGTACTGAAGTTTAAATTGGTACCCATTGCCTCGTGCAACTGTTGCCAGAACCTTGAGGTAAACTGGGTGCCTCGATCTGACACTATCTTCTTTGGGCAACCGTATCGGCAAACCACATGGGTCATGTACAGGTCCGCCAGCTTTTTCCCATCGTAGGTGGTTTTCACTGGTACAAAGTGAGCTGCCTTGGTTAGGCGATCCACGATTACCCAGATGGAGTCATACCCACTAGGGGTCCTTGGTAAACCGGTAATGAAATCCATACCGATCTCCTTCCATTTTCACTCGGGAATTCGGAGGGGTTGTAACAAACCGGCGGGTTTCTGATGTTCGGCCTTTACTCTTTGACAGATGTCACATAAGGCTACATACTCTGCAACATCTCGCTTCATTCCAGCCCACCAAAAGTATTCCTTGATGTCTTGGTACATTTTGGTACTTCCGAGATGGATGGAGTAAGCAGACTCATGAGCTTCTCTCAGAATGAGGTCCTTTAATTCCTTTTTGTCTGGCACGCAGATGCGGGATCCGAACCAAACAGTATCCTGGTCGTCGATGGTGAAACCTTTGAGTCTTTTCTTACGGATCTTATCCTTCATTTCTTTCATAACTTCGTCTTCTGATTGTGCCTCTCGAATTTGAGCTTTTAGGGTAGGTTGCACTGTAAGACTGGCAAGGTTTCCGGTAGGGACCATGGTCAATTCCAACTTCTCGATTTCTCGACACAGGTCATCCTGGGTCGGCCAAACTAGGGCGGTAGCACAGTAGGTCTTGCGACTTAACGCGTCGGCGACCACATTCGCTTTTCCAGGATGGTAGTGTATACCGAGATTATAATCCTTGATTAATTCCAACCATCTTCTCTGTCTCATGTTCAGTTCACTCTGAGTAAAGATGTATTTGAGACTTTTGTGATCGGTGTAAATCTCACATCTGTTTCCAATCAGGTAATGACGCCAAATCTTCAGGGCATGGATCACAGCTGCCAATTCCAGGTCATGCGTAGGGTAGTTGACCTCATGGGGCCTGAGTTGTCTTGAAGCGTAGGCCACCACCTTTCGGTCTTGCATCAGTACACATCCTAGACCTTGTCTCGATGCATCACAGAATATCTCGAAATCCTTTCGGATGTCAGGCAGGGTGAGGACGGGAGCAGTCGTCAATCTTTTCTTGAGTTCTTGAAAACTGCGTTCACATGCTTCCGACCATTCAAACTTCTTTTCCTTCTTTAGCAGTTCCGTCATTGGTCGGGCCAGTTTGGAGAATCCTTCGATGAACCTCCGGTAGTAACCCGCTAAACCGAGGAAACTACGGATCTTAGACACCGTCTTGGGTGCGTTCCAGGCGAGGACGGTCTCAACCTTGCTGGGGTCTACTTCGACACCTTCGGCGGAGATGACATGGCCAAGGAAGGCTACTTTATCCAACCAGAACTCACACTTCGAGTATTTGGCGAAGAGCTGGTGTTCTCGCAACCTTTCCATTACCTTCCGTAGATGATTGGCATGATCCTGTTCGTCTCTTGAGTAAATCAGAATGTCGTCGATGAAGACCACAACGAACTTATCCAGGTAGTCCATGAAAACTTTATTCATCAGGTTCATGAAGAATGTCGGAGCATTGGTGAGTCCGAAAGACATCACGGTGAACTCATACAGGCCATACCGCGTTGAGAAAGCGGTCTTGGGAATATCTTCTAATCTGATTTTTAGCTGGTAGTACCCAGATCGTAGGTCGATCTTGGAGAATACTCTGGCTCCTTCCAATTGGTCGAACAAATCGTCAATCTGTGGTAAAGGATACTTATTCTTGATGGTTACTTCATTCAAGGCTCTATAGTCTATCACCATTCTCTCAGAGCCATCTTTCTTCCTTACTAAGAGCACAGGGGCTCCCCAAGGGGACGAGCTGGGTCGCACGTAACCCTTGTTCTGAAGTTCTTCGATCTGTTTCTTAATTTCTGCCAGTTCGTTGGCTGCCATTCTGTAGGGTCTCTTGGCAATGGGAGCGGTGCCTGGGGCAAGCTTTATGGAGAACTCAATTTCTCGATCTGGTGGCATTCCGGGTAGTTCTTCTGGGAACACATCGGGATACTCGTTGACTATAGGTACCATTTCCAAAGGAGTGGCTTGCAAACTGTTCAGGGTTGACCGGTTTCCGGGAAGGAGAGGAGTGAAGCGCACTTGTTTTCCTCCAGGTCCTTGCAGAGTGATGGTCCTCTCAGCACAATCAATTTGTCCCTTGTGCTTAACCAACCAATCCATCCCTAGGATGACATCCAGACCTTGGGAGTCCAGGACTATGGGTTTGGTTGCGAAGCTAACCCCTTCTATCACTAGATCAACCTTGGGGCATAGTTTATCTGCCCTTATATCCCTTCCAGGGGAATGTATTACCATAGGTACTTGTAAATTTTGGGTTTTCCAACCATTTCTTTTCACAAAAGCTTGCGATATAAACGAATGAGAAGCTCCTGAATCAAATAGAACGAGTGCAGGTATGGAGTTGACAGAGAACATACCCATCACCACGTCGAGGGCCTCTTGGGCGGTTTCAGCTTGAATGTGGTTCACTCGACCTCATCCAAAGTTGTTGGAGGCGCGAGAACCTCGTCCACTTGTCTGAGTGACTGGACGGGACTGTGCAGGTGCTGGGGTCCTGGGGAAGCTAGCATCAGAGCGTCCGGGGTTAGAGTTTCCCTGATTTCGAGGGTACTGCCTGGCGTAATGTCTCATTTGTTTGCACGTGAAGCACTGCACATTTGCCATTCCTGTGGGCGAATTGAAGGAGGTGACACTGTTCCTTGCGGTGTTGCCACTAGGGGCATGCTGCTGGGACGACGGAGTAGGACGAGGCACCGGCGGATGGGGAGTAAAGCCAGGTTGGCGACTGACTTGATGGGCAGGTTGGTGGTACTGCATGGGATGTCCAACTCGAGGACGTGGCGCACCTCGGAATGGGGGCGCTTGGTGGGTAGACTTGCGCTTCTTGTATTCCTCAGTTGCCTCTTTTCTGGCATCCTCCAGTAGCAAGGCCTTATTGACCATGTGCTGGAAAGTGGGGAAGTCATGGGCAAGCAACTGGATTCTCAACCCTACTGTGATTCCTTTCAAGAACTTCCTGATCTTTTTCTTGTTGGAGTCCACTTCCTCGGGAGCATACCGAGCCAATTTGTTGAAGCGGCTTAAGTACTCATTGACACTTCCTGTACCTTGTTTCAAGCGATTGAACTCTTCTTTCTTCATATCGATGGTACTTTCGGGCACATGAGCTGCACAGAAAGCATCGGCGAACTCTGCCTACTCAATGTTGACAACGTCTGGATGGGCATTACAGTAATTCTCCCACCAGTCGGCTGCAGAGCCTCTCAACTGATGTGCAGCAAAAAGGGTCTTTTCCACTGGAGTGCACTGCACTAGGTTGAGCTTTCTCTCAACATCCTTTAGCCAATCGTTGGCCTCAACGGGCTCGACGGTGTGAGAGAATTCCGGTGGATGGGATCTTAGAAAGTCTGTCAGCTTAGATCTGTGGTTGTTGTTATGGAAGGGCACTGGGTGCGGAGCCTGCGGCTGCAAATTCTGCTGGATGCCTGCAATGGCTTGGGCTAAGCCCTGCAAGATTTGAGTCTGAACTGCCATCATGTGCTGGTAATCTGCCTGAAGCTGGGGAGGCGGGGGTAACTCCTGTGCACGGTTTGCTGCAGGATCTGCCTGAGCTGGAGCATTAACCGGTTCATTCCCTGACTCATTTTTCGATTCTGGTTCTTCCCTGCGAGTTTCGTAACCCAACCGAGCTGGGGCATGAGCGGCACGACGGGGACGGCCAGCCATCTAATCTCCCAGAAAGGGGCGGGGTAAGAGGACGGAACAGCACTTAAAAGGGAAGAAGTAAAGTAAACGAGCTCAGAAAGCACACACTAGTCATAAAGCTTTTCTCAACTCGGAAAGCACCTAACACAACGGGTGTGGACAAGTCACAGAGCTACGCCGAGCTTGACTGTGCGCACACCACCTCAGAGATCCAGGCTACCAGACAACACCCACAACAACACACTCACACACTACCTCGCCACGACTCCAAAAGAGTTGGCGGCGGTACAAAAGCTTTGGCACACGAACTCCACCTGCAGCAGACGAACTCTACTGCTCTCCTGCCTGGCTGGCTCCGGTGGTCGGCTCGTCTGAAGAGGACACGTCGATCGACGCACGCGAAGGGACCGGCGGAACCTGTCGAGGGCCGGCAGCAGGGCGGCCTGCTGGCGGAGTAGGAGCTGGGTGGTCGAAACGAAACACAGTGGAGGAGCCCACAACGCGCTTCCGCGCGGTGCGGATCAGTCGGAGCCCACAGCGGCTGACGACTGGGGTGTGACCTGGGGTGTAGGAGGGACTGGCACGGTGGGGGTAGGGAGAGTAAACTGGCGAGTACGGCACACGCGGGCTGGGGGAGCGTGGGCCGCTGGGAGTGCGAGCAGAGTCACGTGAACTGTAGAAGGACAGGTGGCTGGAGTAGCAAAGGCGGCCAGAGTCCCAGGAGGTAGTGTCCACGGAGGTGACACCCTCCTCAGCAAGGCGGGCCTCCAGCGCGGCGTAGTGGCGAGCCAAGGAGCGGTAAGCCTCAAGGAGAAGGTCGTGCTGAGTGGCCTGAGCGCCAGAAAGCTCCACCATGCGCGTCAGCGCAGGGTGCGACTCACGGTAAGGGCAAGGGTAGTGGCTGTCTGCACGGCCAGGAGGGAGCTGCGGGATCAGCCGGAAGGCCAAACCTGCGAGGCGGCGACGGTAGTCGTAGGCCAAGCGACGCAGAGCGGTCCAGAAGAGGTCCTGGTACGCGAGCTGGAGTGTGGGGCGAGCCAAGTTGAAGTGGTGAGGGCGAAGGCCAATGCTGTGTGTACCTCCGCGGGGGTAAAGGTACACGGACAGCTCACAGCGGGGAGGGAAGCGGTCCACGGAGTACCCAGCGTACTCGGGACAAGAGAAGCCAAGGAAGCCAGCGAGGTCTCTCAGCTGGTCGACGTGGTGACCCTCACCAACGCCGTGGGAACTGTGGGTGGCGTTGACTGCCATCTACAATTTTGAAAAAAAGAAAGAGAAGTCAGTAACCAGTTTTGTAAACAGAGTAAGAGAAGAAGAAAAGAACCGAGCTTTTCGCAACTAGCTTTTTCAGAACTTAGCATCCTTACGGTCATCTAACGTCGGGTTTCGTCCTAAGGCCAAAGCTGCGCTCTGATACCATCTTCTGTCACGCCCCAAACTAGCCCCGAGCGGAGGCCAGTGTAAGGCGATCCAAATTAACCTGTATGCCTGTACCAGTCCCAGGAAATAGCGCTGGTACAACAGGAAGACTGAATATCACAACCATAGCGGTCTCTTTATTAAGAGTAGGATTACAACCAAGGTTAGAACTGCGGACAGAACCCGAGTTCACAACAGCATTACAAAAAGGCGGAAGCAGAAAGTGGAGACTAGCCCTAAGCCACAAGCAAAGCCTTGGGGAAAGGCCGAAACCATACTACTGCTCGAAGTCTGCTTGCTCCTGGAAGAACTCTTCATTAGTAGGGTCTACCTCTTCGTCTTCGAGAACTGGGGGGGTTTAATTATATAGAGCAAGGGTGAGTACGGGAGTACTCAGCAAGTCAAGGGAAATTAAGTGTTTAATGCAAGCTTCAAGGGAAAGCCAGTTGTTTTTCACAATTGATTTTAGTTTAAGACTTTCAGAAACATCTAAGTGAGTGCTTCTCAACGGAGCGGACGAGAAAGTGCGTCTCATCCGGCCGGAGCAGTGAAAATGTATCGATTGGTTCTTGTCGGCACGAGAGGCTCCCTACCAATCGTTTACCGACCCGGCTACTCCAACAGCCACACGCGAGAGGCTCCCTGCCAATCGCTCACCAACACCGGCTGCACCAACAGCCACAAATCAACACGTCGGAACGAGAGGCTCCCTGCCAATCGTTCACCGACACCGGCTGCTTCAACAGCCACAAATCAACACGTCGGAACGAGAGGCTCCCTGCCAATCGTTGACCGACACCGGCTGCTTCAACAGCCCAACTTAAGCACAGGAAGGAATTCTCACACACCAACAGCAGTTCACAAGGATCCCAATTAAAACTACGCTAAGGAATCACCTCACATCCGCCCATGACCGAGGGCACGGCTGTTCGAACAGTTGTTAACCTCTGCAGAGGGGGTACACTTTACCCACACGATGTTACTAACCCCGAATCACCCAGCCCACGACTCTCGGTCACGTCTGGCGACCTTGAGGCTTTCACGACAAGGCATTTCGAAAGCCGACTCAGGGTCACCTTATGCCAACGGGAGGGGTCCCACGGACCAACACCAGGTTAGGTCCCAGACCATACTGTGCCAGGAAGCCCAGGGGTCCTCCCCGACACCACCCCGGCGAATCCACTTGTCCCTTGGCATCAAGATTTCCCTGGCCTAGCTAATTACTCAGCCAGGGGCGTCCCATATCACCCATGTGGTCGTACTTGACATATGCTCAGATGTAATTCCCAAGGAATCGGTCCTTAGAGCGAGAACGGGCAGACCATACCTCCAGTACGTCTCCCGTACCGCGAGTTTTAGAAACTCACTTTAGTTTTCAAGGCACCGACCCAAGTGTCGGGTTTTCCAAGCATTTTGTAAACTCAAGTTTTACCCATGTGATCAATTTTAAAGTTTGAGGGAAGTCTCGATATTCGTACGCGAGGTGCGAATATCGAGATTTCACCTGAGGGGTGACAAGGGTGTCAGGATATTCAATAATCATGGATGGTAAATGCAGCAATTGGGTAGGGCCTGACGGTTATATTGCAAACCGAGGCCAAGTGCCAAGTGTAACCTAAGTAATGCATAGTTTGCGAAAATCAAAATACTTAATTTAAATTATAGGTTCAATTGATCAAAGGTGACTTGCCTTGCTCGAGATGTTGAGCTTCTTCCTCGAAATCCGCGCACTGCGGGTTTTCGGGCTCCAAGACTACACGTGAAACGAGACGACTCAACAAAGCGAGAAAAAGAAGCCCTATTAAAGACCACTAAGCATGCCATTGGATAGATCTCGATTTTTGAGGAATTTTGGAAGTGGAACGGAGTTAATCGGACGAACGGTTGAAAAGATATGAATTTCCGAAGATTAAAGGATTTTCTGGAATAAAGAAAAGGAATTATTAATTCCCTAGAAAAAGAAAAGAAGGAGGGATGCAATTTAGACTTTATTTTGGGCGGCTAAGGGCAGCCCAAAAGAATAGAATGGGCGCGGCCGAAATAATTAGGCCGACGGCCCGAAGGGATCGGCCTATGGCCGATCGGCGCGGGAGAGGGGAAAGCCGATGGGCTGATGGGCCTAGCGGCTGAGGCCGATGGCGCTTGGAGGCCGAGCGGGCCGGCACTTGAGGGCGCGGCCCATTGAGCAAAAAAGGCCGAGTGGCCGAGGGGCCGATGGCCGACTGGGCCGGTCGGCCAAGGAGGCCCAGATGGCCGGCCTGGCGACGTGGCCCGGCCGATGCGCGAGAGGGAGGCCGTTTGACCGGTCTCCCATGGGACCCGGGACAGCGGACGTGGCGTCCACGTAGGCGCACACGGGGAAAAAGAAAAGAGAGAGAGCGACGAGCTCGCCCGAGAGCGGGCGGCGCGACGGCAGCGGTTGAGGCGGCGGCCGATGGCTCGGCGCGTCGCGGGGCAGGGCGTCGAGGGCCCCGGGTTACACGCGCCGTCCACGATGGGCTCGTTGATCTCTACCTCGTGCGCCCGGCGAGCTTGTCTCCACGCTGGCACTCCTCGACGGGTTCCCTGCTAGCTGGGATGTCATTTCCTGCCCGGCCATGGTGACCAGCCACGCGAGACACGGGTTCTTGGACGATGTCATGTTGTTATTTGGTCGGTTCGGACGTTGAGATGAGGGTTGGCGGGGAGAGGGGCAATGGCCGCCGCCTGCTAGGAGCTCATGGCGCCGTCAAGGTCACCTGGAAGGTTGACCTCCCCACGTCCTTCTCCTCCGTCAACAACACGCTCCGCCACTTCGTCACCAAGGGCTTATCCTCCTAGGAGACCGTCATCCTTTTCGGCGCCCACACCGTCGACGGCACCCAGTGCTCCTCCTTCCTCGAGCTCCCACTCCGGCCACGACCTCGTTGAGGCCTTCGCCTTTGAGGACGCAGACGAAGCCGGAACACCACCACCACAGCCACCCCGAACACGATGTCGTAGGCACCACCGCCAAGGGCTGGCGACAGAGTCCTGCGTCATGAGGGCCATCGTGTCAGCGCAGGAGACAACGACGGGGCAAGGGCCTTTACGGCGCCATGAGCCCCAGCAGGCAGCGGTCGCTGTACCTCTTCTCGCTAGCCCTCATCTTGATTTGAATGGCAGTGACGAGCCTCCTGCTAGAGCTCACCGGCTCCCTCACCTCTCACCTTTCCTCCTCCACCATTGTCGAACCGCCTTCCTCGTCGACCGCCACCACCATCTTATCGTCGTCTTGATGTCGTCGGGAGAGATGGAAAAGGGAAGAGTGAGGAAGAAAGATAGGTGAAGAAAGGGAAGATGAGTCCCTGACATGTGGGTCCTACCTACTGACTCAACGAGTCAATCGTGGTCAACCTACCATGTCAACAGAAACCACTTCCCTAAACCATCAAAGGAGTTTATTTGCACCCGTTTTTGAAGACAGGGGAGTTGTTATACATGGTTTTGCAGTTGAGATTCAATTGGAGCAAGATATTAGGGACGCGAAATAGACTTATTTGAAACAAAATGGTTCAATCATCTTTCATCAGCCCAAGTAGATTTCTCTGGGCTTGGATGAGGGCCGACAGCCTATAGCACGGAGGCCTTTTTTATTTGTTTGTACGGTCCAGTAAATTCCCTGCGATATTTTTTGCTGGCAAATCTACTCGTCAGCGAAAACAGCCGACAGCTCTTGCTGCTGCAGCTGATCAGCCCTTGAACATGGGTTGTGAACTTGTGATTCATATTCGGTCCGTTTTGAAGCGATACTATGGTGGTGTTTGAAAGTCCTGAACATAAAGATAAAGATGAAGATAAAGGGTTTCACGCAAAACGAGGTGACAATAACGTGTGATTAATTGAGTTTTAATTATTACAAACTTGAAAAATGGATTAATCTAACATTTTAGAGCAACTTTCATATTAAAAATTTTCGCACGAAACGCACCGTTTGGGAGTTTGAAAAGCGTGTCACGAAAATTTATTTTTTATCTGTACTGTTTTAGAGTTCTCGAACATGGCCTATATGTTGATAAGATGATGATACAGAGAACAGATCATTTTGATTTGTGTGGGTTACTGAGTTACAACTTACAACCATATATGGACGCAAACCGCTGGCCTTATATATTGTGAGGGCTACAAGGTACAACCGTGTGCACCGCCGATCTCATTATGCAAAGGCCATTCTATTGTGAAACAGAACCGAGTACGCAAAACTGATGCTATATCCGTTTGATATTATAAGTCACTTTGATTTTTTTAAGTCAAATTTTCAACACAAAATAAATATATTATCAAAATACATTTAATGTTAGATTTAATGAAACTAATTTGATGTTTTAGATGTTGTTAAATTTTTCTACAAACTTGATCGAACTTAACAAAATTTGACTAGAAAAAAGTCAAAACAACTTAATATGAAATGGAGGGAGTACTAATAAAAAAATTTCTCAATGTAGAAAAATTTAGAGACAGATAGAGAAAAACCACAACCCATCGGTTAATCCCATGAGAAAGGAATTGTAGAAGATTTATTTCATACCTATTGGGGTGTATAGTTATTCTTCCCCAATTTTCTCTTTCCCTCTTCAATTCCCTCTAAATTGAACGAAGGAGTGCAATGACAGGGATCTAATTAACCTTGAGGGGACCTTGCGTGACTGCATTTGAAATAGCTTTGAGAAAAGTATTTTAAACTCTCGAGAAAATGTTCCCTCGTTTGTTCAAACACAATCGAATCAGTTGTTAAAAGTTCTAAAAAATATATATTAAATTGGCTACATGTCTACATTCTTCTATTGAGGTGCAGATCAGTTGGGAGTGTGAGCTGATTCATCACCAACTTGTTTCCAAACACAACCTTTTGAAGGCCACGATTCGCTGCCTCGTTGGCACCGGATGGCGCTCGCCTCTCCAAAGCGAGTCGATCGATCGCTTTCCCCGCCAAAAAGCAACCCAGCCGCGCTGAAAGCAAACCGAATCCGAATGTCGCCTCCACCTCCACCGCACGGAAACCCTCCGTCGCCGGCGTGGATTCCTCCCGTGCTGCCTCCTCACCACCCCAATTCCTTCCCCTCCCACCGCTGCAACCCACATTATTCTCTCTCGCGCGCGCGCGCCTCCGGTGACCACGTCGAACACCTTATATACGCCGGCAAAAGCGAGCAATCCGCAGGCGAAACCCTTTGTTTCCTTTCTCTCTTGCGCAGTAGTTGAGCTCGTCGGGGTATATCATATATGCAGGCGGCGATGCCGGCGGTGACGCACGACGACCTGTCGCTGCGGAAGGCGCAGGAGAGGCGGGCGGCGCGGTCGAGCGGGCGGGCGGCGGTGGCGCTGGTGGCGCTCTCGGTGCTCTGCGGCATCGTCGGGTTCATCCTCTGCCTCGCGGCGGAGGGGTCGCGCTCCGAGGCGTCGCACTACCTCATGACCGTCGGCGGCGCGGCGGCGGCCGGGCAGGTGGACGTCTGCTTCTACAACACCAGCGGCCGGGCGCCGCTGGCGTTCGCCATCGGGGCGTTCCTGCTGCTCGCAGTCGCCATGTTCGCCGAGCACGCCTACATGCTGCTCGCCGTCGCCGCGCCGGACTCCTCCGCAGCGGGGCTCGCCGTCGCCGAGGGCCACCCGCGCGTCCCCTCCGACCCCGCCAGGCTCACCTGGCAGACCTGCTGCCTCTTCTTCGTCACATGGTACGTCAACGAAGACTACCGCCACACCTTCATTGATGACGCCATGCTTGGGTTTCTAACTTCTAACGCCTCGCTGCTTCGGCGCAGGATCTGCTTCGGGCTCGCGGAGGTGATGCTCATGGTCGGGATCGCGGTGGAGTCCGGCCACGTCAGCGACTGGAGGAAGCCGCGGCCGGTGTGCCACCGGGTGCGCCCGGGGGTTTTCGCGGCGGCGGGGATCCTAGGCCTCATCACCGTCGTCGTCGGCTTCGTCGTCTACGTCACGGCCCTTCAGACGAACAAGCTGCGGGCGCAGCACCCCGTCGGCGGCGGCGGCTACTACGTCGGCCATGGCATGCCGCAACACCACCTGCAGCCGCCGCCGCCGATGCCGTACGGCCAGCAGCCACACCCGCCGCCGCCGCCGGCGACAGCGCCAAGCGCACCGGAGATCACGCCGGCCGCTTGCCAGGTCCAGCCCAGCCGAGCGGCGTGCGTCACCAAGCAGTGCGCTGAGGCAGTTTGAAACGACTAGAAATTGCAGATAAGCAGAGACAGCGATGTTTAAAGGCATCTACTCTTTTCCGAACATGTTCTTTGGTGATTTGCTTGTATGTCACCCAATTTGTTTTAGCACAAACATGATTTGAATTGTAAAGCACTTGATTCGTGATTACATCTCAACAAGTTTCAACTTAATGTACTTGGTTTATTAGCCTCCACTCTTTTCATGTAGGTGAAATCTAATCTCAGACACGCAAAACATAATGACTCTTTAACATATAATTAATTAGTATTAGTCTTTTTCTGAAAAATAAATTAATATGATTTTTTAAAACAACTTTCATATAAATTTTCTTTTAAAAAAACACCGTTTAACAGTTTAAAAAACATATGCTTGAAAAACAGAAAAATTAGTTAGAAAAGGTGAGAAAAGAACACTGTCTCATTACTACGTGCAGCGTCCATCACAAACAGGTACTCAGTACTACTAACTAAAAACGCATATGCAAAGAGATCACTAGAATAGTAGAATCGAACAAACCCTAGCAATATATAATTTAAAATCCGTACTGTCCGGACAAACTGCAACTCAGCACACTCCTGACGAAACTCAAAACCAGACGGGTTCAGGAATGTGTTGTGATGGCTTCGCAGAAGCTTCGACTCAGGCTATACAAGTAGCAAAATGTTGCACACCATACTAAAAGATGCAAACACTACATAGTAGTAGCCTGATTAAAAACGCAGACTTCAAAGCTTTAATCCCTGTTACAGACGCAGTGATATGATATCCGTGACCAGTCACCAGTTGGGAAATAATGTAACCCTGCTCCCTTGAAATCTTTAGCTTATTGGACCACCAGAACAATTCAGTACCCCGCACAGTGGCCATAATTTACCACCTCTGGTCAAATCTGTGGAGGAAATTTGAAATCATTACTTATTGCCTCAAGTGAATGATACCAGAACATAAAGGTTTTACGGTAAGAGTGGAAACAACCCACAATAAACACAATCGTGTTGAGAATTGAGTACCTGTATTTATTTGAATTGAGGAGCGGCACCACCTCCTACGACAAAGTCGAAAGTAACACCTTGAGGAGCAGCTTCCGTGGTAGCTCCCATTGCATCATCCTCCTCATCCATCCAGTAGGCCTCAAGAATCTTCACAGCTTTTTCATAGATCTCATTGTTATCATGGCTCTGCAGGTTCTCAATCTTTTCCAAACCTTCCGCTTCATCAATCATCTGGGAGAAGACATTCACATCACCCGCAGCCAAGGTCTTGTCGGTTTCTCCTACTTTAAGAATGTTCTCAAGACCCTCCAAACAAACTGTAACGATTCTTGGATCTGGGCAAATAAGAAGATCACACAATGGCTTGATGCAACCCTCGCTCACCAGATACCTATTTTAACAAACCATACAACATCAAATCCAAGTGAAGCTTAACTCACTATGAAAGCGGTTATATTTGCATTTCATAAAGCTGAATAGAACTGGTGCAAGTTGAGTAACATACTTGATTTGATCATGGCTACCGCCTGAAGTAGCATTTGAGATGGCCCATGCAGCTTCCTTCTTGATATCAAACTCTGCCGTTTGGAGCAGATTCACCAGAGGACCAATAATGCCAGCATTTATGACAGCCTGTGGTAGTCAATGCAGCAAATTGTTCAACATTTCAGAACATGCACAATCAACAAGATCTATAGCTATAGGCTATTATAGGTTAAGGACGAAAGATTGAAGCCAAGTGCACAAGTTCCCAACGGTGTAAATGAATCATTCATCCATATGCCCCCATCCCATCCCCTTCTTCCACCAAAGAACCCCAGGTCCCAAGCAGCAACATTTCTAGTGATTAGGCTGCCATTGACACTTTGTGAGCAAATCATTCATGCGGGTTTCTTTAAGTTACTACCATGTTCTCAGTCTTTGTACTACAAGGATGAGTCTGCTAACAAGTGCCAATCATCACGAAAGGAAAAGTTGACCTGAAAGTTTGCATGGAATATGAACATCGTGTGGTGTTTATGGTTTGGCGCCTTGGCAGGGTTACTCAATTAAAACTACCAAGTATGCACTACACAAATCCTTCAGCAGCAAAACATGACTTGGTAGAATGATGAGCATATCAGTATTTTTTAAGTCTGTACACATACCTGTATCTGATCTTTGTTACCAGCAGTAATATTTGAAATAGTCCAGCAAGCCTCTTTCTTAATGCTTTTCTTGAGATTTTGTGTCAACAGACTTAGGAGGCAAGGGAGGGCTTGATGATCAATGATGCACTGTACCCAAAAAAAGGGAAAAGATGATGAGATGGCAATATGGATGTCAAAAAAGCAATTAACTTTCATGCTGTAATCTACACTAGATATTTCATATTAGATGAACACCAGTATAGCATAGCAGAAAAATTATCTCAGCTCTCTTAAAACTCAAACAATAAGAAGTATACAATAAGAAAAGCCAAGTTTGGCTGAAACAAGTACACAGCAGCTATGTATTGACAACTTCTCATTTAGGTGAATGTCATTATTTATAACTTGTTGCAAAGCAGGCAATGAATTTTTAGGGAAACTAGCAAATTGCCTATGCATTGCAATGACAAAAAAAAACAATCATGCTGTGCACCCTGCACGCTCATCATTTGAAGAATATGTAGACTGGCTCTTCCCAACCCCTTTAACTATATGGATTCCTTCCCTGTAGATCTTACCAAATAATATGGACATTATTTTTGTGTAGACATAGTTCTTTTGGGTGACGTTTAAATTTATTGAGCAATGGGTTTCACCAACACGGAGGGCCCATACGTTAGTGATAAGAGGTAGT
Source organism: Oryza officinalis (assembly GCA_008326285.1). Taxonomy (NCBI): domain Eukaryota; kingdom Viridiplantae; phylum Streptophyta; class Magnoliopsida; order Poales; family Poaceae; genus Oryza; species Oryza officinalis. Next base: position 12,919,259 of record BDMV01000001.1, on the reverse strand, counting down.
GCTAGCAGATTCCACCACTGCTACCTTTTAGATATTAAGTGATACTGTGAGAGGACAAATATCAAGTATTTAGTGACACAAACTAGACAAATCTTCAATTGATGGGCATAAAGGGTAGGTCAAATTGCCAAACATGTGCATCTACATACGACAAATATGTACATTTATTTCTCAATAGATTTTACAAAACATTTTCCACATTAGATGCAAGATAACAAGCCTAAAATTTAATATCAACTGTGATGAGCATGACCTCTAAAAATTAAGCTCAAGATTCATGAGTAATTAGTCATTGCTATCAATTGATACAGAATCTGTCAGATCTAGAGATGCAAAAAATCAACACAATACCTGAGTTTGCGCGTCATCTCCAGTTACAATATTTCCAACAGTTCGTAGTGCAGGTATAAGCACTGAAGGTGATGGATGGCTTCATGTTGTAAACAATATAAAAGATTAAAAGGGTATAAATGAGAATAGCAAATAAGAATCTAAAGGAAAATGACAGAAAATTGTAATGCAACGTTTTCACTTACAGGAGAAGCTCCACAAGACGGGGGCAAACACCAGCTTCAATCACGGCTTGGATCTTGTCATTAGTGCCATCAGATAAATATGAAAGAGCCCAGCACGCATCAGTGAGAACTTCCTCGTCGTTGGAGTGAATAAGCCGTGCCAGTGCTGGAAGAGCAGGCCTAGTCTATTCACACCCAATAAATATCATGTTAAGGAACTGTCTTTACCTACTAACTACAGTAGAGTACAAAGAAACTTTGTCCAAACCTGTTCAAATGATGGCTGTGGTTTTCCTCTGCAGAAGTTCGATAAAGTCCAAGTTGCATTCCTTAGCATAGAGAGTTTAGCGTGCTCATTCAACTGTGCTAGCAGAGGCAGCAACGCACCATTGGCAAGAACAAGGTCACGGCACTTAGGGGAATCACCAGCAACATTGCCCAATGCCCATACAGCCTTCAAATTTTTTTTTCAAGAGGTAAAAACATTAATAACTCCAACAATGCACTCTGTCAAAATAATATCAAGGGAGTACAGAAAGCACAAAGACAATAAGTCAGGAGATGATCGGATACCTGCTCACGAACATCATCACTAGAAGAACCAAGAAGCTTCACAAATATTGGTACAGCCCCATGATCAATGACAACCTTTGTATTCTCCGAAGTACCAGACGCAATGTTTGTAAGTGCCCACGCAGCTTCGAACTACAAAATATAATTCAAAAGCACCACAGAAATAAATCCATTTTTATTTGAACCTACCAGATAATGAAAATAATATTGTGTTGGCACACACCTGTAGCTGGGGGAAATCCTCTCTGGTAAGAAACTGCACAAATCTAGGAACAACGCCTGATTGAATAACCTCTTCAATTGGAGGGCTCCTCTCTGGTTAAAAATTGTAATGGGTGTAATTAGTAATTAACTTTTGTTCAAGTGTTATTTTTACAAGATAACAGCCCAAAACATTTAAGAGGTTAGTACCTATAGAAAGCAACTTGCGGAACTGTGTTGTGGCCTCAAGCTGAAGGTTATTATCATCTGAATAAACTCCACCAATCATAGCAGGAAGGCTTTCGAGCTACAACATTCAACAGAGATATCAAATACTCAACTTCACTTATTAAACCCCAAAAAGGGTTTAAAAGCAGTTTCCCGCTCTTTTGGGGTGGTGCAAAAAACAGCAACCAGAGATAGTTTAAAAGTAACATAAATGTATGCATTATTAATGTGGGACATCTCTAGGAACATGACCAGAAACACTACTATATGATTTATGTGCTTCCATGTACTAAAGACAATGTTCAGCCATAAGGAAAATTGCACTGGACCCTCAATTTCAATTACATCCAACAGAAAAACAGAAATACATAGCACAAAAAATAGCTATAAAGATATAATATGGCATTAGCTCATTTGTATGCTTCTATCAAAACCTAAGATTAAACACAAGCAAGATATACACTAAAAATGATCAGGAAGATCAATCATTATTACAGGTCCTGGTCACCTAACTAACTATCCGCAGTGAATCCGTAGAAGATTTGATCCTAAGACCCCAATCTACATATCCTAAAACTGAAATTAGATCATTGGAGCTAGTAGGCACGTACCTGGAAACATTTCAAGCGCTAGGAGTTCGCAATCATGCCAACTAACAATACTTCTAATATTGTCAACAGAAGGAGAATCAGAAATCAAGTGACTAATCGACGCATGAAAACGTGGTGCTAGTGTTGCCTACAGCTAGTAAACATGCGGGGGGTGAACTCGTGCACACAATCACATACAACATGAAACGAAAACAAATTCCTCGGAACGAACCGACGAGAGTAACAAACTTAAACAAATATGCCGCAGACGAATCGAGAACCCTCTCGGAAGTGCCATCTAATCCGACGGGACAGCGTCATCGGACGCGGGGGAATCGAGGAGTATACTCACCTTCTTCTCGACGCCGGATGCGGCGGAGGCGGGGACGGGGGCCTGGGCCTGGAGCCCCTCGCGGCGCTTCTTGAGGAGGCTCTCCTCGCGGCGGCTCTTGCGGATCTCCACCATGTTGTCCTCGCGCCGCCGCCTCCCCTCCTCGGCGTCCACCGCCACCTTGTAGCGGTTCCGCCGCACCTCCACCCGCTCGCTCGGGCGCAGCGACATGGCTTGCTCGCTGGCGGCTGGGTACCTCCCCCCCTCCGCTCCTCGCAGCGGCGGCGGTGGCGGCGGCGGCGGCGGCGGCGGCGGAGGGAGAGGCAAAAACCCTAGCTAGGCGTCGGGGCGGAGGAGGAGGGGGGCAAAGAGGAGGAGAAACCCTAGTGGCCGCGGGGAAAGGGGAGTAAAAGCTCACACACCACGATCCAAATATTCTCTGCAATTTTTTTTTTTATCTGCGGAAGTGCGGAGTCTGCCAGAATGACCTCTTCCGCGGGCCGCGGCTGCGTCGTGTTGAGTTTCGAGAAACGCGTGTTGGGCCCACTGATGATTGAGCCCAGCCCATCTGTACATAGTCTCGGTCAATTTTCATTATTTTTTTATAAAAAACTTATTTCTTACTTCCTCCTTTCCTAGCAACATTTCAAATTTAGCTATCCAGATTCGTTGTAGCAGTAAGTAAAGTATCCAATGGTATATTAGGTAGCAATATTTTTGGACGAAGATAGTAGTGCCGTTGCTACTGTGGCTAGAAATGATTTTTTTTTGGCGAGGGGCAAATAAACTGATTTCTATTGCACAAATTCTTCAAAGTCAGACAGAAATTCAATATTTTGAAAATAAAATGTTAGCAAGAAATTATTGCATTCTAAAGGTCTTATGAGCTGAAGCTAATTTCAAATTTTAGAAGAAATAAACCTTTTCACGAGGGGGGAAATAAACTGATTCTTGTGCGCACCCTCCAAATTTAACCGGAATTCAATTCTGGGGGAATTAGCTAGAAATGCATGCATTTTCAATGTCTCTTAAGCTGCAGTTGATTTTGAAATCGAAATTAAATTTAGGCTCTGGAATTGCAAATATACAATTTTCTTTATTTATATATATGGTACTACAAAAGTATACATTTGGTCGCTGTTACACTTCAATATACTGCTCATGCACACTTTGACATCAAGGATATATTACAACAAAAAGAATCAACAACATTTCGATTCAAAATTAGAAGACCTTCTTGAATATGCCTCCCCTTTTCCGAGACCAATTGCAAGTTAACAAATTTTTCACCAAGAAACAAGATAGTTAAAAAAAGAAGCGAAAAAACAAAAGAGAAGCTTCAATCACCGGCGCTGGAGTGCGCTTGCTCGCTCGCACGCACGCGAGCATGTCGAGCCACCATGCAAAGGTCGCCGGCGGCATGCGTGCGCGCGCCGGGATGGCGGCGGGCGGGCGGGCGGCGAGATCGATCAGATCATGTTGGAGAGGGAGCGGCAGATCTCGGACATCTTGAGGAGGGACTGGTTGAAGTGATCCATGGGGTTCTTCTCGCCGACCTTCCTGAACTGCTCGTCGCAGCCCTGCATGTCCTGCGCCGCCATGCCCATCATGGCGCGGATGGTGACGGCGTCCTTGAACCCGATGGCGCGCCGCGCCGCGCCGAGGTTGTCCTCGACGTCCAGGTACAGGCTGTCGCACAGGTCCAGCGCCTTCGCCGCCTTCGGCGTCGCCGTCTTGACCACGCCCGTCAGGTGCTTCCGCGCCGCCTCCGTGCGCATCGCGAACGCGTCCACCTGCATGTTGAGCACCGCCAGCGGGTCCACGGCGGCGGCGTACTTCGACGCCTGCTTCCCCGCCGTGGCGGTGCACAGCTCCGGGTACGCCGTCTTCTTGCATATCTCCGCCACCGCCTCGTTCTCGCCGGCCGCCGTGGGCCAGCAGGTCGATGCCGCCGCCACGACGGCGACGGCGAGGAGCAGCGTCGCGTGCGCCGGTGATCTCGCCATGTTTGCTTGGTCTTTACTAGTCTCCGCTCGGTGACAACGTCAACGTCAACGTCGTCGTTGCAGGATCGATCGAGGTGGCCGGAGACGGGGCGAGAGGGAGATAAATACTCGCGAGGCTGATCCGCCGAGGGGTGGTGGTCGGGAAGCGGCAAAAATGGCAGGTGGCCTCCGGTAGTCCGGTGGCCTCCGGTGGCCAGCTGCTTCGAGCCGCTCGTTTCGTATTTGCTAAAATGCCAAGCTTTCTATTTTTGCATGGAACCCGCGGAGCCGTTAGAACGCAGGGTTGAAGTAAGACTTTTTTTGAAACATTTTGCATTTCTTACCAAATTGACACATGCATGGTTTTAACTTGGTAGCAAAAGTAAATGGTGGGAATGCATTTTGTGTGCAATTTTGCGGGAAATTTGTACTTACAACAATGCCTAAATTGCATTAGGCAGCAAAATTTGCCATTTACCATGCATCCGTAAACCAAGGGATTTAAGTGTACATTTATGATCACATCAGCTGTCCATGGATGATGGGGATCACGGTCCTTTGCTATGCACAAATAGACCTGACCCAAAAGTCTGAATTCCAACCGCGCCACAAAAATTGTTGCCTAATTAATCAAGCTATAGCCTACATGTTTTCTTTATGCTACATCGGGTCATAAACAGTGTCGGAGCTAGAAATTTTGTGAAGCCCAGGCAAGCCTAACTAAAACCATCACCCATATATGTATAATGTCTATACTCTCATTTGCTACTGCTTGAAGACGAAATAATTTTGTTAGTTCAATATGCACGTACATTTTCAATAATTAAAAAACAATATAATTTTATTATAAAATGGATAAATCATCTGGTGCTTGAGTGTGCCACGTTTATCATTACGAAGCAGATAAGTTGACAAATGGTAATTGATGGTTAGTACTGTCCAATTGCATGCTAAACAGCTGAAAGGCATGTTGTTTGTGTCAAGCCTTCTAATTATAAATCTAATCTTTTAGCTTTGCCTGAAAAATCATTACATCGGTTCAGTAGCGGAGCAATAAATTTTATGAAGCCCGAGCAAACCTAACTAAAACAGTAAAACCACTAACCACTTACGTACTGTTAGTTTTATATGCTAATTTTACTATCAAATATAATTGAACATGGAACAATTTTCTAATAAAAGCATAGTTCAATATTCATGTCAATTTTCACGAGTTGAAAACAAGACGATTTTATTATAAAAATTGATGATTCATTAGGCTGCTAACTGAGTGGATCACATCATGCCATGGTGAAGCGGGCAAGTCGGCAACAGGTAGCTACGGCCTAATTGCATGCTACAGTGCTGCAAAGTTAGCTGCTTCTAGTAAAAGTCTAGCCTGCTAACTAACTTTGTTCAGAACGTCAGCAAATCTGTGGATTTTAACACAGAGAAATCATTAGACCTCAATAGATCACACATGCAGAGATTAGATCTGTAGGATACGGGACAAGGATTTAGGTAGTATGAGAATCGTTGAAATCAGGATATACGTGAGATTGTATCTGTAGGATACGGGACAAAGATTTATATTGGTTCCAGTTCTCGAGATAAATAATAACTCTACTATAGTTTATATGTATTTATAGATAGGAATACCACATGGATTACAATGTGGAATAGGACGATTAGACTAATTCGTCAACTAGAAACTGTCAAGAATAGCCTGACATGATTTATTTGGCGAATAGGGCGATAGCTTTCTCCGGATTGCTTCTAGGTGTGGTTTTGACTATGGCTTGTAACTCGGTCCCTTTCCCTGAACAAGGGGGCATTGTATTTATAGCGTAGATCATATTTTTCTTCAAGTAAGACTCGGAGAAACATAACAGGATACAGGCCTGAGGATACCTTATCTTCCCTGACTAGAACTCTGACACCTTTTATTTCAAAAAGATAATTTCCTTCTTCATTCATCGTGTTTTTTTGATTAAAGAATATCTTCTCATATACTATCGGGAATATGGTATTGTTGTATTTCACAAACCCGGGTATAAGAGGTATGTCTTATCCTTAACACTGACAGGATCACACATGCAGAGCCCAAGCAACTGCCTATGCTGCTCGGGCGATGAATCCGCCACGGCATCGGTTGATTTTACTGCAGAGAAATCAATCAACCTCCATGGTTTTTCTCCCGCAACCCAGGCAACTGCCCGCCCAAGTCAGGCAGTGAAATCTGTCGCTGGTCATAAATATTTGAGGTTCAAAGTCAAATTTGGTCAACCTTTTAAATTTTCGATAATCAATTTTGTATTAGGATAAATTTATAAAATCCCACAAGTTTTCATGGCAAATCAATTGAAGCACTAAAGAAATTATTGGTCGAAAATTCAAAAGCCTAACCATTATTTGTCCTAGACGTTAAATATTTATAGCCAATCTAGCCCCTTATGTTTCACCAAAGGGTCATTTTGGTATTTGAGATTTCATATTGTTCACATAAGTCTTCTAAGTATTCTAAGTATTCGTTTTGGCTTAAAAACGTCGTGGGACTCACTTGATGTGTCGCATGGTTAATCCTAATCAACATTCCTATTAGAAAATATTTCTTTTGCCCTTAATTTACATACACTAGAAAAGAGAAAAATAATTAAACAAATACTCCCTCCTTCCTTTTATTTATATATGACTTTTATTTATATATGACGTTGGTTAGTTCAATAATGAACTAAGCATAGTCATATATAAGTGAAAGGAGGGAGTAGCAATGTACACGTACTTCCCATTGTTATAGCATGTGTACATCAGGGTTGAGTTTTAATGGCTATCATATACTCTTGGAAGTATATGACTACTTTCTTTTTACATAAAAACCATTAAGAAAAAGTATTGTACGCAAAATTCAATAAAAAGCATCATATATTGGATACTTGGGTGTACATCTAACAAAAAGTTAGTTATACAGGGGTCTCATCATACAATTTCACCACATGAACAGCAATGTACATTTCTCACTGTTTTTCTTATATATGTAAATGAGGGGTATAAGGGTCATTGATCAAGAAAATGTTGATTAGGTTTACCCATGTAGCTTTATAAGAACACGTCCGGTTAATACGCAAGAGAGAGGCTCTCTTCAAACCGAACAAGATCTAGATAGGTTCAAGAAAGAGTTTGAACTAAAATAAAATAACTTAAAAGTTCTTTTAATACGATGGACGGATTAGAATATCAGAGACTAGACTGAGGCTTGGGTGAAACTTGGGCGACCAATTCGGCTATTCACCCAATGCAATCCAAATTGTGGTTTAGTACAACTGTTACATGTAGAGCAAAACTAAAACACACTTTGACTAGAAGAAGACAATCTTGTCATACTTTTATACTTCAATGACATAAAATTCAATCAAACCTACTTATGTTAAGTTACGACATGGTGAGGTAAATTGTGGCAGCAAGCATAAATCACCTAGTTCTCTCTTGATCTTTCCCACATGAACAAGCAGACACAGAAAGGTGAGTGGTTTGGTGCTGTGAAGGCCGTGTAACTCTTTTACCCACCTGATTTATGAATCATAAGCAGCGACGGTCCATTTTATCCCACACGCATCGACTGGTGAACTTAGGTCCCTATTCCACTGTCCTCGGTAACTCCTTGCCAGCATAGCACATCTACAGATCGACACCAACACCTTTTCTAAAAGATTTAAATAAGCAAGAGTGAGTACCAACCGTACTCAGCAAGCCACCACTATAGAAATGCAACAAATGCGTATAGGGATTCAAGGCAGGTTTTGGTTTATTTGCGTAAAGCCAGTTTTCGCGAGTTATTTCACAAGCCTATGACCTAGCAGTTTTAACCATAAAAAATGTCACTATGTAAAGGTTGTCATTAATTAGGAGTTCCTTCATCGCAATTCAACCTTCCCGCACATGGGGTAAGGTTATACATGTTTTATTTATCCCAACCTCTTCTAAACAATTTAAAAACATGTGAGTCTAGTCAAGAGTAATACAAGTCCCGGCGCTCATTAACCGCGAGCACGACTATTTGAATAGTTTAATTTACTCACACTGCAGTGATGTACGCTTTTAATCCCACACTCCGTGACGCACCCAACACATGAGACTTGTCATGGCCCGGTTTTTCAGCTACCCTCGCATGGCTGCACCCGCTCCAAGGACTATGAATCCCCATTGCACCCTCGGCGCCACATTCCTACCTCGAGCCGGTTGTGAGGGGAGTCCTGGCGCTCCCGAGATTGAAGGTTACATTATACATATATAAAGCATTGACATCATTAAACCACACACTTCCACATTTCAATACCAATATCCAGAACCTACCATGTCTGGGGTGCCACCCCACGAGAATAACCTAGTCCACCAGGTCTAACCCCACTCAAGAAGTGTGGTCGTACTCAGTTTGTTTCCTGCTTAGCTTCTTGACTCGGTCCTTAACTAACTAGGGTCGGCAGCTTACCGTTCCCAGAACCACCCATATTCTATCCGTGCCGCCCCAGTCGAAATCACTTTTGTTTAATTAAGTTTTTGGGTTTTCGCAAAGGTTTTCATGCTGTGGGTGGCGCCTATGTCTCCACCCGATCTCTAATAATCACTCCCATCGAGTGATCGGTATAACCACATCCACATATCATACATATGGAGTGTATAACGTCTATGTAAGCAGGGCTAAGCAGTGAATAAATAATCACGCGTAAAGTAATATACTCAGATAACAAAGGTGTGTAAATATATAAGGATAAACAATATCAAAGGTAAGGCTTAAGCAAATGTAGCTACACATTTTATAATTAGTATGCAATTTTATTTATAAGCAACACATTTATAAAAATAGGATCAACATGTTCGAGGAAGGGGGCGTAGTGACTTGCCTTGCTCAATTGGGGGTTCGTTCTCAATTAGCTCAGTTTCTTGCTCGCAGATGTATCCTGTCCGGTTGAATAATAAAGTCACCAACTACTCGCTAACACAAAAAGAGCCAAAAATTCCAGAAAAATTGAAAAATAACCAAACCAGTGCCATTGCGTAGATCTTGATTTTAGAAAAATTTTGACGAAAGTTTCGTTCAAATTCGACTTAAAACGAGGGAGATACAGAATTCGAAAGATTGAAAAAGTTTTAAATCAAAGAAAAGGAAAAAGGTCTGACGGGTGGGACCGCTCTTAACTCTTCACGTGCAGGTTCTGTTTTTAAATGGGTGTGGAACCCGTGAGTCAGCCTCTCTTTCCTCCTTCTTCTTCCTTGTGCTTCCTTCTCTAGTTCTCTCTCTCCTGCCGTGTGCCTGTGTGTGCTCGGGCTAGCGCTTGGCTGCGAAAATGGAATCCTCAGGTGTTTGTGGTTTCCCTAGGATGTGCGCATGTTGAGGTGGAGGGCTTGGGTGAGCTGCAGGCATGCATGCATATGCATACACACGGCTAGCTAGCTGCATGCATGTGAGCTGCTTGCATACATGGATGCATAGGCATACACACGGCTAGCTAGCTGCATGCATGTGAGCTGCTTGCATGCATGCATGCACACATACAGCCAACTGCTTGCATGCATGCACACGTACAGCCAGCTAGCTGCATGGCGCATGCATGGCCGGCGGCTAAGCGACGATCGTTGCGGAGGGCGGCCGCGCAAGGAATGGGTATGGTGTTGCACCTCACGACGTCACCGCGCCGCGACAACAATGGTAGACGAGAAATGCGGTAAGGAAACAAAAGCAAGAGGGAGAGCAGAAGAGGAGCTCACCTTGCGGTAGCCGGGTAGCGGCACACCGAGCGGCAGTCCTCGCACGAAACTACGGTCGTCAATATACAGCCTGGGGACGGTCAACCCGCGGATCGTCCTCGCACACCACGTATTCGATCGGTGGTAACAAACGAACACACAGCGTTAAGGAGTAAATGCTAGCGAGTTAGTGCAATTTAGGGGTTAGGGGTTAGCGAGTTAGAGGTCAGTCAGTCAGTAAGTTAGAGTGTCAGCGGGTTAGTGAGTCAATGGGTCGAATGTTAGATGTTAGAGGTTAGCCGTTCAATAAGTTAGTCGTTCTCGGGATTCAGATGACGGCGCGGCGGCCTATCTGTCCTCTTGCTCAACTAAGGCCCAGCCGGAGCCGACCGCGGTGGAGCAAGCGGAGAGACGGCGGCGTGTGCGTGGGAGGGAGTGGCTAAGGGGAAGCAAAACGAGGAGGAGGAGAAGAGAGAATGGAGAGGGACCGTTTGCGTGCTCACCGCGACGGCGCTTAAATAGAGTCTGGGGAAAGGGACATTTGCTGTTGCCTGCATTCATTCCATCCCAGAAAACGCGCATGTGTAGATGGGAGCGGTGACGACTGCGTATTGGCGACGGAAACGTCGTCCACCTGGTCGGGGCACGTGGCGGCGATGAAGTGATAGTGTGGCCGTGGCGGCCGTCACAACACGGCGCCGTCGAACGTGGTTGCTGAGCGGCCGTCGCCACCTACCCGACCCGAGGAGGAGCGGCTTGATTTCGAGGTCGCACGGCGTCGGCTCGAACGGGGTTTGCCGGGCTGGTGTAGTGGCTCTGGCTGCTGGCGAGGGGAGGAAGATGTAGACGATGACGACGTATCGGCGGCCTGGGCGGTTGCCTGCATGTGTGCTGCATGCTTGGCTAGTGTTAAGCTAGCTGCATGCAAGCTTTTGCTAGCTTGCTGCATGCATGGATATGCATTGCACTCACGTACAGCTAGCTAGCGACATGCATGCTTGCTTCGCCGGTGAGGTTAGGCAAAGGCGCGGAAGCGCACGGCGAGGTCGCTGGCGCAATGGGAAAGAAGGGCAGTAGCTGGCGATGTCACAGTGGCCTGGTCGTAGCGGCGCGGCGCGCGACGACGTCGTCGCCGAAAACAGTATCGGGGAGAAGCATTAGACTTTATCTTTTTATTACCAACCCAACAGGAATGAATGGCCTGGGGAGGCAACATGGACTTTTCTAGGAAAAAGGCTTGCAGCAAGAAGGCCCAGGTAGAGTGAGTTTAAGCGGACTTTTTGTAGCAAAACTAATTTCGGTCGGAGTGAAAATCTTGGAACAAAAACCAAAAGATCAGAGGAGTAGAAAAATTAGAAATTTTCAATAAAAGTTTGGCACTGGCATAAAATAAATAAAGAAATTGTCAACATGATGATTATAAAAATAAATCAGAAATGATTTTTGGTCGGTGTATTTTTATTTAGGAATTTTCTTAGGGTGTTACAGATTTTTAGTTTGAATGCAGGTAAAATAATTCGGTCGCTTAGTCGCTTGAGAATTAAATTTAGGATTTTATTGCGAGTGCTCTGACTGTATCGAAAAAGGAATTTCTAGGATGACGTATGGCATTCAAATCCAACTGTCGCGGTAGAAATAAAATCGGGAATAGTCATATCGATACGCAATAGGTAAATTCATCGATCGATTGTAAATATTCGAGGGAAATATCGAGGTCGACTCGATAGAGCGGTTAAAATTTAACCGTAGAATAAGAGTTTGCGAGAAGAATAATACTACGGTAGAAGAAAAGAACTTCGGGACTTAATTAGCACCGAAGCGCTAAAACAAACATATGGATAGGATAAAGAATGGAAAGGATGTCGGACAGAGGACAACCTTTTAGGAAAAGAATTTAATCGAGATCTTTTGGCACCGATCCTAGACACACACAATTAAACAATAAATATTAACAAGCAAACTAAAATTATGCCTGAGGACTAGATTTTGTCTGAGGAGAAATTTATATTAGGAAGTAGCCTATTAGGAATTTATATTTCGAGATTAAGGTTTTTTAGTAAATACTTTATCAATAGATATTATTTTGCAATTAGTTTTCCGAAGGCAGACTCTGCAAGGTTCATAGAAAATAATCAAGCTATATTTCTTTAGTAAAATAACATTTGTTTTAATAAGCTATCCCCTATAGGGTTTTATCAAAACGGTGTTACATATATATATATATATCTTTATTCATAAAGTAAATATGCCCGAGGGTTTTTAATATATAGAGAAGGGTTTTTCGAAAATAGTTGGTATATGCAAAGATTAGGATATCTCATAATCATAGTTCCTTGAATAAATAATATTTAAAATCAAATACCGACATATTCTCAGACGTTCGTCTATTAGCCCACGCATAAAAGAAAAAAGATAGATCGAAATAAATTAATCCCGAGATGAATGTATTTTGAAAAAGATTTTTGATTATTCCAAATTTTTAATTTCGTATTTCAAATTCGAAATTTTCAGAGTGTTACATAAGTTCATCTCATTTCCGTTGTCATTAATTGCCAAAACTTTGTATCATTTTTTTAAGTGCATAACAACTATTCATTTGTTTGTATTATAAGTTGTTTTGATTTTTTTTATTAAAATTTTTTCAAGTTTAACTAATTTTATAGAAAAATCTGACAACATCTGCAACACAAAATTATTTTTATTAAATCTAACATTAAATATATTTTAATAATATATTTATTTTGTGTTAAAAATATTACTATATTCTTTTATAATTTAAATCAAATTGACTAGTAAAAAAATCAAACGCTTTATCGTGAAACGGAGGGATTAGATGAGTAGTAACAAGTAATCCGACGAGTAGCTTTTATTCATCTAATCGAGCCAAAAATAACCATGCATACAAGAAACAGCTTAATTTTAAGGTTTTTATCAACTACAGTTTAATTAGGCTGGTCAAATCCGCCATAATTAACTTGATTGTTTTGCAGTTAAGTATATCTGCCTAAGTTAGTTATTTTACCACACCAACTTTGTGATCCGTTAGGTCCATAATTTGTCCTCCTACTGAAAACCTCACTTGTAAAGGATTTTGACCTCTATTTGTATACGGATCAGCAAAAGTCAAACAAATCAATACAAGGTCATGGCTTCCTCCCTCCAGGTCAAAGTTGCCAACCGAAATCAACCACGGGAAGCGCCGTCCTGCCGAGATTAACGTCTCTGTCTCATCCAGAGGAAGAAAATGACACAACCCAAAGAATTAATTAATTACAGTCATGGATAAAAAAAAACCCAGGATTAGCCAAGGAATTAAACTGATGTGTTAGGCTCTTGATGATGATTCGTTGCTGTCGTCGATTGATTATGGAAGAGGTAAAGTGTCATTATCAGTTTGGTAGAGGGGACTGTGCTGGCAGGGTGCATTGGGCATAGTGCAGGGAAAGAATACGCATGATGGCACACACATGTGGTCTACGTCTACCGGGATATGATACGCATCTATGGCTCTCACTGCTGTACCCTACTTGGCATCGTCCTTTGAATGACTAAAATAATTAGTACTAGTATTAGCAGATCGATTAGTTTATGCTAACCTAGTAGATTAGTTTAGTGTGAGCTATCACTGTTTTTTCTTCTTTCATTTCAGTAGGAAGCCTAACCGGAGTATAATATCCTTTGATTAAGCAAAGGCATGTGGGGATAAAATTATTACAAGCACGACTGGAAAATTACAGTGATTCAAAGTTTGAAATTCAAGATAGACATAATTTCAACATTAGGCTATGATCAGTTGAGCCACAGTTGGTAAGACGTAGAAAAACCAACAAAGCAATAAAAATAATTTATGTTAAAACTTCTACATCGTTAATATGAGCTGTTTAAAAGCTAAGAGTCCTATCGGTTACCCAAAAAGCTAAAACTAAAACCATAATTTAAATTTTCAAACTTAATTTTAAGATATTTTTAATGTAATTTTTTTTAGCATTTGGCTTTTAAACCATTAAGGTTGGGTTCTTTTCTTGTCTTTTCTAACTCATCTTTCTCGGTTTTTACGGGCACGCTTTTCAAACTACTCAACGGTGTGTTTTTTGCAAAAAATTTTCTATACGAAAGTTATTTTAAAAAATCATATTAATTTATTTTTTAAAAAATAGATTAATACTTAATTAATCATGTGTTAATGAGTCGCTCCGTTTTGCATGCTAAAGGGATGAGTTCCCAACCATAACACCCGAACACAGCCTAATAACACATATATAAAAATTTTATACATAAATTATTTTCTGTTCGTTAATAAGCTCTTACAAGCTCTTACAGTTTATAATAACCTTATGGGCAACCGTGAGACCCTGAGGCTGAAAAATAGATTATGAGAATAAATATAAAAAAATTCTGCAGATTTTTTTATTTAAATTTTAAAGTTTTTGTTCATACTAGTACTACTTACTACGTGAGATGAATTTCGCGGTGTTTTTTATTTACTGGTTTGGTTTCACCTGTCAGCGGCAGTGCCAGCTTCGAGCAGTGCAACGGAAAGGGGAAAAAGAAGTCAGCAGGAGGAAAAAGCAGCAGCGAGAGGGGGCGCAGGCGCAAAAAGCAAGCTACCACCGCAGCTCAGCTCGAGGCCACCACCACCACCACCATCACCACGGCACGGCGAAAGGGGAAGGAGAAGTGAGAGAAGAGGAGGAGAAAAAAAAAATCCGCGGCTGCTACCTCTCGCCGCCGCCGCGAGCCGACCAGCGCCGTCCCGGGAAACCCTAGCCCCATCCCACCGCCCTCCGCGCCTCGCCTCATGGGGCGCATGCGTCGGCGCCAGTAGCAGGAGCGGGGCCCGCCCGTCGCCGTCGCCATCGCCGACGGGGGCCTCCAACGATGGCGCGGATAGGGCGCGCGAGCTCCGGACGAGGTTAGTGGCCCGATCTGAGCTTGAGCTCCTTCCCCACGACTTGACGCCCGCGCTTGCTTGCTGCTGGCTTAATTAGCTAGGTGGTGGCGTGGTCTCGGTGTTCGCGCTAGTTGCGCGTGGAGAGCGATCCGAGGGTTTAGCGTTCGCGGCACGGCGGCGGCGAGGTGATGCGGCGGCGGGGGGGGGGGGGGGGGGGTTGGCCTTGAGGGAAGGTGCGTGATGTCGGCTAATCAACTGTTGTGGTGGTGGGTGGGGGGGGGGGGTTGACGGGTTTGTTCCAGGATCTTAGTCGTCGCGCTTGTTCGATAGCTCAACATTGAGGCCGACTGAGAATTTGGGTTTGGTGTCGCGGGAATGGTGGTCATACTACTCTGTAGGATTCAGTGTTCTCTGCTGCCGTGGCGATACTGGACATCTGGAATCTGATCGAAGAAGTGGGGGTTAGGTTATCTGATGCTACAATTATACAAATCCATGCCTTGGATAGCTCTTGGTTATCTTGTATTGAGCTTTTCTATGTTAATTACTTAAAGCTGCAAGGTGGTTTTCTACCAGAGAAGCACTATACATTTTCTGGACCTTCCATGTCAAATGGCACTGGTTCGGAGATACATCCATTGCTATACAGAATAAATATTACTTAGTCTAATTCATCTAGGATTTGTATCAACCAAAAAGATACGACGAGCAGCTGGATGCCCCTAGTTCAGCTTTCATTGGGTTTTAAAATAGTCAAAAGTGACATTAGTCTGCATTTGTTGTAGCCTGATCTAAGTTTGAGTCACTGCAAATGGATTTGTGATATTGATTATCAAATTCATACCAATGGATCCTCCTTTACAAGAAAAGGGTCATTCCTGAACTCTTGTTACTGGAATGATGAGAATTCCTGCATTGCTGGGTTTGCGGCAAGTATCTACTTTATGCAGAGAAAATAGGCAAACGTCAATGTTTTCATGTTTTCATGTTTTACCTTTTCTGGGAAAGTTCTTATAAGTTTTAGTTCGTGTTTATGGCTTTACCTTTATCATCTTGTGGAAGGAAGCTCTTTCTTGCAATAACTTGTCTTTCTAGAACTAATTAGCTCAAGTCAAAAAATGTTTAATCCACCACCATAGCCATGTTAATTAGATTATGCTTGCATGTAGAGTAATAAACATCATTATAGGTTGAACATATACCATCACTGTATCTGCTGAGTTTATCAACTGGAGAAACACTTTGAAGATAGCTGTGATACTATTTATGGTTCTTTATAGCAAAATAATGGTGGTTTATTGAGATGGTCTGCAAAACAATGGTGGTTTACCGAAATATTACATGATCTTCAAAATCTTTAACTACACATGTCATGAGGTCTTATGAAATCCTCTTTGCTATTGACATACACTATCTTTACTTATACTTGAATCATTCGTGAACATGTATAAATATATATGCTTGTGAACTTTTGTTCAACTACTTCCTTTTATTCCAATTGTAAGTCGTTTTAGACTTGTGGAGACAAATTAAGAAAGCAACTCAAATGACTTAGTTGACTTCATTGGAAAAGATGAGCCATTTATGTGTGAGAGGGGTATCATTTATTTAGCAAGGGCAAATAGGGAAGAATAACCGCAGAAAGTGCCTAGAAGTTCCAAAACTTCTTACATTTAGGAAAGAGTTGAGAATTCTAAAGCGACTTATATTTGGAATTGGAGGGAGTATTTGATTTATGTTTTAGAGTGACTATCTTGAAAGGTGATTCAGTTCATCTTTTGAGTGCTCATATTCATTAGTTGCACCAGTGTCAATGTACATACATATTCTTTAAGGCGTTGACTTGTTGATTCTTCATTGTACTGTTTCTTGGCAGGGCTTTTGGAAGATGCTCTAAGGAAAACCTTCTTACATTTTTTGGCTGTGGTATTTACTCTGGAATTGATTACCAGAATCAATTTGATTGCCCAAACATCAGCTCTAAATGTGGTTGCCCCTGCTATGTCTCCATCGCAAAGTTGGACACCAGTTCGCTCCATGTTGTCAAAAGCTAAAGTTGACATTAGTATTTCAGTCAGCGAACAAAGACGAAAGAAGCTATATTCATCACCAGCTACTCTATCTGTGCACCCTCCAATGTCAGCGCCAAGCTATAGCTCTATTTCTGGTGATTCTGATCTCTCCTTTTATTCTTCAGACATGTCAGATAATTTGGTACAGCATAACAGACGCTCAGAAGCAGAAAATTCTACTCATGTAGATGCTGTGCCTCCTGATGCAGCCTCAAATACTAGTGCAGCTCCTTCTGGATTAGTACAACCTCCAGTATCTCCTCACAATGGTATGTTTGATTGTTAGAGCCTTGGAATCATCTAATTTATATGATTTCATTATTCAAGCATGACTTGAAATTATATGGTGTAAATACAATGCATAAAGGGCCATCTGGTTATTCGAGTAGATAAACAAAGTGATGCTTGTGCGGTTATTTCTGATTTGCCTTTCCAAGAATTTGTTATCTGATTGCACCTCAACTGTAGGCATTTGAGTAAATTGTGCAATTTTTTTACTGATCAATCAAGTGATATCAACATAAATTATTCAATTGCATTTTGCTTATAATAGTTAATTAGAAATGTTAACTCTATTGTGCATATCCACATTCACATTGGAATGCACAAAGCTTTTACTTAGATCTGTGTGGTATCATGGTGCACCTTGATGATTCGGACCAACGTTTTGGAGATCAACACTTTGGTTGTTTCTATGGTCGCAAACACCAGCAACAGAAGACATGCAAAGAACCGGAATTAAGCTGAGGGGATAAAGCTCCATCGTTATCTTGCTTAAGTTTAGTTGGTCATTATCTTTTAAGTTAGTCGTTATCTTTAGTTCATTATCTCAAGATTGTTAGCTATATATCTCCAAGTTTGTTAGGCGTGTCAAATCCCTTGATCTATAAAAGGGTATCCGGGTGTAAGGAATAATTGAGCAAGATTAATCCAATCAAGTTTAGGCACGTTCAGAGCCTCTCGCTGGCCGGGGAAGAGCCCCGCCTTCCGCCAGAGGGCAATCGTGAGTTTTGCCGCTACCACCCTCCAAAATCATCCGCTCGAGCATTCACCGCTCCAGCAGCCGCTGCAACACCATCGCCGCCTCGCGTATCACTTGAATACTCGAAGCATACTGAAATGCTCAGTGGCTGCAATCCTTATGGCCAAATCCAATTCTCTGGTGTCATATGTGAAACTGGCTGGTTGTTTTGTAACCTGTTTGGTTGGCATTGTACCAGCTTTCAATAAAGGCTTGCAGCGAGCACATTGAACTTTGTAAGCTCCATGTATGCGGTCTAAGCCAATTTATAGACTAGGTCTCACTTGTACTATTTGTCACTCTGCTTCTTCCTGTCCTATGAGCTATTGCTATTGACTTGAACAGCTGGCTTCTGTGATTAAGCCTACTCTCATTGATCTTAACTTTTACTGCTCCTAATTTTGGCTTATCTGCTTGATCACTTGAGAACTCTTTAGTATGTCCAGCTTATTTGGCCTAACTACAACCTTTTTTTATGCTCACATTAGACAATAAGATAAAATACATGTGTTAAGTAAACATTGGTATTTTTGTTGTTATCTTATGTAAAATAATTAAAGAGTTATGTGAAGAGTGTTATATGAAATTATAATATGGATAATATCTTCTAGAATAATCTGTTGTTTTTTGAAACATGATAGTTTTCTGTTGTTATCCTAGTCGTAGTTTGTTCTGATTTGCTTATGGAACATGGTCCCCCTTGTATATTGTGGGACTTCAGCTTAGTTTTCTTCATCCCCTAGTAATACTGAAGTACAAATTATTGTTCTGCCGTCTGCCTAAGAAACGCTTATGCTAAAATGTGGCATCTTTTTTCTCTCAGTTATTTCCATCTCTCTAAGATAGCTTAATGAGATTTAACCTTACTGTTTTCCCCATTTATTTTGCATTTGGAATTTTCTCGTGTCCTTGGTTTTGGCCTATTTGACCCAAATATTTTGGTCACAGACTTACTGTTAACAATTATTTGATTTGTAGTATTCTCTAACAGCTATAGATATGCTGTCACTCACATCATAATTTACCTTCTGTTTTACCAGCATGTTGTTCACAAAACATGGTACAAAAGAGAGGGAGCCAAGATTGCCATTGTGTTTACCCAGTAAGAGTTGAGCTCTTCCTCCGAAATGTTTCACTGACATCAAATTGGAGCGATGAATTTCTGGGGGAACTTGCTTCTCAACTCAGCCTGAGGGTTACTCAGTTTGAGATTGTAAATTTCTATGTTGTTGGGGCTTCTGGGCTAAACATCACAATGTATATAGCTCCCCACACAGGAATTAGTTTCTCAGCCGACCAAGTTACTGCAATGAATTATTCACTTAGTCAGCATACAGTTCAGATCAACCCTGTACTAGTTGGGGACTACAATCTTCTTAATTTAACCTGGTTCAGGCCACTGGCTCTAGCTCCTGGTAATGCTAACTGATCTTGACTTTGCTCTATATATTACAATGCCGCAGTTTATTTTAGTGTTCAGGTAGAGAACACTGTAAGACTACTTCAGTTTTTTTTAACTTATTGAATTTAGCTCTATTGTCTACTGTGCTAGAGAAATTGAAGAATATATATAGTATGTGGTAATACTGCTCATTTGTTTGTGATTATCAAATAAGTAGATGAATATAAAAAAAACACTGTGGGTTGGCATATTCCATTCTATAGAATCAATTAGCAACTATTCCAAATGCCAAAGAAAAAACAGAAAAGAAAAGTAAGATAAAATTGCAATGTTCAGTTCCTTACATTTCTCATCCTTTCTTACTTGTTCTGTTTTTGTTCTGCCCCTCTACTCTTCATGCATCCATAGAGTGCATCTTTTAATTTGCGTCCAGTTCTACTGAGATACATATATCTTATATTTCATATGCTTTGAGTTTAGCACTGGTTGGTCTTGTACTAGTGCAAACTTTGTAGACACTACATATTCCGGTCGTTAATTCTTGGTGTATCAACTTGGTTATATAGTTAATGTGCTATTTTCTTTGGTGAACTTGGTGGTGCTTCCTATTGTTGATGATGTGACAGAAATGGATGCTTGGTGATATCAATATGATACTTCCTATGAATGATATAAACATTATTTCTTTATATGCACATTCCTGTATGCTTTCCAGCTATTGTTTTTTTTAAACAAATCTCCTTTCCTAATATCGTGATCTTTCATTTCTATTTCAGCTCCAACATTCACAATATCACCTAAATCCTCTCCATCTCAAGCATCTACAGTACCAAGACAGAGTGTGGATACCAGCAATGAAAAACACATGAGTTTGATTACTATCATTTGCATATTTATTGGTGCTCTAATTGCTGTCTTGGTGATTGCCATGTTTATTTGCTTCTGCAAATTAAGGAAAGGGAAAAGGAAGGTTCCTCCAGTTGAGACACGTATGTGCGGAGTTATCTATTCTCAGCTACATTCCTTGAAAACTATAGATTTGTTATATTGCATGAGATGTTCTTAGTGATCTCTAATATTTTAACTATGCTACAGGAAAAGTACGAGTGCAATTACATGTCTGACCTCTTTAAAGTTTATGAATCTTTAGTCAAAGTAGTAAATTTCAGACATTTCTGCTTTTTCAGTGAAGCTACATCAGTAACGTTTCCAAAGGGGTACTAGGTTACAAATGACTAATATGTGTGAATTAAGGCCATTCTGTCTTGTAGTGTTAAGGAATTGTACTATTTTGCGCACACATTTGCTGCCTGCAAAAGGTCATAAGGTATTTCTGGATTTAGTCTTTCAGATTGTTCAAAAGGAATTGATAGTGGAGTTAGATACCATGTCCATAGCTCCCCATAATATTTTGGTTTCTTAACCAAATTTAAATGAATTATGCTTATTTTCTGGTTCATTATGTATGTTGGAGCATCCTTTTAGGAGCATTAATATTATCAGTTCTCCTGTGCAGCCAAGCAAAGAACACCAGATGCAGTTTCTGCAGTGGAATCACTTCCTCGCCCAACAAGTACAAGGTTCCTTGCATACGATGAACTGAAAGAAGCAACCAACAACTTTGATCCGTCAAGTATGCTTGGAGAAGGTGGTTTTGGCCGTGTATTTAAAGGGGTACTAACTGATGGCACTGCCGTTGCTATAAAGAAGCTTACTAGTGGAGGGCACCAAGGAGATAAGGAATTTCTAGTTGAAGTGGAGATGCTGAGCAGGTTGCACCACCGGAACCTTGTGAAACTCATTGGTTACTATAGTAACCGTGAGTCATCACAGAACCTACTGTGTTACGAGCTTGTTCCTAATGGAAGCCTAGAGGCTTGGCTTCATGGTATGGCTGATTGAGTCACCTATTTCTCCTTCTGAAATTGCTGCATAAGTTCCAGTCAGTTGCAGTTGAATGTGGTCCTTCATTGTTTAATTAATTAGTAGTAATCCTGTAATCATGATACATCTTGACTCTGAGTCTCTGACTACTTTCATTTCTTCAGGTACATTGGGAGCTAACCGCCCCTTGGACTGGGACACTAGAATGAGGATAGCACTAGATGCTGCCAGGGGATTGGCATACCTTCATGAGGATTCTCAACCTTGCGTAATCCACAGGGATTTCAAGGCTTCTAATATATTGCTTGAGGACGACTTTCATGCTAAAGTGTCTGATTTTGGTTTGGCGAAACAGGCGCCGGAAGGTCGCACAAATTATCTTTCAACACGTGTTATGGGAACATTCGGGTAAGCTGGTTGACAACCTTGACGTACTCCCCAGATGTTTCTGCTCTGCTTTTGCTTCATATGGCTGTCGTGCTTTCAGGTACGTAGCACCAGAGTATGCAATGACAGGACACTTGCTTGTAAAAAGCGATGTATATAGCTATGGAGTTGTTCTACTTGAACTACTTACTGGGAGGAGGCCTGTGGATATGTCACAACCTTCTGGCCAGGAAAATCTAGTGACATGGGTTAGATTTCTTTCTGCTCTTATCTTCAGCTGTTATTGTATTACCTTTTTAAATCTGAACGTGGATCCTGTAGTATGATAATTGTCATCTGAAGTTCACTAGCCATGCATGTTAGATGTGCATGGATATATCTCAACAAGGCAACCAAACAAATGGACTTAGAGCAATATTACTACTAATCTGTTCCCTTTTTCGAAAAAAGAAAAAAAAACGTTTTTTTATGTTCCTCTCTATTCATATGCATTGTGTACACCCTTGGGTGGAAAGCAGATTTATGTGCAAGTAAATTGTCACACATTTTTTTATGCATGTTGTGCCAAGCGCCATCTATCTGTTTGTTTCTTTGTGTGCCTGTGTTTATGTGCTTACACAAATGTTTCCTGATCTTTCCACTAAAAGCCTTGTGTCACATCTACCTTTTCTGGCTAAGTTGTCAGGTGTGTCCATTAGGTTTTTGAAAGCCAACTCTCAAATGTCAACGTATTTCTTGTAGACAGTACCAAATTCTTATCCCTGCTACTTATTTGCTCAATTTTGACTACTCAGGCACGGCCAATTTTACGAGATAAAGATATGCTAGAAGAACTAGCTGATCCCAAGCTTGGTGGTCAGTATCCAAAAGATGATTTTGTGCGAGTATGCACAATTGCGGCAGCCTGTGTTTCACCGGAGGCAAGCCAAAGGCCGACAATGGGCGAGGTGGTGCAGTCACTGAAGATGGTCCAACGCTCTGTGGAGTTCCAGGAATCCATACCAACACCTCCAGCACGCCCCAATGTCAGGCAGTCCTCAACCACCTATGAATCTGATGGCACTTCATCCATGTTCTCCTCTGGACCCTTTTCAGGTCTCAGCCCCTTTGAGACCGAGAACATATCGAGAACGGCTTTCTCTGAAGATCTTCACGAAGGGCGATGACAGTGGTGGTTTGTGAAGCTGTTTTGGGTAAAGCCTGAGTCTCTGACCACCCATTTGAAGGCTGGTGGTGCAAGTGACCTAACCAGTTTTATTGGGAGGTAAATCCTGTAAATTCCATTTTTATTCACCACCTGCGAATGACCAAATTGTTACAAGAACATTCGGTGGCTTTGTATGATGGAAATGATTTTGTTCCAAGTTCTTTTTTGCTCCTATAGCTCCTGTCTCATTTACTGTATGGATCATAGACATTAATTAGGTGATGTGGTTGTATTCTTCAGTGACAAATTGTGGTACTAGCTCATGTCCTGAGTGAAAGAACAGAGAGCTGCTTTGGTGACCCTACACGTGTCATGTCCATGGCGAATGCCTCTCTCGTGGACCCGGCAAGCGCTCCCAATCGCTGACACGTGTCACCCCGCTAATACTGTTTCCCTCAGCCTCCTCGTTTTGCTCCTCTCCTCTCGTCATCTCCCTTGCTGTGTGCGCCTCACACTGTCTTCTCCCTACCCTGTTGTCTCCTCCCTCCCTCTGGTCATGGCTGGTAGGGTTCGGTGCTCGCTGGTGCTGGCGCTCGTCGTCGTCGTGGCCGCGGCTGCGGCGGCCGTGGCGACGGCGAAGTTGTACAGCCCGGCGGACAGGATCCTGGTGAACTGCGGGTCAACGACGGACGGGCTGGACGCGGAGGGGCGCAGGTGGGTGGCGGACGCGAGCAACGACACGTGGCTGACCGACTCCGGCAAGTCGTCGATCATGGCGGCCGCCGACGAGCTGGAGACGATGCTGCCGTCGTCCATCCCCTACATGACGGCGCGGGTGTTCACCATGGACGCCGTGTACAACTTCTCGGTGAACCCGCGCGACCGCCACTGGATCCGCCTCCACTTCTACCCGTCGTCGTACAACGGGCTGGAGCCCGAGGACTTCCGCTTCTCCGTCTTCACCTCCACCGGCTTCACGCTGCTCTACAACTTCAGCGCCTACTTCACCACCAAGGCGCTCACCCAGGCCTACCTCGTCAGGGAGTTCTCGCTGCCGCGTGTCCCGGAGGGCCACGTCAGCGTCACCTTCTCGCCGGCGCCCATGGTGAACGTCACCTACGCTTTCATCAACGGCATCGAGGTCATCTCCATGCCGGACATCTTCAACGACCCTGCCACCATGGTCGGCTTCGCCGACGAGACCGTCGACGTCTCCGCCGCCGCGTTCCAGACCATGTACCACCTCAACGTCGGCGGCGCCTGCATCCCGCCGTCCAACGACTCCGGCCTCACGCGGTCGTGGTACGACGACACGCCGTTCGTGCAGGGCGCCCTGCGTGGCCTCGTCTACAACGCCGGCCCGCACTTCCACATCAAGTACCCGAGCGACGCCGCCGAGTACGCCGCGCCGCCGGAGGTGTACCTCGGCGGGCGCTCCATGGGCAGGGACCAGCGGCTGAACCAGAACTCCAACCTCACCTGGAGCCTGCACGTGGACAGCAATTTCACGTACGTGGTGCGCCTCCATTTCTGCGAGCTCCAGCTCGTCCACGCCAACCAGCGCGTCTTCGACATCTACATCAACAACAGGACGGCGCAGACGGACGTGGACGTGCTGGAGATGGCGACGGAGCGCGGCGTGCCGGTGTACAAGGACTACGCGGTGAGGCTGAGCAACGACACCGCCGACGAGGAGCTGTGGGTGGCGGTGCACCCGTCGGTGATGCTCCGGCCGCAGTTCTACGACGCCATCCTCAACGGCCTCGAGGTGTTCAAGGTGAACGACACCGCCGGCAGCCTGGCGTCGCCGGACCCCAGCCCGTACAAGCTGCTCGCGGAGAAGGAGCTCGGGTGGGGTGGGCCGCCGGAGTTCTCCACCGACAACCCGGCCAACATGGCGTCGGTGATGGGCGGCACGGCGGGCGGCGCGGCGGCGGCCGGGATCGTGGCGGCCATCTGCGTGGTGGTGTACAGCAACAAGAGGAACAAGAAGCTGGGCGGCGGCGGCGACTCGCACACCTCCGCGTGGCTGCCGCTGTACCACTCCCACACCAGCGGCAAGTCGTCGGGCCACATCACGGCGAACCTCGCCGGCATGTGCCGCCACTTCTCCTTCGCCGAGATCAAGGCGGCGACCAAGAACTTCTCCAACGACCTGGCCATCGGCGTGGGCGGGTTCGGCGTGGTGTACCGCGGCGTGGTGGACAGCGACGTCAAGGTGGCGGTGAAGCGGTCCAACCCGTCGTCGGAGCAAGGGATCAACGAGTTCCAGACCGAGGTGGAGATGCTCTCCAAGCTCCGCCACCGCCACCTCGTCTCCCTCATCGGCTTCTGCGAGGAAGACGGCGAGATGGTGCTCGTCTACGACTACATGGAGCACGGCACGCTGCGCGAGCACCTCTACCACAACGGCGGCAAGCCGACGCTCTCGTGGCGCCACCGCCTCGACATCTGCATCGGCGCCGCCCGCGGCCTCCACTACCTCCACACCGGCGCCAAGTACACCATCATCCACCGCGACGTCAAGACCACCAACATCCTCGTCGACGAGAACTGGGTCGCCAAGGTCTCGGACTTCGGCCTCTCCAAGTCCGGCCCCACCACGCTCAACCAGTCGCACGTCAGCACCGTCGTCAAGGGCAGCTTCGGCTACCTCGACCCGGAGTACTACCGCCGTCAGCAGCTCACCGACAAGTCCGACGTCTACTCCTTCGGCGTCGTGCTCTTCGAGGTGCTCATGGCGCGGCCGGCGCTTGACCCGGCGCTGCCGCGGGACCAGGTCAGCCTCGCCGACTACGCGCTCGCCTGCAAGCGTGGCGGCACGCTGCCGGACGTCGTCGACCCGGCCATCAAGGACCAGATCGCACCCGAGTGCCTCGCCAAGTTCGCCGACACGGCGGAGAAGTGCCTCGCGGAGAACGGCACCGAGCGGCCCACCATGGGCGACGTGCTCTGGAACCTCGAGAGCGCGATGCACGTCCAGGACACGTTCGACGCCGCCGCCGGCCGCCCCGTCGCGGCGCTCGACGCCGCCGGCAGCAGCAGCCACCTCGACGACGGGAGCACGGCCAGCGTCAACACGCTGGCCACGTCGTCCACGTCCCACCCGCACGAGACATGCGTCGTCTTGGAGCCCGACGACGTCGTCGCCGAGCGCGCCACCTTCTCGCAGCTCGTCCAGCCCACCGGCCGGTGACACCACCACGTACCAAGTGAAACCATGCACATATCCAAAGTTTAATTAGTTCCGACTTTTTTATTTCTTTCCAGGAATTAGTTCTAATTAATGCCAAAGTTTGATTAGTTCTGAGTTTTTTTGCTAATTATTAATATATGCTAAATATCGGTTTTTAGTATATATCCCTATTCCAAATCAGATTCACTCGATTCTGAGACCCTCATTCCTAATTCCAATTCCGAATCCTCTCCGAATTGAAACCCTGTACTACTAAAAGCATCACCAAGAGTATCCCAATATTTGATTCCCAAAACTATATTTTTTTGGATCTCCTAAACTAAATATAGAAAGTGAGAAAACTATTCTTTCCAAGAGATAGCCTAAAATTGATTTCCCATAATTAAAAGTGGGCCCTCCCTTTAACCACCAACAGAAAAAATCAGTTTTTTTCCCTTCCCCTGCGCACGCACAAGGACAGATGCGATCTCCTCTCTCTCGCAATCGCTGATCTCGTCATCTCTCACGATTTTTCTCCATGGACGCCGAAATGTTCCCTGTTGGTCACGATCTCCCCTGATTCCCCTCTCCACCAGCTGGTCCTTCCCCCTCCCATGTCACCTCTCCCTTCCCTCTGTTGGCCACCTCTCCATCGCACTTCATCCCCGCAGTAAACACTCCAACCCCGCAGTAAAAAGAAAAAAAGATGAGTCATCGAAGCACTGTCCTCCAAATGTTATTGGATGAGGAGTGTTTATCGGATGACGACGAAGAATTTATTTCTTGGCGGTTGACATAGTGCACAGTGAATTCAACGATGATGAAGTTCCAAAGCGTGGTGGGTCTGTTTTAGGTCATGCAGTAATTAATCGGGAAAGATTGGCTGGTCATCGAAGATTGTATAATGACTATTTTTCTGAAGAACCTACGTATCTCCCCGTTCAATTTAGACGCAATGGTTTGTGTTTTGTCGATCTTTGTATGCAATATTGATACAGATGAGAATTATTATTGTTAATTAATGTGCAGGTTTAGAATAAGACGACCTCTCTTTTTACGCATAATGAATGCTGTTGAAGCACATGATGAGTATTTTGTGCAGAAGAGAAATGCGGCTGGCATCCTTGGATTGTCCTGTTTGCAAAAGGTAACAGCAGTGTCACGTATGTTATGTTATGGAATGGCTGCAGATGCAGTTGATGAGTATGTTCGTATTGGAGGTAGTACCGTTATTGAGAGTTTTAAAAGGTTTGTGGTGGCCGTTGATGAAGTTTTTGGAGAGGAGTATATGAGAACACCAAATGAGAACGACATAGCTAGATTACTTGCTGAGGGGGAAGAAAGAGGGTTCCCAGGAATGTTGGGTTCTTTAGATTGTATGCAATGGCAATGGAAGAACTGCCCGACTGCATGGCAAGGTCAATATAAAGGGAAAGAGGGAGTTCCTACTTTAGTTTTAGAAGTCATTGCCTCACGTGACAGATGGATTTGGCGTGGGTTTTTCGGTTTACCTGGATCTCACAATGATATTAATGTCCTTCAACGGTCGCCGTTGTTTGCAAATCTAGCTGAAGGGCAGGCTCCTAAAGTTAATTTTAGTATCAACGGGCATGACTATAATATGGGGTATTATCTTGCAGATGATATTTATCCTTCATGGGCAACACTTGTCAAGAGCATTAAGCTGCCACAAGGAAATAAGAGAAAATATTTTACCAAAGCACAAGAAGCCGCTAGGAAGGATGTCGAACAAGCATTTAGAGTGCTTCAAGCTCGCTTTGCTATTGTTCGTGGACCAACACATTTTTGGAAAACAGCTGCTCTGCGTCAAATAATGAGAGCTTGTATAATCATGAATAACATGATTGTGGAGGATGAGCACGATGGTGATTTTGATTTAATATATGATGAGATGGGAGAACAGGTGGGTGGTTCCCATGAACGTACGTCCAACTTTAATGATTTCATTAGTCAGTACTCAAAAATTCAAAACAAAGAAGTTCACAACCAACTGAGAGAAGACCTCATCGAACATTTGTGGCATCATCATGCAGACCGATATTAA
Organism: Oryza officinalis; assembly: GCA_008326285.1. Lineage (NCBI taxonomy): Eukaryota > Viridiplantae > Streptophyta > Magnoliopsida > Poales > Poaceae > Oryza > Oryza officinalis. The sequence continues at coordinate 12,891,071 of BDMV01000001.1, read as the reverse complement.
ATGTAGATTTAATATTATTAAATAATGTCAGAGATCATGATAATTAGAGATTTGTTGCGTGTTTTTAATTAGTACAATACATTGAGCCCTTGAACGTTTTGCATATTACTTTTGTTTTGAAATATTCACCAGCATATTTCAGAATCATTATGCACTAATGTCTTTGTTTAATCAGAAACTCTGAACCATATGCTTTACAGATAGTCTCTATATTAAGGACACAATATAAAAGCTATTGCGCAACCGAGCTCAATTCTGCAGCTCATCTTTCATCATTCTGAATTTGAGAGGTTCTCTACAAAAAGAATGGCACTACTTTAATTCTGTCAGGGTCATGCTCCAGTGTCAAGAACATTATCACATTCCATGATCCCAGTCTAGCAAAGTTTGGGAGGAAGCCTTTCAGCAATAATACACAATTGCATGCACCACCAATCAGGAGCAGCATCAGCACCAGAGGACAGCATGATGTGAAATTGCACACTATCAGTAACAGGACCATTTCAGATGAAGAAGCAATTCCATCAGCAGCAATTTCCAGTTACATAAAACAGTACCAAAACAAGATAGTAAAATTGACTACTCCTTTAAGTAGACTCCATAGCTAAAGAATATTAAGGTCTATACCTAACAAATTTTGATTGCTAATTGATGAATAATAAAACTAATTTATGCTTGAGCTGAACGACGACTTAGAATTTGATTCTTCAGATTTTGATAGTACTCCTGCTCCTCGATGCTCATTGCATTAGTATCAGTCCTCAAAATCTTATCATCTTCTATCATTCTCTTCAACTCAAACTTGTTTTTCTCCAGATCAATCCGCTGTTGCTCAAGTGCGAAAGCAATTTTGTACCTCTCCTCAAGCTTTCGCTCCTTCTCCGCATCAGCCTCTTTCTTCTTATTCCATAGATAGTCTAAGAACTCTTTCCGTGATTGATCAGAGCGTTCGCGTATCTGTTGTTTCGCCTTCTTCCTCCCAATAGGTCTTCCCTCACCTTCTGTATTCTCAGGATCAGCAGCAGCCTCACTCTCATCAGCATTACATGCAGGTGTACACATCGCAGGAGTGGAATTGTCGGTCTTCTTTTGCTTCTTGTTAGAAGTTTTACTAGCTGCCAGCTGAGTGCGCTTAGTATGCCACTTTGGCAGATTCTTTAAAACATTGTAGCAATGCATGAACTGAAACTTCTTTTTTTCTTTGTTCTTGTACAACATGGCTGCTTGCACATGCTGCAAAAAAAATGAACATAAGTCAGAAACATAAAAGACAAGATTGGAAAGTATGATGTATAAACCAAGTTTTACCATGTCCTCAGGATTGACACCACTCTGATTTCGATTCTGAATTTGACATAAGTAACCAGTGTACTTATTGACTTGCTCTTGTATAGCGGACCAACGATGTACAAGTGAACTTTGGGACCGATCTGAATCGAATTCCTTGTTGTCATGAAAATATTCGTAAATACGGCCCCAATATGTACCATGAGATTGATCTGTCCCTTGAACTGCATCAAAAGAAACATTTATCCAAGCCGACACCAAAAGGTTGTCCTCCTCCAAACTGAAATTTTTGGATCTTTTTTGGTTCGGTCTCACAACAACATTTTCATTCCCAATTGGATCTTGTTCATCGGCGTACTGGCTGCCCATCTCACTCGACTCAAGATGATAGCTCTCATCATTGATCAAGTTAGTGTAATAGCGCTCTCGCTCCATACTATCTGTTCATGAACAAAGAAACAAAACCTTGTTACCATGTACAGGGAAAAAAATTTAAGAGTATACACTGTCAAAAAAATTCAGAGCACACAGTGTCAAACAAATTCAGAGCATATAGTGTCTCAAAAATTGAGAGCACATAGTGTCTAAAAAAAAGCATATGCTGATGTACACTATGTACATCATGTACACTATGTGCAGTGAATAACCTTTTTTCAAGTTTTGATGTAAATACAGGATATACACCACAAGGAACTACAGCAACATGCATCGAATTCCTCATTTCAAGTCTGAAACATGTCTGGAACTACTGCGACATGTCTGAAACTACTGCTACAAACAATTGTTCTCTCACATTTTCCTCTAAGTGTTCTGAAACCTGAATTCCTGAATTTCTAGCCAGGGAAGTCAGTCACAGAATGGACATCAGATCAGGATGCAACTTTAATTACTCTGAAAATTACATCTAAACATCGAATGAATCAGGGAGAACCATACCGAAATTGCTCCTGTGGAGTAATTCATCATCACTAACAGAGTAAGCCATGGAGAAATCGCCGCCAGGAGCTTCGTGTGAGAGGGGATCCAGTGTCTCCCATGGAGCCTGTTCATCCATGGACTTTGTCTCCTGCACACCGGAGTAGGGAAGTTGAGGATGACGCAAGTTGAGACAACGGCGAGACGGTGCTGCGCGGCGCGGAGGGCCGTCGGCCCCAAATCGAGGAGGCGGTGGGGCTTGCGGCGGCAGCGGCGGTCGATGTGCGGGCGCCCCCTGGAAAGCACCGCCGACTCTGACACCTGCGAGGAAGAGGACGGCGGCTGCATCGCTTCCTGGAAATCCGACGCTGACGCCTCGGAGGAAGGGGTTGGCCGCTGCTTCGCCGCCTAGAAAGCCACCGCCGACGCCTGCGAGAAAGATGACAGTCGCTGCGGGCGAGGAGGGCGAGAAAAGGAGCGCGGCAACATTTTCCCCCTGCGCGCACGCGAGAGAGAAGCCTGTGATTGGGAAGAAAAAATCGCTCCCTAGAAGTGGGTAACGAGATATCCGAAGTTGGGAACCTGGATTATTGGGAGATAGGTTAGGGGATCTGTTGGATGTGATTTTCAACCAAAATTTCCTAAATTTGAGGAAAGGGAATAGAATAAGGAAACTCTTGGTGATGCTCTAATGTACTACTACTACCATTTTCAGTCACCCTGTGACGTGTGTTCAACTTGCAACGAAGCTAACCTGATCGGTCACCTCCATCTCGATCGGTTGCTTCTCTCCGGCGAGATGTCGCCGCTGCCGATGCCGCTGTCGGTGGTGCAGGACGGCAAGATTCACGCCGCCATGGAGCGGCTGCCGCTGGAGGACCTGACGCAGACGTGCCGGGCAGCTGCGCGCACTGCGGCCGCCATATCGGGATCAAACTCTCCTCGCACTGCTCCATGGCCTGCTACAACATATAAAAAAATCTATTTTGTTGTATTTTAATGTATTGCATTGACTCTATATAGAAGCACATATGAGATAGAGATTTGGAGTACAAGAGAAGTTAGGATGAATCTATCTTTAGGACTATCTTATCTCTAGGATTCTATCTCATCTCTATAATTTGTATTTGTCTCTTATCTCTAACCGTACATATCTATACTTATAACATTCCCCCTCAGTCATAACGGGAGCGAAGCGAATGATTGCGACTGAATTTGATATATTCTATTTCTTTTATCTTCTCTTCATCTTCTTCGACTCATCATCATTGATTGCATCTTTGTTTGACCGTCCTCCACCTAGTGTCTGCGTCTTCTTCGGTGTCGTCCGTTGACTCTACTCTATTCCCTCCCGCAGTCATAGCGGGAGTATCATGGACGATAGTGATGATACGGACGCTTTGACTGAAGTTGTTATAGATGATTTTTGTTGTAGTCGTTTGTCGATGTAGTTGATCATGTAGCCGTGGTCGTAGTAGTCATGGTAGTCGATGTAGCCGCACAAAGCCGAAGGCGAAAAAAATATATTTTCACCATGGTGTGAACACAAAACTGTAATTTTTAGCATCTTGCACCTCGTAGGTGTCAAACAATGTCGTTGAAGGGCATCTTATGAATGTCAGAGGACGTCGTTGACGATTAGGCCATCACTTTGGTTGGTCCTTCTCATCGTAATAATGATGTCGGGTTGATGTAGTTGTTGTCGTTGTAGATGATGTGATCGATGTCGTCGTAAAGGACGCTGTCGATGTCGTCGATGAAAAAGCGTCTTGCAGATGTGTCTGTCAGAGAACGCAAGATGTTCATCCTTGTGGACGAAGCAGCGGCGGCGTGCTACCATGTTGATGTAGACCCTTTGTGATGTGTCGTCAGTGAAGATGATCGCATTCAGAGACGTACACGTACGTGATGGAGTGCGGTGGATGACACAGCGATGATGCCGTAGTGATGCAGTCGCGACGTCATGGCCGGAGAAAACGTCTTCTTTTCTGAATCTTGTTCGATCTCCAACTGTAGCGGTTCTAGCTTGACGATGTAGCGTGGTACCCGATTGGATCTGATATGGCTGGCCTGGTGCAGGTGTGCAGCACACGCGTGTGCGCATACATGCTGTTGATGGCGAATTATAGAATGATCTATATGTTTAATTTTCATACATGTACCACTTGCCGTGTATATTTGATCCTTGACGTTGTACTTTTCTCGGGATATCAGCTTCTCTAACTCACCCGTGATATGATCCGTGGCACCAGTGTCAACGTACCAATTTGGATCAACATTATATGAGGCTGCAGCCGCCATCTTCGAATCTGGTACAAAGGTTTCATCGAACCTGTACCAGCAATCAGCAGCAATGTGCCCGGTCTTGCCACATAGCTAACATACCGGTCGTGGCTTGGAGTTGTTGAAGCGACCGCCGCCATTGCCGCGCCCACGGCCACGGTCACCACGGCCTTCGCCAACGCCGGTGTTGCCGCCACGTCCACCACCACTGTTGAAGTTGTTGTAGCTGCCGCTGTAGCCGCCTCGCCCTCCACCACGCTTGGCGCTGTTGGCGGAGAAATAGGACTGGTTGCTTGCTGCCGACTGCTGTAGTTTAACCCTGGACTCAAAGCTCAAGAGTTGGGAGTAAACTTCAGAGATATGAACCGGCTCCGTCTTCCCTGCCAGCGAAGAGACTAGCTGGTTCGTAGTCATCGTCGAGGCCGGCGAGGATGTAAGACATGATGTCTTCGTCGTCGAGAGGCTTGCCAGCGGAGGACATCTCGTCGGCGAGGGCCTTCATTTTGTTAATATATTCGTCACGCTGAGATCGCCCTTGCGGGTCGTGGACAACACGAGACGAGTATTGAGAGCTCGCACGCGTGACTGAGAGGAGAGCATCTCTGTGATTGATCTCCAAGCTTGTGCAGCCGTCTCCATGTTAGCGACGAACAGCATCAGCTTCATGTAGCGCTGAACCTCGTAGACAAATTGGCGGCTGATCAGACGCTTCTTGGCGACCTCGTCAACGAGCCGCTTGTTATTGATCTCCAAGGCTCCGGCGCTGCTCCTGGGGCGATGCAACGGTACTGATCATTGGCTTTTATGTGGCTAAAAGAAAATTTATCTAACACTAATTATTAGGTAGATTATAGGAGAGGCTAGCTAGCTAATTAATCGCTGCAGTGCCCCAGGGAGAGCATACGGATTAATCTCATCTCCCTGGGGCAACGCGGAAGGAACCGACGATCGATGGACACTGGTCTATAGCTATGATACTACGTAAAAATATCTATTCTATCGTATTCTGATGTATTGCATTGACCCTCTAATAAGATATATATAGAAGTACATGCGAGACAGAGACTTGGAGTACAATACTCCAAGACAAGTTAGGATAAATTTATATGTAGGATTATATCTCTAGGACTATCTTATCTCTACTATTCTATCTCTAGGACTCTATCTCATCTCTATAATTTATATTTGACTCTTATCTCTAACCGTATATATCTATATTTCTTACACAACAGCCACCACGGCGAGGTCGCGAAGCGAAGGCAGCGGCGGGAGGCTAGGAACGCTGCCGCGGGATCGCCAAGCTGCACAGGTTTAGTGATCTGGTTGAGCCATTAAGGGTGTGTTCGTTTCTCTGTGTTCCCAAAACACAGAGAACGCACGAAAAACGGAATGATCCATTAGCGTGTGATTAATAAAGTATTAGCTAATTTTTTTAAAAAATGAATTAATTTGATTTTTTAAGCAACTTTTGTATAAAAACTTTTTGCAAAAAAATACACCGTTTAGTAGTTTGAAAAGCATGCGCGAAAAAAAAGAGTGGTGAGTTGAAAAGATGAGGTGAAGAACTCAGCCTAAGAATAAGCTGCTCAATCGTTTGGTATTACTCCTTGTATTTTTTTTACTATTTTTGTTTTTATATTATAAGTTATTTTGACTTTTTTTTCAAACTTTTTGAAGGTTGATTAAATTTTTTTAAAAATATCAATATTACAATACCGAATAGTTTCATTAGATGTAATATCGAATATATTTTGATAATATATTTATTCTGTGTTGAAAATATTGTTATATATTTTTGTATAAACTTGATTAAACTTTAAAAAAATGATTAAGAAAAAAGTCAAAACAATTTATAATATGAAACGAAGGGAATAGATTAGTATTACGCCCTCTATCCAATTTTGATCATCCCTTAAAATTTTTTTAGGTCTTTTCAAATTGATATAGTCTAATTGGTGTCTATTAGATTGTTTGTGCAATAAATGACATTGTTGTATGTCTCTTCGTTTATGTGTGTAGGATCAAATGTCATGTCAGTTCGTTTATTTGTACAGGAATAAATAGCATCGTTGCATATCCACATGCATGCTTAACACAATACTTTAATCGACGATGTTTAATTTAAGAAGGAATGATGTTTCTTGCTTTGGTCTCGGCGCTATTTGCAAATATGATGATTAATGCAAAATGTAAAGTGTTGTTGCTATGCAAGAACTAGCTCTACACATCCTCCAAGGTAAATGCATTAAATTTATAGTGAAAGAAAAAGAGAGGAGGAAAGAAATAGAAGTAGCCATATAACTAACCTATTATACATGTTAACTCAAATATAAATTTATAGCTAATAATTAGCTCTACTATTAAACTTGTTCTAGAGCAAGGATAATAGTAAGCTATAAGCTAACTATAAACTTATATGGAGGAGAGAGGTAACAAAAAAATAAAAGGTGTTAGCTCTCATGTAAGAGCTAGCTCAACACGTGCTCCACAACAAATACATTAAATGCATAAGTGAGAGAAAAATAGAGGAGAAGAAAAATCGAAGACAACCTTATAGCTAATATATTATATGTTGGCTTCAAGATGAGCTAATAGCTGGCAGTAAACTCTACTATTAAACTTGCTCTACTATTATGTGAAGGAGAGAGGTAAAAAAAAAAGAAGGGTGTTGGCTTTCACGAAAGAGCTAGCTCAACACGTGCTCCAAAACAAACATATTAGATGTATAAGTGAGAGAAAGAGAGAGTAGTATTAGATAGGACCAGACAGAAGTATTTTTATTGCTTTGTAACGAATTAATAATGATGATTTCTCCGCAAAAGAAATAGATGATGGGTTGATTGGGTAGGATATCCTTAATGTATGTTCATTAAGGGCTTGTTCTACAGTAAGTTTTCGTTTGGCTTTTCTCGCTTTCAATTATCATATTTTTTAAACTATTAAACGATATGAAAACTTTTTATATTTCAATATAAAGTTGCTTTAAAAAATAAAATAAATTTATTTTTAAGTTTTTAGTAATTAATACTTAATTAATCATATGCTAATCATGTTTCTCATTTTGTGTATAGTTAATAATCCGTTTTTAAACGGGCTTAGAATGTGTGTAGGACGAATGTGACATACAAACCAAATCCATCATCTAATAGAACTTGTAGGAAAGAGGGAATGAGAGAGAGGAGAGAAGTTTAATATTTGTTTATTGCTTATTATTTGTTTTTTTCATGTGTTGTGCGCGATAAAAGTATATGAATCGTGTGGGAAGAAATAAACACTATTCATATAGCATGGGAAGTATCATCTGGAGTCTGTTTATACTGATAAGCCTATGTTATGTTTAAGTTGGTAGCTTTTACGTAATTGAGTATTAGTATCCCATATAAAACATATTTTTTAATTGTATATACAGTTATTATCGGAACGAAAAATGTAAAAGGAAAGTAATAAGGAACTGAATGAAGAATGAGCAATTCCACAAATTTATGAAAGTGAAACGACTGATTTATACGAAATATGAAGCAAGCAACTTTGGGAACATGGTGCATCACTGCTTGAGCTCATCGCAGCCGTCCATCCTGTCGCGTCATAAGTCGAGGAGGGAGATGACGAGCTAGCGCCATGAAGAGGACGAGGTGGTTGAGCGCGTAGCGCGTCCTGCGCTTGTTCACCATGTCCTCTCCCTCCGTTCTTCCGAGAAAAATCATCATTCTCATATAATTTTCACATTGTTTCAACATATAATTTTATCTAAAATATATAAATATATTTATTCATATATTTTATGGCAAAGCTTGAGACGCTAACTAGTACTCATTGATTTTGACCGTCATTCATCCAGCCGTTTGTGTGTTGTTCGCTGGCTGCACCCACGGATACGTGTGTACTCCGTAGATAGGATGCCGCGTGGTCACACTGATCTATTGTTTGGCTGCACGCGTACAGAACGAAGCGGCTCCCGTGGAGTCAGGCGCGGGGTTTATTCGGGATGGCCTACCGTTCCGGGCGCTGGCGGTACGACGGTTTTCGTTAAATCCGATGAAAAATCGATAGATTTTGAACAAATTCGTAAACCAAAATTTAAATACTAATTTCCTGAGCTTACTGATATGTTTGTGAAAACCGATCGATTTTGACGAAATTCCGATAGAAACCATCAAAATTTCAATCGGCAACTAGAAATGAGAAAACCAAATTTGTTTTTGTCAGTAAAATATAGGAAAAAAAATTAAATCATTGAAAAAAATTGTAAAAATATAATTTTTTATAAATTTGATAACCTCCCATTGACATGCACACAATATGAACATATATTCATAAAAGTCAATAATTTAAGCAGGTGCAGGAGCACAGCACCTCTCCATTCTATTAACAGGGCTAAGTACTAAGTGGGCCTACAGCCTACTACATGAAATTTGGCCCAGGGCTTCCCTTTTTTAAATCATTATTTTTTCTTTTTTACTGTACAGTTCAAGAAATGTATGGGATACACCAACTTTTTGGAAAATTTATTTCCCAATAGGCTCTACGAATATCATACTATTTATAGGAATTCATTTGAATTTTTTCGTTTTCTATCAATTCAAATTTAAATTTGGATGAAGCCCATCGAAATTTCAGACGGCTAGTACTTCTGAGTTACATCGAAACCTTGGTTTTCCACAGAATTCGATCGGTTTTCGTCGGAATTTTGAACCTCACGTGTGAATGAGCGGACGTGAAGGCCAGTTAGGCAGTTGGCCAATCAAGAAGCAGAAGTGTGTGCCTGCGAACTGACACACCGCGAACCCACTCAGGTCGCACGGTACTCGTGTCGTTGCTACTATTGTTTGCCATTGCTACTCTAGTCTGCATGAATAAAGGTTGTACTCCTATATAGCATGATACGAGCTTTTGTCGCACACAAAAAGGGTCAATAGAAATGGTAATCTAACCATACCTTAGTCCCGTATTAAGTGTATTTCTATCTCTAAAAGACAAATTGTTAGGAAAGAAAATACATGAGCTAGACGTCCCTTATTAAATATAAGGTAGTTGAGAGCGGATTGGTGATTGTGATAAAATGAGAAAGAGACTACAAATCGGACGCTCGATTTATTCTCAAAAATCGAGCGATGTTTCATCTTTTTTTTAAAAAGTTCCAGCTCTATGTTGAAGAATGTTTCAATATGATGAAACACCTTCGAATAACAAATTGAATCACTTCACTCTCACATGCGGAACATCAAATTTCAAGTGCGGAAACCGCAACAGATCCTACAAGAATCAAAGTAAAAAATATGGAACAACATCCAAATTTTTAGTGCAACATTTCGATCCAACGTAAGAAACACCAGGATACAATAGCTAAAAACATCGAAAAATTCACAAAACATGTCTTCCTCCTCCTTTTCGGTGGCCAGATCCGGATTTTCTCTAATGACCTCGTGCGTTGTAATGGGGTAACACGATGCTCCTTCCCCTCGACAACCTCACCTTTCTTGTTGTCGACGGCGACCACCTCCTTCGCCGTCCGTCGCTTCACCACGGTGTTTCGTTGCGACAGTTGTCCTCGTCGTCATGTGGCTGGATGTATTGTCGTCGCAGAGCAATGTGGGGGTGAGAGAGAGAGACGAGAGAAGTAGTGGTTGAGCTGCTGTTGAGATAAGAAGGAGAGATACAAAGATAAGGAGGAGAGAGAAAGGGGAATGGGAATGAGTGGCTCGGGCATGTGGTGCCCGATTTTTGGGGCCAGATCAGGTGTCCGGCCTAGAGTGTTCTCGATAAAATATGAAAGAAGTCAAAATATTAGACAAATTTAAATTCTAAAAGTACACTTGTCACAAGACCAGGGTAATATTATATGTGCCTCCGTAAAAAAAGTTAGGTAGAAATAGTAATATAAGTATGAATGCTATAATGCATGATATACGAGCTTTCGGTTGCATTCCAGGGGACGGCTCAGAAGAAATTTTCGTTGACACGTAAAATAAGATAAGCAATTAACATATGATAATTAATCAAGTATTAATTATTACAACTTGAAATGAATTTATTTGATTTTTTCAAGAAACTTCTATTAAAAAAACATTTTTTATACTAAATGCATTATTTTTGTAGTTTGGAACGCGTGTTGGCAAAAATTAAATCTATACTGTGACGGGCTGACCAGCGTGGCACTGAAGATGAGCTACTACGCCGCGGCGCCGCCTCCACTCTGATGGGCTAACAAGCGACCAATGTTACATCAATTAATTCCTGAAATGTATTATCTAATTACCTATGCTCCTCACTTCCTTTCTCCTCCGATCTAAGTGATGTAAAGCTAATTTCGGTTATGCTCAAACTGAATACTCGGTCTTTACTATTTTATAATACAATTCGATATCGAGGTTCATATAATCGTCTAAAATATTAAATACCAATGACCGAGACCAAATTTTTTTTCCAGACTGAATGCCCATCCCCAAACTATCATCGGTACATCGATGCCCAACTAATCACGATGATATCGATTTTGCATAATCATACAAATAACCGATAAATAACCAGTAACGTCCTGATGATAATTGATAAATGGACACAAATCATTTGTGGTAATGCACATGCAATAGGAGCTGGTTTGTTTTATGCTAAAATTGATCTTACCATTTTTTTTTGTCAATATCAAATTTTGATAAGCTTTAACATAGGTAGTATTGACAAAGAAATGTTGTGGTTGGATTGAAACCAAAATAGCCTAACTATTGAAATGACCTATTTTTTAGGCTCGTAGAAATTTAGTTTCAAACCAAACAGACAGTAAACACTATTCAAATTATCAAATATTAATAAGACCAATTTAGATCACAAACCAAACTAGCCCTAGGTGTCACTTATATATACTTCTTTCGTTCTAAAATAAACAAAGAAAGATAAAACGTGACAATTTTTTAATACTATAGATTGGATATTGGATAGATGTATTAGAAAATATCACATTGTATACTAAATTTATTTATTTTTGAAAATAGAAAGCAGGTCCCACCCACGTATCAATGACACCAGAGGATCCCCATCCTTAGCTCGTAGCCCACCCAAACCATCGCGATTCCCGAGCCCGACGGACCCGAACCAAAGTCTAGCCGGTTAGGTCGCCGCCTCGCCGCTTTCCACTCCCCGAATCGAACCCCCTCGCCACTCCCGCCCGCCGCGTACGGCGCCGGCGGCCACGGCGAGGGCCCTCATCGTCGGAGGCCCCTACCACTGGCCTGGCCGGGCTCACCCGCCGCCGCCGCTCCCTCTCCCGAAGGCCGAAGGCGCGCCTCCATCATCAACAGGTCAGTTGGGGTGGTGGTGGGCGTCGTGTACCTGCGTATCTGTGGGCACCAATGGCAGCCTAGAGCCGTCGGGCGCGCGCGGCGCGGATGCGCTCTTAGGAGTTAGGATTAGAGAAGGTAGGGCGAGGCGGATTGGCTCGATTTGTTCGCGCATCTGTTTATTTTTTTTGTTCCTCTCTCGTAGAAATAGAAATAGAAATAGAAATAGTGGGGATGAATAGTGTACCGCGCCCTTTTGAGTTGGGGGCACTGCGTATATCTGGCCAAGGTTAAACTGAAAGACGCGAGGATTTATGGGATGGCTAGGGATTGCTTATGCCGACGCTGATAGGGTTAGGAATCTATTCGCTGCTTTTTGCTCTCTGCTCTCTACATTAGAAATGTCATGAAGCATGAAAGAAATAAAATCTTTAGTCGTGTATGCCGCTTGTAATTCAGAACTGTATATTATTGAAATGCGCATGAACTCAATATCATCCTGAAAGAGATATTCATTGGCTGCTTTTATTGACTTCATGAGACACATGTTCTGATCCGTGGCTTTTAGGGAAATGTAGGTTTTCTGGAGCCAAATGCTGTGATTAAATTGAACATGTCCTGTATGATATCGACTAGTACATGCATCCTAGTAGCTTATATGACTATGGGAGAAAACAATTATTGTTCAACCAATGACAAAAAAAAGCCCTATAGGAACTATGTTTATTGTTATGTGCATCCACATCTATTTCTTTACATTGATAAGCAAACATCACTGCAGACTTGAAATATTTCTTTTGCCTTCACTAAACAACTTCTTCCTTCAATTTCCTCAGCTTTTTGTAGCAAAGACTAGCTTGAATAGATTATTATCTGCCAATGGCAAGGGAACCAAGTCCTGAAATTGATGATGAACTATTCAATGAAGTTTATGGGAAGGCATACAATGGTCCAGTCGCAACAACTACTAACATTGTGACGCCTAGAGTGAATGATGAGAAGAGGCCCCTCGAATGTGAAAAGTCAGATGAGGAAGATGTGCCGCCAGATCCTAATGCTGTCCCGACCGACTTCACTAGCAGAGAAGCCAAGGTCTGGGAGGCTAAAGCTAAAGCTACAGAAAGGAACTGGAAGAAGAGAAAGGAGGAGGAAATGATTTGTAAAATATGTGGAGAATCAGGTCATTTTACTCAGGTAGTCTTTTCTCTGAAGAAATTACAACTGGCATGCATGCTGATTGAGATAGACACATAATGCATTACTAGACTCGGTTTATCTACTGGCAGTATTTTCAACTCTGCAGTAAGCCAGTAATGAGTTGCACTCAATATTGACCTACTGAACTCAAACACCAGGTTTCTTTCCTGATAAACAACCGGTAACACTATGATGCAGCTTTAGTTGTCTTGCATCGTTACTATTCCAAACCTAAGAAATTAGCTCTGCTACACTATAAGGATATTCCCACAGTTCACTTGTAGTTTCTGTTATTCTCTTTGATATATGCTGGAAAATGTATACATCCTGTTCCTTATGTTTATTGAAATATAGTATTTTTTTTAACAGTTAGCATATTCAAAATGGAGATTGCTCTGTAAAAAGACACAGGCTTTAGTCTGCTATATTGTTGTATCAACCTTTTTTTTTTATCTTGAATCTCAATGTGTATTGTGACAGAAATAAATGCTGTGACTTACTATTATTTGTCCTTTTCCTTTTTCCCCTTTCATCTTTATTTATCATTTTCAGACTTTTCTCCTTTTCATTACTCTCAATTGTGAATTTGGATTTGAAAACTTTAAAACAAAAGAAATAGGTTCAGTAGTACATCTACAATTTCTTTCATATCTTTCATCATTTTATGCTAATTTCATTACCAAACCAAACATTTGTGCATAATATCTCAAAAGATGTATAGAGTTGTCCCTATACATCTTGACATTGATTAGAGACACTGTAATGTTTTATGTCCGTTGTTTGTGCATACTTATCATCAACATATACATACATTCTTGCAATACTATTGCATCAGAAGAATAGAAGTATGCAGATATTACATTACTTTGCTACCATAAAAGTGACAAAGTTTGTATTTCAGCTTGCAAATTTTCCTCTTTGGAACAGGGTTGTCCATCCACACTGGGAGCAAATAGGAGAAATGCAGATTTTTTTGAAAGAGTTCCAGCAAGAGATAAACAAGTCAGGGATCTATTCACTGAGAGGACAATAAGTCAGATTGAGAAGGATGTGGGGTGTAAAATCAGAATGGATGAGAAGTTCCTGTTTGTGAGTGGTAAAGATAGGTTAATACTAGCGAAAGGTGTAGATGCTGTTCATAAAATCATCCAGGAGGGTAAAGGTAAAAATACTTCAAGCAGTCCAAAACGGGATCGTTCGAGATCCCCTGTGCGAACTACCACTGATATTCGCCCAAGGCACACTGATTCTAGATGGTCACATAGTCCAAGAAGTGCATCGCGCTCTCAAAGTAAAGGATATTATAACGAAAGGCCTCTAGATGGCCGCTCACATGATGATGTGCCTAAGTTTTTGAAAGGATCTCCACAAGGTAGGGCGCTCAAGCACACTGGTCTTATCATTGTTGTATCAGCAATATTAGGAGCCAGACATTTTAGACAATTTGGGCTAAAGAAAATGCCTCTGATCCCTTTTTGTTGGTTACCACCATGCTACAGTATAATTTGTTTGGTTCCTTTTGCAGCTAGAGGTAAGTTCAAGATTTCTGTGCTCAAATGACTCGATGTATGTCTGGTTATGATCAGACAAATTTACTTGAATACAACAAGTTCCATATCAAAAGGTTTTCCAGACATATATGACTTGGATGGCCTGCAATTTGTGTATTGCATCTGGCATTATTCCTCCTTTCAGTGTACAATAAAGTCTACTTAGGTGTCAGTCATACTATCTTAGTCATCTGGAACTAAAATGCATGCCTTGCATGTTCTTCCTTTTGCTGAAGCTTCTGCCAACTATGGAGCTAAAGGCCGTCCAGCCCAGTCAAAATCTCCATGTCAACCCTCCTATATTGATGATTCCCTTAGATCAAATGATGGGAATAACCAATATGCGGCTACATATATGCCAACTACCTGGAGCACTGAGACGCATGGAACAGATTCCCGATTAAGCCTTACGTTTGACCTGCCTTCCTATCCTCAAACTTTGGAAGAGCTTGAAATGGAGTTCAAAAGAGAAGCTATGGAGTTTGCTAGAGCCCGTGATAAAGAGGAGGATGAAGAGAACTACAAGCATCGTGAGGTAAATTACTTGTTGGCATATTGAATGGCTCATCATTTCTCTGTTAGATAACTTATTTTCAATATAAAATGGTCACTGGTGGTATCTGATTTAGAGTTCTTGTTTTTTTTATCAACATGGTGGTTTGATCTGTCCATGATAAAAAGAGTTCGCAACACATTACATTCTTTACTTTCTTTTATAAGAAAACTGATAACTTCAGGATCTTTTTTGTGTAGCCACAGCATGAATAGTATTAGAACTATATGTTTCAGTGTTTCTGTCATTGCAAATAAGAATGTTCTTTACCCAATGATTGCTTAACTTTGGCATGTGGGGTAATTTTACCCTTCCGCTTCCAGCCTTTCAGTTGGAAACAGCTGAACTTCCAAACTCTTACTCTGTTCAATTTAGTTTTTCAACATTTTTTGTTTTTATAACTGCATGATTAATATGTGAAGTGAAATCTGGAGTGCATCAATCCACATTCCACATAGTATTTGAGGGTCCATTGTGTCTTTTATTCTTAAAATTGTCGAGTGCACTCCATTGATTCCCATCATCATTTGCAGATTTTCCAGCAACTTATTTATTGTGTGCATGAAACGTTGGAGGTTACTTCAGGACAACACAACCTAAAACACTTGTCATGATTAGTTGTTCCTTTTGGTTCTATGTTATAACATACTAACATTTCTCTCATTAATTTAATTGAGTTGTGTTGACTGCGGCAGGCAACCTTTTCATATTCGGATCATTTTGTTAGCTATGGCTTATGTTTTGAAATTAGATGTATTCGCTAAAGGGTGTTATGGCTTCAATTTCATAATTGCAGCGGTTGCTTTCTAACAACTTCCTTTTTGTGTTGAAAATGTCTACCAAGTAACCCTTTGGTATTTCCTGATGTCATTATTATTTTCAATGTAGTCATTGAGAGAAATGAGAGAAAACCACATGAAGAGAGTAACAGCCATGAGGGGTATGCATGCAAGGAAGTGGGATGAATTTCTTGAACAAAGCTTTAAAAGGCACCAGCAAGCTCATCAGACTTATGCCCAAACTGCTTATCCAGACTATGATCAGAGAGCTACACAATTTGCTGCTACTGGTCCACCAGACGACTCAAAGAGGGCATATCCGTATATTACTGATAGCTATTCAGCCCCAAGGCCTCATGCTGCATACGGCGAGTTTGAGCATGAGAGGCATGACGACTTTGGGAGGATCTATGGGCGGTATTAGCTTTTGCCTAGTGGTGAGTTCAACATTCGTTTTAGCTTTTCACCATAAGTTGTGCAGTTTAAATGCATTTAGAGAGAGCCTCTTTTACGGTTTGAGAAACTGATTGACACAGGTAAGTCCTTGAGGTCTTGTTCCAGGTAAGTGTGGCAAAGTAGTTAACGAATTGCGAATCGCTACTTACAACAGATACGGAGTTGGTAGCATCCATCTTACTAAGAGATGTTGATGGAATGTTATCTTACATTTTTGAGTACCTAAAGAGCGGTTCCCGGATTTTCAGGGCACATTTGTGAGGAATCTGAGTCAATGGTGTGGTACTGTCTTAGCAGCTTAGCGCCTATTTTCTGTCATGTAGTTTCAGAAGGTAAGAATTTTCGTATATTAGCAGTGATATGTGTTCCAGTTACTCATTCTTTTGCAGTACCATCGCGATGGGACATGGAACTGTCGAAATGGATTTAGATAATAGTATCTCTTGCTTATCTATGTCGTCGATGAAACGGTTGATGTTATGAATGCTGTAAGTGTTAAAAATAATGTTAGTTACACCTTTCCGTTTTTTCCCGGTTGATTGTTTTTTTCTGCTAGACTGGTATTTTTTTTCTGCTAGATTGCTTTTCCCCGGTTGATTTCTAGAAATATACTCATGTCGTGTTAGCTAATCTTACAAGGAAATTGGCATATCAGACTTGTTGAGTTTATCTCTTTTTTTTTCTTTTTTGAGAAAAAGGGACCTATTGAGTTGTACTTTTTTTAATTTTCTACTGTAGGTTCTAGATGGTTCGGTATTCATGCAAGGTATTCGCATTCCCCAACTAGCTTGTGCAATTTAGTTAGTTTAAATCCAATCAAACTCTACAAGTATCCAACTTGATTACTTGGCATATCTTAATTGCTCCGTGCAATCACAACAGAGTTCTGTGTCGGTGTAAGCAACTGAACACTTTTAAACTCATCAAATAACATAAATATCTAATGAGGTTGAACCTAGAAGGAACCATTTATGTATGTTTCCTCAGGAGTACCTTAACAATATTAGTTTATAAAGATGTTTTATGAATATATTACGATTGAACACAATGTTTTAACTTTGTATTTTGGAGATCTTGTCGGTCCCTCGGTGGCCCTAAAATTTACTTATCCATTGATGGTACAATGTTTAGAGAAACATTGTCAAATGGCAAGCAGTATTGATGTCTTCTCAATTTTTGTTTTGTGATCGATGGAATTTTTATTATTTTTGAACTTTTATTTTTTATTTCAAAACAAACATTTCTAAAACTTATTCTAAAATCTAAACCTATTGACCACGCCAGTCTGCCTGGTGTGGCAAAATAACATTGTCATGCCACCTGCGGCGGCGGCGGACATGATAGTTTTATCCTGCCACACCAACTAGGGTGATGTTGTAGGACAACGTTATCACGTCAGCCAAATCGGTGTGGCCAAAAGTTGAATCTTGAAAATAAGTCTTGAAAAGTTTGTTTTTAAAATTAAAAATTAAAAACATCAAAATATATAAAAAAAACCCATTCATCTCAAATTATAAGACTTATATTTTTTTATACAGTTTTCAACCATTAGTTTATTTCATGTTATATTTCTAATGAATATGAAATTATTTTGTTTTTATAGAAAGAGGACGTTAATAATTTGGGACGGAGGGTTCATGATCGATGTGGTGGAGAAGAAGGATTTGTTAAATTTGATTGTATTTTTTTTTTGCATGGTCTTTTCTGTACTGGTTAAGATGCCATGCTAGGGCGTCTTTGCAAAAAAGAAAATCTCGTTTTCTCACGCGTGAGAGTTTCTTTTCCTTTGACTACAACTTTGGAGGGGTTGTTTTCTTGAAACACACTATTAATTCCTGTTTGTTCTTACGTAGTTTTCTCCTTGTTTCTTTTTCATTCTTTGGGTTGTAATCATGTAGATCTTGTAGGAAGCGATGGATTGAAACTTTAATTGATTACTCTCTTTTGTACTTAAAACCTGAAGGGTACTTTATCTGAACTACTTTGATATTGGACCATTTTGTTTTTTTTTAAAAAAGCTAGATCTGAGCACTTGTCCAAAATATTAGCTGGATATGAACTCGACGCTCCAGGTGCACGCATACCGTTGGACGTAGTCGTCCTTGGAGAAATGCATCGCAATCTGTCATGTGCCGTGTTCATGTCGCAATAATTTCGATTCGATTTCTGGATATCCTTCTGCTCGTATCCGTTGATCTACCAAGAAATAAATCTTGGGTTAATTGGATTCATGCCATTATAATTTTGAAAGTTTTAAAATATACCATTATTATTTGCATAATTGAAACGATGTCATTAGAATACGCGCGAAATTGGACCCATGCCATGATGTACGTTCGTGACATGTTTTGGATGGTTCCTTTCCCTACGTATTTTCGTAGGGACAAAATTGCCTCTGCTTCCATTTCTTTCGCTGGTCACTTCGGCCACGATACACCCAAATCCATTCCACATCTGCCCAAGCACAACAGAGAAGACTAAGGTGGACGGCGGCAGCGGAAGTTGGGGCGCGCGACACTAGAGGAGGTTGAGGCAGGCGGCGAAAGCTGAGGTGGATGATGACGGAGGCCGAGGTGGGCGATGGCGATGGAGGCTGAGGCTAGGGCAAGTGGCAGCGGCGGAAGTGAAAGCCGGGGTGGGTGGCGGCGATGGAAGTAGAGGCCGGAGCGCGTGGGGCGACGGCGGAGGCTGAGGTGGACGATGGTGGCGGCAGAGGCTAAGGATGAGGCCGACAACGACAACAGAGGTAGAGGCTGGGCGTGGGGTGGCGGTGGAGGCTGGGCGGGGGACGTCGACAACAGCGACGGAGGCTAAGGATGAGGCCGACGATGACAGTGGTGGCGGAGGCTGGGGCGGGTGACAGCGGATGGACATGGAGCAAGGGCAGTGGGCGAGGTGGAGCTGGAGGACGGAGGTGGACATGATGGTGAATGGCACCTTCTTCGTTCGCTCCGGTGAGGGCTTCAAACACCAACCTCAAGTCGTCGGCACTCGTCAACTAGCTCACCGCGGGCGATGAGAGTCCACGTTTTACAGCGATGAAAGGGCATTTTGGTCCTATACAAAAATATGATGGTAAAAAATGATTTATAATGGCATGTATCCAATTTTAGGCTTTTTGCAGTGGCATAGTTTCAATTAAATTATGTAAATAGTAATCTTATATTTTAGAACCACAACAGTTATAATGGCATGAATTCAGTTAACCATTTTTTCTTTTATCTCTGTTGCTTTGTCCTGCTGAAGTTACATCAACTAGACAAATTGGAAATGAAATCCTTGAATTTGTGCCGGGCCGAACGCCTCCTGCAAATTGGTTGCGTAGCCACATTTACATAATACACGTGGGTGCCCTTCTGTAGAAATTTCATAAAGCACACGGATTTACCCTTAGTTATCGTTTACCGAGGAGAAAATTTTCTATGTGTCCTGAAAGTTCACCTAATTTCTTTTACACCCTTAATTTTGCTCATTCTTTTACATACCTTTGAATTTTAGTTTGGATCTTTTTTCATGCCTTTTTCGCTAGTGGACCGTTAAATTCTTATAAAAAAGTTTATTTTGCCCTTTTCTACGAAGAAACATAATAAATAATAAATTAATGGAGTATATTGTTAGAGTGTAGAAATTTGTTGGATGAGACTATTATATTTATGAGTTTGTTATGCACCATATTATTTACAACATATTTACTTTTAGATATGATATAAAAAAGTTAATACTTATTTATTAATTATTAAAAGTTGGTTTATGTAGTATATTTGTTTTGATAGTAATACAACAGATTTGTTGTAAAAGACAAATCTATTTATATGCTACATAAGCAACTTTTAATAACTAATAAATAAGTAATTAATTTTTTATGTCATATCTAAAAGTAAATTTATCGTAAATAATATAGTGCATAACTAACTCATAAATATAATAGTCTCATCTAACAATTCTGCACTTCAACAATGTACTCTATTATTCTATATGTTTTTTCATAGCAAAAGGCAAAATGGTCTTTTTCATAAGAATGTAACAGTCAACTAGCGAAAAGGAATAAATCCAAACTAAAATTCATAAAATTCAGGGGTATGTAATGAAATGAGTAAAATTTAAAGGCATAGAAGGAATTAGGTGAACTTTCAATGATACACAGGAAATTTTCTCTATTGAAAATGATGCTTAATTTCGGGTGGTAAAGGAGATGTTGATGCTAATTGTTAATTAAATGATTACACAAATCTTCATTAGTTCAATTTGAATAGGGTATTGTGTGGATATCTGGTGACTACATCTACATGTGGGTATCTCATGGACGAAAAAAATTTGAAAAAAATATTGTTCATCGATTTTTTTCTCAGAAATATACTAGTTGAAATTTATTTGACAGAAATATTCCATCGGTATCGCGGAGTAGCAGTGCGATACCGAGGTTCGCATGCTGGTACCACGAAACTGCCACGGTATCGCTTGTCCACAAAGCAAGAGCGTGACGACAGCATCGCGCGAGACGACGGACCCGTGAACTCCCAGTTTGGTACGGCGACATCGACCTCGGTCTCGCTTTTTGGTCGAGCGAGAGCGGCACGTGACGGAGGACCACAATGGGACCGCGGTCTCGCGTTATGATGTGGTGAAGTCGACAGCGGTCTCGTGTATTGGGCGCGTGAGAGTGGCACGTCCTACAGTGGGCCTGCGGTCTCGTGTATTAGGGTTGCAAGAGCGGTGCGCGATACAGTGGGCTCGTGGTATCGCGCAATGGGCACGCGAGAGCGACGAGAGCGCCATGGGCCTGGTGTGTTGCACCAACCTCGATCTCGCGTAATGGGCAAGCGAGAGCAGTAGTGGGTCATGCACCAAGCTTGTGGTCTCGCATTTTGGTCACGCGAGAGCGGCAGGTGCATGAGGCCCACGTCCGATTATATAACAAAATACATCATTTTATTATATGATAAAATAACTCACTAAGTAGAAATTATAACTATGACTACATGTGCATACAGAATTATTTTATATACGAAAATGTTATGTCATTATTATCAACAAGACATATCTTTTATACATGGGGTTCGCAGTATATAGAAATATCGTATACCTAATAGTATACGAGAAGGTATCCTTTGGTTAAAAAAATACAGTAAATAAAGAAGAAAATTATCTTTCCGGAATAGAAAATGTTCTGGATAAAGAAAGAGAAGCGGAGTCCTACTCGAACACTACAAGAACTACTCGGATCGTATCCATACTTGTTTTTCTAGATCTACTTAGACAAGAGGACATCCGAGGGTATAAATACAAGACCTCCTAGAAGGGTAGGGGACACATCAAGTCAGAATACAATCCTAGATAGACCCAATCTATAGCCACAAAGACCGACATGAGGGATCTAGCGCTAATCTCCGATCTCGTTGAGTTCATATTCAAGAAAAAAACTATAGTAGTCGTCGACTACGTGTGAGAGCTCTATGCCACCAAGCAGATATCATCTAGATTAGATCATTCTATATATTGTATTCGTGTGATACTGATATATAAAGGTAACACCGGGTTCGGCCAACATAAATAGGGCTATTACATGTCAATTAAGGAGCCCGAACCTATATAAAAATTTGTCTTTCTTCTTTTTTATTTCAATCTCGCGTATACCTTGGTTTCAACGATCTCCATGCTTTATAAATACCGTGGTTGACGTATAGCCCATTAACACGTTAGCACAACAGTCATTCTGATCGTTCGAATTAAATTTAAAATATATTGTTTATTTTTTTAAGAAATATCGGGATGCAATTTTATATACGACGCGGATCGCGGGACCTGCGACGGTCTCACGGAGCAGCGCGCGAGCGGTATCGCTTTCCCAACCAGCGATATGGCTAATCAATAATTCCTAATTAATTATTAATCATCCCGATTAGTTATTAATTAATTGCTAATGATTTTAATTATAGAAATAATTATTATTAATTAATTGCTAATGACGTTAGTTAATCGTAGTTAGGGATGGGAAGTCAAGGTCTCGCGTACTTGTCGCGCGAGGCCGAGTATATTTTCAAAATAATTCTCCTAATCAATCATATTGTTGGTGCTATCGCAACCCTGGACTTCGCTCCGTCGCCTCGTGAGACCCGCTGGCCGTGACACGCTAGTCTACAGCACGACGACGGCATATTGCTGCAATTGCTTCCTAAACCAATATATTTTTATTGTGAATTCAATAAAAAACATATATTTTCAAATTTTTTTCTCTCATGGACCACATGGAATAGCCTCAACAATGTTGCTGCTGACTAATAATGTTGACTTGATCAGGGATGCAATTTTTGAAATAATTAATATTGCTCCCAAGTAACACGACTAACCACATATATGGTGCTATTTAACGGACTTGGAAGCAATGTTCTAGTACAATGTCATGCAAAAGCTAATTAACTATGTTTTTTATTACATAAAAGACACGTGCACACATATCATATAATGACACTTACAATATGCCCCCTTAACAATATGTTCAATGGGACAGAAGCTAGTACTAAATCGTAACCTTGCTATATACTCTTTTTGTTCAAAAAAAAATAACTTAAAATAGAATGTGATTTATCGTAGCACAACGAATCTGCACAAATCCATATTCATTTTTTCTAGGATAGGTACTATCCTATTTTACGTTGGGGTTTTTTTTTAACGGAGGAAGTATGTATTTTTATTGAATGTGGTTTGGAATCTTTGGAGGACAGTTTTGTTTACTTAAATTAAAACCCATGACAAGCTTTGTTCCGAGCAACAAGCTAATGTTAGCGAAAATTAAGTTATACACCCTACTAAGCTTAAATTAATTTTATGGACAAGACTAGAGATCAAACACCCGACCTGAGCCTAAATACTGGGTGATCAAAATGTTTCACTGACCGTTAGTGAAACATTGAGTTATACATTGAAGAAAAAAATTTATTATTAAAACATTTGAAAAAAAAATATGAGAAATCAGATGAAACAATTAGAAATACACGGAATGAAACATCTTTATAAGTGAAGCAACATAAAAATGAATTAAAAAAATAAAGCACAGCGAAATCCAAATTAAAAACATGTTGCTCACATATATGAAGAAACATTGAATTCTGATTACTAAAACATAAAAATAGATTAAAAGTAAAAAATGTGATATACAATAAAATCCTTATCGAAACATTTCGTTCTCGCTACGAAACATCAAATTTTATTGGCTAAAAATATATATTTTTGTTATCAAAATATAATATGAGATCTTGTTTAAATACATCAGTGTAATCTGATGGCATATCATATAAATAATTTAGGAGAAGAAAAATCATTAAACTCACTTATTTGGAACCTTTGCTTTTACATGCATGTATGCTTGCGGACTTGCAGAGATCGATAAAAAAACAGAGAGATTAGTGAATGCATTGCTCATGACTCGTGAGATTTAAGGAGTGATGGCGTCTGATTTTTTTTTATCTTGCATCCAGCGCCTGGTCACAAGCATTTTCTTTAGTTTTATCCATAGATAATTAAGAGTACTAGTAATTGTTTTTAGAAATTTTCTTCAAATCAACCCCAAAAGACCGGACAAAAAAGCTATAAAGTCTTTAAACTATATCCGTGTTTATATATTTAACGGAATTGCTAAAAATATGTCGATAATTTTCTGGGCTGATTTCAGTCGATTTCACTGGTCCTACGATTGCTCCGCGAGTATTCAGTTGTGCCACTTTTGGCCCTACGATTGCTCCACGAGTATTCGGTTGTGTCACTTTCGGTCGTTCGATTTCTTCACACACTACAGCAAAGCTGTATCCAATCTTCTTTCCTGATTACTAGCATTTAACATTAACATTGCACTGCTACCTTCTCCCGGGAAATCAAGGATTGCATGCTTTTGCTTCTTTTTTTTTCTCAGTGTAAGGTTTGAATTTACAATGTAATTTTGGACTTACACCATAAATATACTAAATTTACAAATGTAATATTTGGACTTATATTATAAATACACTAAATTTATAATGTAATTTTTGGTAGCACCTTTCACTCTCGGGCATAAAGGCTTTTATCCAATTCATTCACAGAAAGGGTAGAAGGAGCTTCAAAGCTTTTAGCCGCCGTTGGAGCTCTTTCTTTTGGCCCTACGAATGAAATAAAGGTGAAATAGCTGTAAGTGGTGATGGTGAGGAAGCCAATCAGGTTAGAATAGAACTAGCCGACGCTTTGCTTTTTCAAAGATAGGATCCCGTATGCTTTTGGGAAGGTATGCCACGCCCGGCCTCCACAGGCAAAAGTCAAGCTGGCAATAAGTATTTTTAGGTCCTGCCGTAATGGGTATTTTTAGGTCTCTGCCGTAAGGAATTGGATGTCAAGATGACGATAGAGATTTGAGCTGTAAACACAAGAAGTAAACACCAAACTGGGGGTTGGGGTTCCTTAACTTAAGTTGACGGTGGAACCATTTTGAATACCCCGCTACATTGTAAATACATATTAACTATTTTCTAATGAACAGTATGACGACACAAATTAGCTAGTCTCTATATTTAATTACATGATCATGAATATTATACGGAAAAGCTAGAAATATGTCGAAATTTGTTGACGGTTTTTTCTCTAGATATCTTTCGATTTCTAGTCCACTGTTTTTGTAGATATCTTTCGATTTTTGGTACATTGATTTTGTGTTAAGATTCATGTCAGTTGTCTAGAGAAACAAAAACATAGCAACGACAAGTGTTTTTTTCTCTAGATATCTTTTGATTTCTAGCCCATTGATTTTGTGTTAAGATTCATGCCAGTTGTCAAGAGACAAAAACATAGCAACAACAAGTGCAAGGGTTCAATCGCAGGACCAACTGGTTGAACATATCGCACCTTAACCAAGTGAGCAATCAATCAGTTTTGAATTAAAACTAAAATTACATCTTAGTTACACCGTAATTACATAGCAATTACAATGTAATTACATACAACTTATTACACTATACACTATAGTTATATTTGAAAAAAAAATTCAAAAAAAAACTGTCGCCAGATTTTTAGATAGTTCCTTATTATAAGAGCTGTGTGAAGCAAGTTCCCAGCTGTTCTCATGGTAACTGAGTGTGTGAGTGATACATCGCCGGCAACGACGACCGGAACACGTGTTCAACCGAGCTCGATCTCTACCTAGTTGTTGGCTTTGATGGGCGCCGCCGCCACGACGCCTGCATTGCCGGCGAGCATCATGTACTTGTCCTTCCTGGTCATCCCGGTGAGCTCGAACCCGAGCGCCTCGCCAATCTGGCGCTGCACCCGGTTCGCGACGCGGATGCTGTCGCCGCGTCGGCCGCCGCCGCCGTCGTCCTCCGCCGCCGACGCGCGCGGCAGGAACTCGATGCGGTACGACGGCTTCGGGTTCATCATGAAGTAGAAGGGGTCCATCCACTTGGTCGCCGGCATCGTCGACGTGCCGTGGAACATGTCGACGCGCGCGTCGAGCGCGACGGGGTTCACGTCGGCGCCGAGCTCGGCGAACAGCGGGCTGAACCGGAGTAGGTAGCCCTCCCGGCACGTCGTCCCCTCCGGGCACACCACCAGGTCGCCGCGCGCCAGCAGCGCCGCCATGTTCCGGCGATCCTTCTCCCTGTCACGCGTCAGCCTCGCCGTCCGGGTCGGCGCGATCATCTCCGACACCCGGCTCAGGCTGTACGTCACCGCGGTGACCGGCTTCCCCAGCGCCGTCGCCACCACGATCGGGTCGAGCAGCGTGCGGTGGTTGCACACGTAGAGCCTCCCGCCGCCATGGCGTCCTGCCGCGGCGGCAGCGTCGTGGCCGGCGACGAGGCGGTAGTGCACGCGGGTGAGCGCGCCGACGAGGAACATGACGCGGTACGGGAGGAGGGAGAGCGCGACGATGCGCGTCACGGCGAGCGCGACGCCGAAGGGGAGGTAGGCGTACATGGCGAGCGCCGCGGACGGCGTCGGCGGGAAGGCGAGGCGGCCGTCGTGGAAGACGAGCGGCTTGACGCCGCACTTGCCGCCCGGCGGCAGCGGGCGCCACCGCCGCTTGTCAGCCTCAGTCGCAGTGAAGGTTTCCTGCAAGGATTGGAACATATATGCACGTAATTAATTAACATGAAAAAGGACATTGATTGTGTACATATATGTCACGCTCTGTGATACATTAACGGTGTTAAATTGTTGCTAACTTTTTTTTAAACTTTGTCGCTTTGAACATCTATTGGTGTCGGTTCCAAAGACCTCATAGGTGCCAGATCAGAACCGGCACCAATTGGTCGGCACTTATGCTAACTTTTTTTTAAACTTTGTCGCTTTGAACATCTATTGGTGTCGGTTCCAAAGACCTCATAGGTGCCAGATCAGAACCGGCACCAATTGGTCGGCACTTATGCTAGGGGTGCATAGGTGTCGGGTCCGGAACCGGCACCTATAATTTTCACCGAATCAAAAAATAATCGCCCCCACCTCGCCACCTTCACCGCCAGTTTGCCACCACCATAGCCACCGCCGCTAATTTTCCATTTCTCCCAATCTTGTGAATAATTTAATTACAATTGACTTCTTTTTTCAGTTAAATTAGCGGACAAAGAGAAGACAAATAACCCTAAATTAGCTTTTTTAGGGGACATTAATCAATTTATTATCTAGGGACATTAATTAGCCCTTTTATTGCTAGGGACATCAGTTAACTGTAGTTTAATTAGATAGTGCAAAAAGGGTGTTAACCAAATCGAAAGAAAAGTTGCCAATCGTGGAGGTCATCTTATAAGCAAATTAATGAGGTATGCATGAGGTACGCATGATCACCTTTCTGGCATGCAGTAGTGTTTAGGGTAATTTTTTTTCTTTTGTGATCGATTCGATAATAGCAATCAACTATAGTTTTTGCCTTTGTTATTAAATAGATTACGTCCTAATTAAATTAATGCGTACAACCAAACCTCGAAATCTTCGATGATTAATTAATGGACTTACTCCATTTTCATATGCATATGAAGAGATAGTATTGATATATTTGACATGAAAGCACTTTCATATAGTTATAGTTTTCTGATAGCTTTTATTGAAGAAAAAAATAATAATGAGCATGTGCATTGGGGACTATAGTAATACTACTACAAAAATCTTCATAGGGACCGGCCTTATAGGTGTCGGTTTATTTAAAACCGACACCTATAGACCTTTTCCCATCGCACGATGAAAAATTATAGAATCGACACCTTTAAACACTATAGGTGTCGATTCTAAAGAAAAACCGACACCTATAGTATAGATGTCGGTTTTTTAACAGAATCTATAGGTGCCGATTTTTTAACAAAATTGACACCTATACTTATATTATAGGTGTCGGTTCTAGGAAAAAACCAACACCTATAGTATAGGTGTCGGTTTTTAACAGAACCGACACCTATAAAATAAGTATAGGTATCGGTTCTATTCAAAAACCGCAACACTTATAGTATAGGTGCCGGTTTTTAACAGAACCGACACCTATAAAATAAGTATAGGTATCGGTTCTATTCAAAAACCGACACCTATTAAAAAAACCAGGCCGGTTCTCTTTTTATCTCTTCCCAGCCGGCTTTCTTATCCACACATCGAGCAGGCAAGTGGATATCTCCTCTTCCTCCTCTCCTCCGCCCGCCCACCCATAGGCGCGTCGCCCCTCCTCCTCTCCCCGGCAGAGCCCCTTCGAGCCACGACGCCCCTCCTCCTCCCTCTCCGTCCGCTGCCCCTACCCCTCCTCCCTCTCTATCCGCCGCTCCTTCTCCTCCTCCTCCTCCTCCTCCTTCTTTCCTCGGCGGCCTAGAGGACTCGACGCTGGGAGGGGCATGGGTAGAGGCCGCCGGTGAAGAAGGCGAGTGGCGGCGGTCGCCCAGATCCGGCGGTGATGACGGGGAAGACCGGCGCGGCGCAGAGGGTGAGGTGGCGGCGGACGGAAGTAGTGCAGCGGCGGGGGAGCAGCCAGCAGAGACGGATTTCCCGACCACGCCCGCAGCCGTGCACCTCGTCGACATGGAGAAGGAGGTGTGGGCCGCCGCCCTCTTCTTCTTGTCCTTTCCCATGGTTGTTGCTTTCTTGGCTTTCTCCTCCCTTTTGTTCGGAAAAGAGCGCGCCGGTCTTCCCCGTCGTCACCGCCGGATCTGGGCGACCGCCGCCACTCGCCTTCTTCGCCGGCGGCCTCTACCCATGCCCCTCCTGGCGTCGAGTCCTCTAGGCCGCCGAGGAAAGGAGGAGGAGGAGGAGGAGGAGGAGAAGGAGCGGCGGATAGAGAGGGAGGAGGGGTAGGGGCAGCGGACGGAGAGGGAGGAGGAAGGGCGTCATGGCTCGAAGGGGCTCTGCCGGGGAGAGGAGGAGGGGCGACGCGCCTGTGGGTGGGCGGGCGGAGGAGAGGAGGAAGAGGAGATATCCACTCGCTTACTCGATGTGTGGATAAGAAAGCCGGCTGGGAAGAGATAAAAACAGAATCGGCCCAGTTTTTTTAATAGGTGTCTGTTTTTGAATAGAACCGATACCTATACTTATTTTATAGGTGTCGGTTCTGTTAAAAACCGGCACCTATACTATAGGTGTTGGTTTTTTCCTAGAACCGACACCTATAATACAAGTATAGGTGTCAATTTTGTTAAAAAATCGACACCTATAGATTCTGTTAAAAAACCGACATCTATACTATAGGTGTCGGTTTTTCTTTAGAATCGACACCTATAGTGTTTAAAGGTGTCGATTCTATAATTTTTCATCGTGCGATGGGAAAAGGTCTATAGGTGTCGGTTTTAAATACCTATAAGACCGGTCCCTATGAAGATTTTTGTAGTAGTATCACTATAGTCCCCAATGCACATGCCTCATTATTATTTTTTCTACAATAAAAGCTATCAGAAAACTATAACTATATGAAAGTGCTTTCATGTCAAATATATCAATACTATCTCTTCATATGCATGTGAAAATGGAGTAAGTCCATTAATTAATCATCGAAGATTTCAAGGTTTGGTTGTACGCATTAATTTAATTAGGACGTAATCTATTTAATAACAAAGGCAAAAACTATAGTTGATTGCTATTATCGAATCGATCACAAAAGAAAAAAAATTACCCTAAACACTACTGCATGCCAGAAAGGTGATCATGCGTACCTCATGCATACCTCATTAATTTGCTTATAAGATGACCTCCACGATTGGCAACTTTTCTTTCGATTTGGTTAACACCCTTTTTGCACTATCTAATTAAACTACAGTTAACTGATGTCCCTAGCAATAAAAGGGCTAATTAATGTCCCTAGATAATAAATTGATTAATGTCCCCTAAAAAAGCTAATTAATGTCCCCAGAAAAAGCTAATTAATGTCATTTGAAAAAGAATGTATGTAATTAATGTGAACCGTGATTAGTACTCATTCTTTCTATCTATCCTTATACTGTAAGATATTGTTGTGATATAACAACACTTGTACGACGAAATATAATGCTTGGTTCTCCCATTTCTTTACCGTGTGTGTTTAAAGGACTCTGATCACTGGTATGCAAAACACATATTATCAATATTATGGATACATGGATACGCTTTTTATAAGAATTTGATGAGATCAAAGATTTATTGTATGCATGTCTATGTCTTTTAAACGGGTTTTGGAGGCACATTACGTAAATGAGGTGTGCATAATCGAAAAAAAATTATTTTTGTCAAAATTGTGTCAGTTGTTTTGTACGAAAGACTCATAAGCTCCCGTCGTATTTTAATAATAATAGACTATGGCATAATGCAAAACTATAATATTAAAAGCATATGATGTTCATAAGAAAAAACACCAAAGCCAAGTCTATTTTTTCACGTAGGTCCATCTCCGCCTACTTATTGATTTCACAGTACGTCCCAAAAGAGAAAATCCATGTGAGCGCACATCAAATTAAATATAAAATAAGGTGATGGTACACACAAGGATATATCGAGTGAAGACAAAAATTCTTTCTCTTTTCACTAACCCGAAAAGTGGTAAACGTACCAAAAAATGTATATCTCAATATGAAAATTTTATTTTTCACATGAGAGATCACCAGAAGCAGTGCTATTTGGAGCATGTGTGTTTCCAGTGCACATTTTTTATGAAAGTTTTTATCAAAAGTTCTTCAATGAAAGTTTTTGATAAAAGTTCTTCGGATGAAAGTGTTTGAGGTAGATAGTTTTCAAGGAAAAAAGTATCCACCAAAAACGAATATGTGCTAAATAGCATGCCCAGATATCACCATGTAAAAATTGTTATATAGAGTTTGATGGAGATTCACACATGCAACTTCCTGTAAACGGTCTTGTCTTGATTAATTAATTTGGAGAACTCAAAAAAAAAAAGAACTCCAACATATCTTATACTACCTTCCTCTCAAAATAAATTTATTTTTCATCCATTCCACACGTACCAATACAAAACTAACAAAAATTAAAATACCTTTACCTTTTCAAATCCCAATGTAACTCTTTCACATTTTATCTTCTCCTAATATAAATATTTTTTATTTTTATAAACGCTGATACAATGATTACTCTAAAAATAAATTTATTTTGAGACAAATAAAAGTATCTAAAAATAAACTTAATATGGAAAGGAAGTACTCACTCACCTTGCAGTAGAAGCGCGAGAGAAGGTAGTGCACCGTGCCACCACTCCTCCCCTCTCCGACGAGCCCCACGGCGTCGTCCTTGCCCTCCTCCGCCATCATCTCGTCGCCGAGCAGCGCCCGGAACATCCTCGCCGCCACCCTCACCGCGTCGGCCTCGTCCATCATCCCGGTGACGACGCTGGCGACCGACGTCACCTCCGGCCCCACGACGGCGTCCACGCCGACGTGCTCCCGCAGGAACCCCTCCACCATCACCCGCGGGAACGTCGCGCTCACGGCCACCGACCGCCGCGCCGCCCTCACCGCCTCCACACCTTCCGCCGCCGCCGCCGCCATGAAGAACCCCGGCATCACAGCCCGGCCCACCCTGGCCACCTCCTTCTCCTCCAGCCCCACGAGCGCCACCGTCGCCATGGCCCTCCACCGCGCGCCGCCGCCGCCGACGACGAGTAGGCACAGCAGCGGGTAGACCAGCAGCAGCAGGAGGCCCCGGAGGAACCCGCCGGCCTCGACGGCGATGACCATGAAGCAGGTGAACGCGTCCACCGGCTGCCGCAGCAGCCACGCCTCCACGTCCACCACCACCGTCCGTCCGTACAGCCTGTCGAGCTCGAGCGGCGGCGGCGACGACGGAGGAGGAGGGACGTCGCTGCTTACCGGCGGCGTGTTCCGGCCGCGGCGGTGGTGGTAGCAGAAGGCGCCGGCGAGGCGGCGGAGGAGGAGGGAGGAGAGGGCGAGGAGTGGCTTGAAGAGGGAGGAGGAGAGCTTGGTGGTGGGCATGGCCATGGTGTGTTCGAGCGTGCGTTGCCCTAGTCTCTGTCTCGGTGTTGCATGTAGTTGTCTTCAACCTCTCGCGCCTCGATCGTTGGCTGTCCGTGTTAGGCTAGCTACCTTTATAGACGCAGGTCATTTCTAACGTGTCATTAATTTATAGATGCATCTTTTACTTGTGTACTTACATACAATGCATTATGCATGACGTTGAGTTGTGTCATACTGTCACGAGACGACATTTCAATGATCTCTTGTGTACGAACGTTTCGTCACGGCAGAAGATTTTTCATGTGGTTTACAGTGATTCATGTGGTTTTATGAAAGTTTGATATTTTTAATCTTGATCGACAAGCTAGGTGCAATAGTATGATGATCGTAAATCACTGCATAAACATATAAACATATAAGACTAAATTCGAGGACATGCATGCAACCGTTTACAAGTTATATATATCCTAATGATAAATAGATAGTAGACAATGTAGTGGAATTCTAGAGATTTTTCATTAAGAATTTCTTAAGCTAGTATGCGCGCTAATAAGGAGTAGCATCTAACTTTATACACTACTGTTATAGAAAACATTATTGATTATTCTCTCTATCTATAAATATAATACTTTTTGCTATAAATTTGAATAAGTAGTTGTTTATGTTAGTAGCTAAAATTTCTTATATTATATACGGAGGGAGTATATATAATATGTTTTCAGTTGATAGTCACAACTTGCCATACTGTGACAAGTTTGACTCTCTTATATTAATGTTTGCCTCATTGTTATATTTGAAACATGTCAGATGCCAACACTTTTAGCGTTTCACCCATGTGTTTGCCAAAAAACTTCGTCACAGGTATGGTAGCCAAAATTTTACGTTATACAAGCCATATATTGAAAAATGTTTGGTGAATATATTGAAAAACGTATTCTACCAAAGTTTGTCATATGAAATTGACACTAACGGTAAAAAATTGAAAAGTTCAATTACAATATTCCTAAAGTTAATGATTACTAGTACGTATTTGCACGGACGGAGTAGCTAACTAATCTTGCTCAGATTTTAGATCATTCCCTACACATGACAAATGATAGATGCATAGTCCTAAAAACACCTATCCTTGTCTATGATACTATCGGTTAATATTGTAGGCGATTTGTCAAGTGATACCTAATTAAGTACACTGTACACACACCATACATTCAGAATGATCAATTGGGGCAGTGGAATGTGGTTGTCAAAGGACAAATGGGGGTCAAACAGAGGTGCCAATGATGGATAGTTCATCGATTATAGTTGCTAATTACAAACACACACACCCCAAAAAAAATTATAATACTTTTTTCGTCTTAAATTACTTATCGTTGTAGCTACCCTAAGTCAAACATTTCTAATTTTATCATCTGTTTTTAGACATTTATACAGTTTAACATCATGTGATTTATGTTTTTGGATTCACCATCGAGAGTACGTTGATTACTTGGGATAAATCAATTATGAGCCATTGAGCCATGCAACCAAGGTGCAGAGAATGAGAGAAAGCAGAGTCATTAACCATTAATCCAACCTTAGATTCAGATCAAATATTCAGATCCCCAACAACTGATTCAGCAGCTGGCGATCACTTCCTCTGTACATTGATCATTTGATTTTTGATGTGCGTGATTTCCACTGCAATTGTCTCAGTCCTGCAGGTGCGTGTTGTCCAGTGTGGGCAGTGGCTGAGCAGCGCATGAACACATCAGTTGGACACCATGGCTGTGGTATGATCTAGCTTGCTTGCTTTCGTAATCACCGAGCTGCGGCCTCTGCGTCGTCGTCGCCGTCCACCGCCAGCTTCGCCTTGACCCATCTCGCCAGGTTCACCAAGAACGGCGTGTACACGAAGTAGCACGTCGTCGTCCAGCTCACGAGCCCCTGCACGCAACCATGTCCATGCTCAGGCTCAGCTCAGCTCCCACCCATGGCGGCTGCTTCAGGGACAGGGAGTGAGATGCGGTGTTCTTTACCTCGCCAAGAAGATGGACGTCGGCGTTGGGATAGCTCCAGCAGTCGAACAACCTGCACGGCGGCAGCGGCAATTGTTGTTCAGATCAATCAAGCTAGGCGCGACGCCACTGATGGGGGGAGAATCAAGAATGTGAAAGGGAGTGCAGAGATTGGGAGAGCTACTTGATCAGTGGGATCTCGGCGAGGGGGCAGGCCGTGCCGACGAGGCAGGCGACGGCGAAGCCCAGCCAGGTGCCGTCCAGGAGCAGCCACGCGAGCTCGGCGCCGGCGAACAGCATGTACGCCTCCACGTTGCTGGGCACCCCCTCTCTGTACATCTCCGCGCTCACCTCGATGAACAGCGCCAGGAACCTGCACCGCACGCGCCGCCGCCGCCGCCGCCGGCGATCAGAGATTATTAGTCACTGGAGAAGAGAATCATCAGTGGTGAAGATGTGCACACAGCATGGACGAACACTAGCGACGCCGCCGTCTTCTGCGGGCTGCCGGTGGCCTTCGATCCGGCCGCCGCCGCCGGCGACACCCTCTCGTCCAAGAACAGCTGGAGCATCCCGACGGTGGAGTAGAACGCCCCGAGAAGCGGAGGCACCTGCGCCGGCACAGCCCACGGTTCAGCAACTCCGGCGAAGAGCAGAGCAAAGATGCAAGAATCGTTAATGGATGGAGGATGGACGCGTCGCCGTCACCAGGATGTGGGTGTGGAGGGGGCCGACATCGACGGCGCCGTTGTGGTAGAGCTGGAGGCCGACGCGGGAGTGGATGCTGTCGAGGAGCGGGCCGAGGAGGAACCCGGCGCCGAAGAGCGCGGTGGCGACGGCCGGCCAGGAGCGTTCCAGGGGCCTGCCGCCGCCGCCACCGCTCCCAAGGGCGCGCACGGATTTGGCGGGCGCACGGGTGGGTGGTGTTCTGGAGCGGAGGCAGCGGAAAGAGACGGAGGGCGGCGGCGGCGGCGGCGAGGAGGCGGCGGCGCCGGCAACCGGCACGGCGAGCTTGGCGCGCATCTGTGTGTTATCCAGTGGGGCTTTTACCAGTGCCACCCGTTGTGAAGCAGCACATATGCCCACGGTGGATTTGGATCCAACGGTGCTCAGCTCCGGTACGGAAGCATATCCTCTAACTTACTTTCTGACTTTGAGTGACATACATTTAGGGTCCACAACTTATAAACCAACATGTCAGCGATCTAACTTAGAGGACAGCATGTTAGAGGAGCTTCTTTCGTCTAGTGCATGGCTCAGCTTGACGCAATAATTACTCTTGTACTACAGTTTTGCCAGAAAATATGGTGCTTGATTTTTTTCTTGTGTTTTCTAATTCTCTTTTGTATGTAAATGTAATCATGATTTCATCTAACCTCTACTCTCTTTTAACAAGTAATTGTTTTTATCCTAATTCTCTTATAAGTACTCTCTTCATCCAAATTTGATCATCCCCTACGCAAAAGACA
Source organism: Oryza officinalis (assembly GCA_008326285.1). Classification (NCBI taxonomy): domain Eukaryota; kingdom Viridiplantae; phylum Streptophyta; class Magnoliopsida; order Poales; family Poaceae; genus Oryza; species Oryza officinalis. Next base: position 12,855,937 of record BDMV01000001.1, on the reverse strand, counting down.
TCAAGACTAAGGATTCTAAAATATTCATCATTCTCAAATTAATCATCATCGGTTAAGGTGTTCTATCACGTCGTGTCTCGTGAATTACTCATGTTTTAAATATTGTATACCATTGCACCAATATAAATTAATTTAGGTTGCTTACATGCAATACATTTAATGATATGCATTTACTCTTTACATAAATAAACAAAAATACACTTGTGAGATAATGATCATTTTAAAAAAAACTTAAAAATTTTAGAGGATGATCAATGTGAGATGAAGGGAGCATGTAGTAGAAAAATTACACTTAAAATTTATAATGTTTGCAGTGTAAAAAGTGATTATTTTTTAAAAATATGAAGCCTTATATAGCTAGTCCATATTATGTACGCTACACTTAATTTTCAAATTCACAAAAGAAAAGAAACAAAAAATGATAAAATATAAGGTGAAGAAATTAGGTTCGCTAACCTGTGGTGCTACGGTTAATATTAAAAATTTGAGCATATGTTGAATATTTTGGTTATTTTTAAAAAAAATATGACATCTTAAATAAAGAAGAGTACACTCTAGTTACAACTTGCTAGGTATCAAATTTTGGAAAAACTAAAACTGGAAAGTTTAGCGTATTTTAATGGCATGTTGTATTTAGTTGAGAGTAAAACCAAAGTACAAACTGATGAATTTATTATGGTTTCATTGGTATGTTTACACCAATTCTCAGTTTGATTCACTCTCAATTGTTCATAATAGTTAATAAGTACAATCCACCTAAAACAGAGACCAAAGCATTCTGATTAAGGTGAGAGATTCTTCAAAGTGATTCACTCTCTCTGGATACAAACGATTGTCATCCCCTACTATTTTGTAAAAACTTTTTAAAAAAATAGGCATCATTATTTCTATACCTTTAAAATCAAATATAAAACAAGGCATCTAGTATAACCTTAGAAGATTGCAGGAATCAGTTAATCAATTAATTCCCACGTTCCAAATGGACCCTAACTCTATTAAGGTACACTACAAATATTCTTTTTTTTCAGTGGGTGATAAGTGATAACGACGCCAACTTAATTTCATAGCCGAGATCTTGGCCGGAGAACCGAGAATGATAAGCGTGGTTGTGCACACCTTTTATGATAAAGAGTCGAAAGCATGGCACATTAATGATGAACAGATTTGTCTTAAGAAAGACCTTTGATGCATTGGCGTCAGGTGTCCTAATACAGTTGCAAGGACAATGGCTACTATAATTTTCAATCTATTAGGGTTTGTTTGGATAATGGGATCGCAAAAGTAGGGTTAGGATAGAAAAATAAGTGGATGGTTAAGATTAAATAAAAGAGAAAGAATGAATGGTTAGGATTTAATGATGTCTTTTGGTGGGTGAGAAATCATTTTCCTAACCCATTAATCAAACAAGATCTTAAGGTGAGGCATCTTGTGTGCCAATCAAATTTGTACAATTAAAACTTCTCAAGATTTCTTGGCAAAAGCAGGCCTAGGCTCGTGAGCTATGAAAATCTGTCTAGCAAGTTATAGAATCATTAAAAAAGGAGCTACTGAGACTAATGATCAGGAAAAGGAACTTGATTTTGATTAAACTTTGTTTTGCCATTTTCTCATATCCTCTCTCTCTCTCTCTCTCTCTCTCTCTCTCTCTCTCTCTCTCTCTCTCTCTCTCTCTCTCGTTTTGCTGTTGTGTTATTGGCATGCTGACGTCGTTTTCAAATGTCATTCTTAAAGATAACCAATGTGGCTGCTCAATTGCCGATTTTCTGATTTTGTTTATTTTGTTGAAACTGTATATCTCTCCTTTGAGATAACTTGCTGGTTAATTTACAGTTGCACTGCTTGTTACCATGGCATATTCCATATTCAGAAATTACTACTTATTGTATGCATTATGCAATTCTAATATCTGAATCTAGTGAAGATCATATCATTTTCTTAAGATCAATTAATGATGCCATATCATTATAGCTTGGACAGCAAAGGTGTGGAAGGAGGCCGGAGGGCTAGCCCCCACATCGTTTGAAAAATGCCATTGAGTTCGTATGAATCTGAGTAATTCTTTTTAAAAAAAATGAATGCAATTATTGTCTATATAACCTCTCCATCAGTAGTAATTTTTTTGTGTTTCTGATTTTGACTCCGCTACTGACTACTGACCAAGCAAAACAGTTATTTTTCTCTTTTTTTCACATCCGTTTATTTGGGAGCTTTTAGAATATACAAGACAATTCATTCCCGGTTATTGATAGATGGACAGATAGGCGTATTATGATGTGAGAATGACTAAAAGTGTCATATTCTGAAAGTTTTACGTTTGTCCAAGCTTTTTATTTAGTTTGACAGACTAACTGATATTGACATGACTGATAATCTTGCTAAGTGTTATATGTTCTATCTACGAGATGCAGAGAGCCTTCAAACGCAAGAGCAAACATTGCAGACATTTTTGTGCCATTTGCAGAAGAAAACGAGCTGTACTGGACCTGGATTAGCAGTTGGTATGACCAAACAAAGTGCTTGGTCATGGCGTACACTTCACTTGCTAATGCAGTGCACGAATTGAACGAATTGACAGTAGAATTCAGTTATTCAGTTAGGTAACATTGCACCAAACCATGCAATGCAAAACAATGTGCTAAACCAAGTGAGAGAAATTCTCACAGAGAAGGACAGATCATTGTGCATTGTGCGTGCATAAAGGGCTATCCTCTTCACCTAAAAGCACAACTAGAATGTTGGATGAACAAACAGATGAACTAGCAGATATTTTGATTTACAGCATCGCCTAATGATTCTGTTCACCTAGAGTCCACACTAGCAAAGCATCAGAACAACCAAACCCTTATCACAACCTTTCTGTGACCCACCAGCAAAAAAAATTCCTTGCAGGAACAGTGGAAATGCCTTGCAAGAAATGCAGATTTACCTGAAGACTGTAAACAAAAAACTTAAAAAGCTCACTATAAGTAGCTGCTGCTTGAGCATCATTCCAGACCGTCAATGCGAGCTGACGAGCCAGTAGTAGCCAATGGCTTCCCTCCTGCTGCTGCTTCGAGCAATCGTCGTCGGCGTCGACATCGAGGAGAGGCAGCTCATCAGCGGCGAGAGGGAAGCGTCGGAGGCAGAAAGGTTTTATTCAAAGCATCCGGCGGTGCACCGGCGGTGCGTCTTCTTCTCCGACGACGATGTGGAGGAAGAACGGTGGCTGGTCTCATGCTTGCGGTGGCCTGGAGTCGATCGCCAGGCAGCTTGGATGCAAACAATCTGATCAAACTTATACAAACAAGCATATTTATTTCAGGATAATATATATAGCCGTGGGCATGTCTATCAAATGGAGATTTGTTGTTCCTTCCCTATTAATGTAATTTTGTGTGAAGAAACTTTGATTAATTTCCGTATGGTTAGTGCAAAATGTAAGCTCGGTATGCTGCTTCTAGGACCAAGAGAAAGCATAAGGCTGATACCCCTTATTGTTGGCAGAAATTGTCATGGCTCATGAGTGATGTCATGTTGTCTACTTGCTTTCTGATCTTCCTGATTGCTGATGCACAATTGGCCCTGTGAATTGGCCAAAAGACCCAAATTATAAAACACACCATCTACGAATTTGAAAAACTTGGTTGGTAAATGGAGACCAAAATTGGAACCTCACTGACTCTGTGTAAGTGTAACATATCTTATAGAAGCATGGTGTTGATGGGCTAGAATCCCTGTTCATCCAGGTTTCCAGCCCATTCAATTACAGACCTGAGAGTGCCAAAAGGAGGCCGGACAACACAATTTTAACTACAAAGAGGGATCACTTCCTAATAGGAGCATTTTAAGTGAAAGCCAGGTTCACAGTTCACTAGAGGTACAAGTTCCACTGCATATGAGAACTATCTCACAACTAATATAAACTCATTTGTACAAAGCAATAGCAAAATTCCTTGCGCATTTGAACTACTGCATACCCGGCATGAAGTTTCAACATACGGCATCTTCAGATTAACAAGCAATTCAACCCCAATCTACAAAAGGAAAGGGAGGATAACCGCCTTCAGGAGGCGGCCGCAGTGATGGAGGCAAGCTGCCCCATGAAGTGTGACCCCCTAGAATGTTACCTGTTGAAAAAAAAATGAAAGAAATCAATGTGATATTATCAACAAAAAACTCACTAGAGCGGGATCTGGTATAAATACTTTAAAAAACACTAAAACATATGCTACCCTTGCAGCTTTTGCATCTCAAAGCATCAGAATTCATGCTTGTAATGAGTTTAGTAGTTTGACAACAGATTCTTGGGTAAGCCAAATTATTTAAATGTCCTAGTATCTAGCCCCTCATTAGTCAATAAAAGGGACCAACCAACAGACCCAGATGCAATCAAATTGCCTAGAAACATCGCACCACATTAGTCACTTGGCACCAACCACTGGACCTACATGCATAAAGGATTACATACAATGATTGTATAGCAGCCTGGCAGGTGCAAAGTGTTCTATTCATGGCATGACAGGTGATTGGATGGAAAACATGCTGAAGAAATATAGGAGTATGTATTTCTGCACAGAGCAGAGAGAGAGACGCTCAAGTATTAACACACAGAAAAAACCATTTTTTTTAATTCATTTCTATGTCATTTTACATTATCTATACAATAATCTTTCAAAAGTCCAACAGGTGTGGCATGGCATGCTACAAAAGCAACCTACCTAAATTATGCTATAAATGCAAGCTACACTTTACTATATTGCCAAAAAAACAAGAGAGAGAGAGAGAGAGTAAAGGTGACATGTTCTGTTCATTTTACGACTCATTGCGGCAACAATAGTCGAGAGTCAAGACATTAAGTTCATATTTTAATAATGATGTGATTGACTAACATATAATAACCACCAAATGTCTCCATTCATTGATTTAATCTAAGTTGCATGGAGAAAGTTATGTAAGAACTAAGAACCAGATCCTAAATTAATTAAATAGAAAACGAGAAGTCATGTTGGAACAAAATCCAATCATCACTTGGGAGGAAGCAGTGTGAGACATTCAATTTTCTTCACTACCCCAGCGAGGTATAACAATATTATTTTTTGCCAAGCCATAATCAGATCACCTGAAAAAGAACTTCCATCTGCTGCCTGATATCCAACAAAATTGGGTTGACTTCCTAGAAAATTAGACTGCTGCGCCATTGCTCCAGGGACAGGCCCTGGATAATAAAAGAGCAAGTCAGAACTTAAGTCCTATCCACAGTTTTAATCTAATTTAGAACTATGTGTCCTAAGAATTATCTTATAGAAATATGTGGATGGTACTATAGGCAACTAATTTCATGAAAGTTGCTTTTGTGTATTTACAATTCACAATTGCACACACGTACAAATATACTACCCTTATTTGTTTTGTGTACACTACATGGGAATGGGGCTGAGAGAATTGAGCAGTGCTCTACAATTGTGCAAAAATATATTCCAACAGACTTGGTTAGTTGGTTACAAGCTTACAGGCAGCTAATTACTTCATCTCAGATAAAACTGAAGGAAGAAAAAAGTGCTGCCAGAATTCCAAGACAAGGGCAAAGACGGATAATCCTCTAAAATGCAGTAGGTTACATGGCCATTCGATGAACCAAGTTAACATCAAGCCAGGATCTTCTCGTTGTGCACCAACATCAACATGAGTTCAACTGCATGAACCTGTGAAGACCTAGTGGCAGTACGCAATGAAATCTATAGTCCAGATCAACACCCATTGGGCAATCCAATGAGTTGTTCAAAACAAAATGAACAATATATCCCATCATCAAGCAGACTTCCACTGAAGTATCTTGCTAAGCAGCTTTGCGAAAATATACCACAAAAAAAAATTAAAAACAAAACAGAGCACAAGAAGGTACACTCACCAGAAGAAGCTGGCCCTGAATTAGAAGGAGGTGGCTTCGGGTGGAAGTATCTACATGAATCCCCAAACTTGCACGTCCCCTGTAACCACATCATCATAAAAAAAAACCCAAAAAATAGGGTCAATTGCAGAAATGTTAGTCATTCCCGTTGAGTAACAGATGTAGTATTTGCGAAGGATGTTGAGACCGCCAGGAGCAGAAGTACGCACCGTACGGACGAAGTGTTGGCAGACGCCGATGGCGGCGGCGGCGCCGGGCTGGTGGAGGAGGGGAGGAGCGCCGCCGCCGCCGCCGTGAAGCTCTGCGGGGGGAGAAGGGTCAGAAAGTGTCGGAGCGACACGAGCGAGGAGAGGGGAGGAGGAGGAGGGGGGCAACCTTGGCGGCGGACGGCGTCGTACCAGAGGGCGCGGGCGCGGTGGTGCTGGGAGCCGTCGAGGTGGCGCTTGCGGGCGGCGGGGGTGTCCTGGAACTGCTTCTCGCAGTAGTCGCAGTAGTACTTGCCCAGCGGCATATCCTCCCTCCCCTTCCGCCGCGCCGCCTCCTTTTTTTTTCCCCTTCCGCGGCTTCTCTTCTCTCTCGACTACTCTTCTGAATTCTGCTCTTCTCCCTCCAGCAGTTTCTGCTGTTCGGCAAAAATAGACTGAAGAATACAAAGTGTTCATGAACAACAGTAGATTTGAATTTTTCATTTACAAGATATTTTACATTATTCGACAGAACTAGTAAAGATTCCTTTTCAGTGGAACTTTTAGCTCTCTGCGCCAGAAAAGAGACGCTAGATTTTAAGTACTAGTCTGCGAGAAACGGAACGCCTCCTTTTGGAACGAAAGGAATTTCAGACGAATTTTGTAAGAATCAGGAGATTTTAGACGGTTTTTTTAAGAATTGAACTGATTTTGCGTTTCAAAGGAGTCCTTGCAACTTTTTTTTGAAACCACAAGTATGAATTTTGCTCAAATGTAATACTCCTAAGAACTTTGCTCCAATCGTATCCTCCTTAACAGCAAGTATGAACTATGCTGAAGAACCAAATTGCACACCTTGCAACACAGCCAAAACACCTCGCCCAGCACCACTTGAAACAGGTAAACCCAAATGGCACTTATCAAACTACCCAGGTCAAGTCAGGTCTTTGACGAGCCTGTCCATAAGTTCATATGGCAGAGCATCACCAAGGAGCAAACAAGTAGATAGAAGGTACTAGCATTTTCAGAACAATCTAAAAACCAGGTAGCAGTCTAGGGCACAAAGAACCAAGAAAATCGACGAGGATCCCGATATATGGATCAACTACACCATAAATACATTCTTAAACTGCTCTAGAACATATTACAGATCATCAGCCATGGGAAATCTCAATTCTCAGGTGGGTGAGGGTTAGTAGGGGAGGGGGGTGTGGGTGCATCGGTTACATGTCAAAGTTTCGCATCGCAACATACTGCTACTCAACTACACTGGTCAACAGGGTCGTCATACAACAACAACGTAACTTCACATCTTCACCAACCATCATGCATGCATATGCTGACGATCCATCATCATCCAGGGGAGGAACTGCGCACTTGTCATGGAAATTTCCAGGGGGTCACGCGGTAGCCATCTCATACTCCTGCATAGGAGCATTGCTTCTTCGCGTGTTCTGGGATCAATTTCGCCATAACATCTGATGGGATTCCTTTCAGTTCTGCAAAAAAAACAAGAAAGGGACAACGTAAGATGCTGATATTATCAGAAAGTAATGAACAAGCAATTTGTAGCTATATCGCACTCCCAAATTGTATGTTTACAAAGGAAATAACCAGAACAATTGTAGTGCCTGCTTGAACAAACTTTTAACTGGTAATATCAACCAGGATAAATGTGATTATGTTTCATAACTTACCATGAGGCTTGAAGTTGAAGAGAGGAGGCAAAAAGCGGCCATTCGGAAGGCGAGCATTAGGGTCTCGAAGCTCATCAAAGAATGGGTGAACAAGGGCATCCACCTGGACAAAGATAACAGAAATATTAATGAAATGAATGTCTGCACAATCATCTCAAGAACTAAGTGCAGAAATGTAGTATTTTTCTGTACTTCAACCATTAAATATATACTTACAGCAGTGCATCTTAGGTTGGGTGAGTACTGGAGCAGCCTAGAGACAAGATCAACAGCTTCTGGAGGCAACCTTTTATGGAATACCTAAATATTTTACATGTACGGTTAATCACCTGATACTGGACAATTGCTGAAAGTATAAAACCAGAAATAGATAGACTTTGCACCTTGTGCCATGGGTGTGCTTTAATCTGTGGAAACTTGAACTCGGTATAGTTTGGATTCATGCATTTAATTTCCTCCCTTGTAGGTGTTCCAAGGACCTGCAAGGTGTGATCAGTTTTAATGTTATAAAATTCCCTGCCTCAGAACAACTCAGAAGGCCTACTAAACACCAGAATTGGCACCAACCTTGATGATTTCCACAAGTTGGTCTACACCACTTTCACCAGGAAACAGAGGCTGTCCAACAGAAAACAGTTGTAAGGCATACCGACTTCGACAATGAAGTCCAGGGTGGTAAACAACAAACTTCCCCAAAATGTGCAAAGAGAACCCAGCCGCTTACCTGCCCTAACATAAGTTCAGCAAGAACACATCCAGCAGACCAGATGTCAATAGCTGTAGTGTACTCAGTGGCACCAAATATGAGCTCCGGAGCCCTATAGTATCGGGAGCAAATGTACGATATGTTTGGTTCTCCCTTGACCTACAAATTAGAAACATAGGGAGGATAAGACCAGACTGTAACTGCTTATAATATAACAAGCTGTGGATTACTTAATTGTCTTACCAGAACTTTTGCACTCCCGAAGTCACATAGCTTGAGTTGATGGGTATGCGGGTTTACCTGATTATAAGTTCAAACATCAATTATAAAGTTACGGAAATAAGAGGGTGGTATTTGAGACCAGCACATGAATGGGTAACATTCAAGCATACCAGAAGATTTTGTGGCTTGATATCTCTGTGGCAAACTCCAATGCTATTATGGATGTAAGCTAATGCCCTACAAATCTGTCAAACACCAAGGACAAATATCAAATTAAATTCAAAGTCATCTCGGTATGCTACTGGCTAGTTTGTCTGAATGTAGACTTGCTACATAAACTACAACATAAGTCAAAGAACAACGTATCCAAAAGGGCACAGAACAGAATATTACCTGGTACATATACAGCTTCACATAGATAAGTGGCATACGCTGGTTCATCTTGTTGTAATGCTTCACAACACGATGAACAGTCTCAGGAACATACTCAAGAACCAAGTTTAGATACAGTTCATCCTTCTCAGTTGTAGAGAAGAAACAGTGCTTCAGAGCTACAACATTTGGGTGGTCAAGAAGGCGCATGGTCTGAAGCTCACGGTTCTTGTAGCGCTTATCCTGAAGAACCTTCTTGATAGCAACTGTCTCACCTGTCTCCAGACATTTAGCCTGCAAAATGGTCAAAATGATACCATTATTAAGTGTCTATTACAGACATAAAGAACATTTAGGACATTAACAAGAGAAAGTTATAGTGTGTCAACAATTTGCTACATACAAAAAAATGATGCTAGTAGAGTTAATGATGTTAAAACAATACTCTAAGTTAGCTACTTAGCTTCCTGGTGAAATATATGAAAACCCAAAGATGTTGCAACTAACCTGAAAGACAATCCCAAAAGAACCTTGCCCTACAATACGCTCAGCCATGTAGCTAACTGTCTGCAAGATTATCCAAGAATATGAATTAGAAATGAAGATTGCTTTACAATCGATGAACAATTTCAGATCACGATGGTCGATGGCAATTTGTTCTGAGTTACATGATGGCCTTGATGGAAGATATATCTTCAAGAAATGTTGTTGGTGCTATTACAACATGGTATCAAGAAATCACCTGTTTCGGCTGACCATTTCTACCACCAGTAGTTGTGACAATTATGTGGCCGGTTTCCGTTCCCTTGCCGTTAATAATAGTCGCTTCAACTTCCTGAATTTACCATTCAGTTTGACATGTTACAATAAAGTCAAATTTACATGGCACATGGAAGAAATTACACTTCTCATCATAATAGAGCTTACCTTGTCATCCCTTATCTTCAGATCATGCATCTGATCAGGCAACTTCTCAGCACCCATGCTGGTGCTGCTGCTGTTCTTTAACCCAGACGGCGCTACCCCTACTGAAGCCATCTCTTATAAAAGCTAAACGATGGCGAATCAGCTTTGCATCAACACAGAACTCTGCAATGGATCTATCGGTCAACCTGCGAGATCGTCAATAAAAACATCAGTTAAAAGTGGAACCACGCAGTTTACAGTGCACGCATCAAACGCGTAGGGTAACTCATTCACCATGCTAAGCAACTCAGTGCATCTAACACGCATAATATCAACCATGAAACACTCATCAGGTGCAGAGCAAGAGATGAACAAAGTGAAATGCACTCATCTAAGACTCAGGAGGAAAAGGAACAGATATGAGAATGCTTGGAGATTACATTGAATGGCTTGCACTAAAACACCATCGTTTAGCAAGAAACTAACTATCCTCCGCAACAAGACACCCTGGTGGATCCAAAAAAATCCTTTTATGCAGAAAAAATAGCAAAAGTCATTCGTTCATTCCGTCTTCCTCTTCCAACCCAAACAACAGTTTTTTTGCTATCCGCCAGCATGTTCTTGTGCTGAGCAAGCAACTCCCCCCTCCAAAACCGCCTTACTCAAACCAAAATAGGGATCCTGCTGTCTATCACATTTTTTTGACCACTCAAGTCCACAACTCATCAACGCAACGAACTCCTCCTAATTCGGGCTCTCTTCTGCATCTATTCTTGAATTTGAACTCGTCCGAATCTGCTAAGAGCAGGCGCGAGCATACGAGCCTCTAACGAAGGGGAATGGGCAAACCAATAAAAAATCTGAGCATTTGGGTACGAATCTATGGCGTAAATGATGTATCTTTACTCCATCCGAAGCCAAGAACTTGCCCTATTTGCAGCAATAAATACCAGAAAATCCCTCGGAAATCCGTATAAATGCTCCACGCTGACTAATCGCCGACACAAATTGAGACCCCAAAAGAACCCACGCGTTTGAAAGTTTGAACACAACCGCAACACACCGACGTCTCAGGACTCCCCGAAACCCTCGCAAATCCGCGGGGAAACCACCAGCAAATCCACCGAAAACCGCGAGAAAACGTAGATCCCAGCAGACGGATCAGCCAACGCCCCAGAACGGCGAACTCACGTCGGAAACGCCTCAAACCCAAACGGAAAAAAAAGAGAGAAGAAGAAAAAGGGGAAGAAGCGGCGGCAAAGAAGCGGCAAACCAAATCAAAGCAGCAAGAACAAAACAACCGCACGCACCTCTCCTCCTCCTCTCCACAGGGATGGATCTCCCGGCTCTCCACCTCTTTGCCGTCCTCCTCCTCTCCGGCTGCTGCTCGCCTCGCTGCCCCCCTCTCCCCTCCCTCTCTCTCTAGCCGCGGCCTCCTCTTGCTTTTGGTTGTCGGGACGCAGCGCAATACATAATAGCCGGAAAATCTCTCTCTCTCTCCACAGAAACCGAAATGATTTCCGCCTGAGGGGTGCAGTCAAAGCACCCACCACCACCACAGGACGCGGGCCCACGCCCACAGACAGGTGGGGCCACGCGCCCCTCCCCCACGGGGGCCCCACCTGCCGCCTTGGGGTTTGGTTCGTGGCCACGCCTTTTGACCGGTCAAATCGCCCCGCGGGCCCCACCGGCCCGGACTGGGACTGCGTCGCGTGCCGCCCCGTCCGTGTCGCTGTCAGGTGGGGCCTTTCACCTCGCCTGGCCCGCGCGTCAGTGGGGTGTGGGACGAGGTTACTGTTGTTGGTGTTGGTGTGCGTCTCTTTTTTTTTTTTACCGCATCAAAGGACGCAAGATTCGAATGAAGGTGGGGGGAGAATGACGAATCTACCCCTCGTTGGGTCGGGGTTAGATCTGATCTGGGAGGGGGGGGGGGGGGGGGGCTGAGTTTTGAACTCGAGGCGTGTGTCACCGGCGGCAGGGGAGGGAGGAAGGGAGGACCAGCGGCAGCGGGTGAGCTGATGCTGCTGCGCAGGTGGTGGGATGGGTCAGGGCAGATGCGGGTGAAAATTCCAGGACCATATGGGTACTACACGCTTGATTCAAAATCGTTTCAAATGCTGATGAAACTCGGAGGTTGTACAGGATGGAGAGGGCAAACCATTGCCCCTTTGGTCGCCCTTGGAACGTGCTAGGGTACAGGATCGGTTTGATTCGCGTAAGAATCCAAGAAAATTAAGGTCTATTTTGTCAGCTGTTAGGGGTGGAGTCCAACCAAACAATTTTAACTTCATTTAAAAAAAGGTAGAGCAGTTTAAAGTGCTATATAAAATGAACTAGAGAGCTAAAGTGAGTTTAGGATGATTCACAACTTCATTTTGAACTAAGCTCTTGGAATTAAACTTTGAACCCAGCTCTTGGAATCAACCAAAGTTGATTGGACCTAGTGTCATTGCCTTGGACCCAACTAGCACCATCCATATGCGCGCTCTCTCTCTCCCTCTCTGTTCTCCCGCTGGTTCTTCTACCTCTAGGTTGTCGATGACCTTAAAAGTGCATCTACGCCTTCTAGTCCTGAGACTGATCTGTTGCGAAGAAAGGAAACACATTCAACCCCCTAGGCAACATCAAGATTCTTTTGGACCTTCAATTCAATGTTGTGAACCTCAAATCTAGCATCTTCAAGCTGTTTGGAGCCTTCGGTCGACAAAGGTATAAGCGGCATATTCTATTTTCTGATCAATGTTGGTGCGCGTGGAGTCTCTGATTTGACATTTGTGTCTTGCAGAAGACACCTTATACTATACATAAGTTAAGAAACAAGTTTATGTTAGCTTCCTAACTTGTCCGTCTAAAATACCTTTATTAAATTGATATAAAAAAACCTATAACTTATTAAACCGTTCCCTTTCCTTCCCCTTTTCCAAAACTGGGTAAAGAAAATCATAAGCTCCACATATCATTGTCTACTCCCATATTCTTTCTCATCTTATCTCTTCTCTTTGTTCCTTAGTCGTTTACCACCTATCCCTCATCGTACATTCTATCATAAGCTGTATACAAACTATAAATCTAATAATGATTATAACGTGCAGTGAAAAAATTGTCTTGAGAAAACCATGAAAGAAAGAGTCATACGGCGACAGTCAAATTTATGAAGTACCCCTCGTGTTGAATATATCCGCACAGTACAATGTCAACAAGTTTTCACATGTACGGAGTACTCCAATTCTCACCATAGAGTTCAAGGTGGTTGTTTTTTCACACCCGTAATATTTTTGACCGCGTGTTTTCCTTTCCGTTTGGGTAAAGACAAGACAAGTTTTGACCATTATCACTGTATAATAAACGGCACACTGAGCAAGCTGCACCCTTATTAATGAGATGGAAGCACGCAGGTTTAATTAGTTTTCTCTCCACCGAAAACGATAGCACGGCTAAACTTTTTCGGTCAAATGGTTCGAGAGATTATAAATTGGAGTACTCATTAAATTTGGGTTTTGACTTGTTCCAATAAAATGGCTACACCAATCCGTGTTTATCACTACTAATGTTGACGTAGATATATATTGAGGCTCCATCAAAGTTCAAACCAACCCACTCGTATGATGTAGGAGTATTAGTGCTACTAGGTTGGTGCATATATACGCCAGTGTTACGCCTCGTTTAACACGTGCCAGCGCCGGCGCCCGTTTTTTTTCATCCTGCCGTAGCACGCAGGAAGGGGAGAGAAGGAAGGAACGGACGACGAGAGCGCTGACGGAGTAGCTCCCTTCATCATTTCAGAATAAATTTAGTTTTGCCTTTTTATTTATCTTAAAATAAATTTATTTTTAATAATCATTGAGTCGAAGTTTATAAAAACAGGTAGAAATGCATTGGGGTAGATAAATGAAAACATAATTACATTAGAATTTGATAAAGTGAGAATATTTTTAATATTTTTGGTTTTTTATTTGTATGTGTGAGACCAGTGAAAAATGAATATATTTTATGATTTGTGGGAGTAGTGTTACATATCGTTGTGGATCGGTGCCAGTTTGCTTTCCATCTCATGCAAAACATGTGTGGCCGCCCGCCATTGCATGGTCGTGGAGTGGACGAAAATTGGATAGCAAGCGTTGGCATGCCCCGGGCACGAGGTCGGCTTACTGACAAAGCACTATGAGTCTATGAAGCTTCGGGGTGTATAGTGTTTATACTCGTAATCTAACCATTGTATTATTCCATTTGTCTAGACATTTTGTGCTAGTTTAAGAAGAGTTTTTTTTTAAACTAGCAAAATACTAGTGCGTTGCAACGGATTTCAAAAAAATATATCTTAAATTTCTTAACTTAGAAATTATAATTTTGTCCAAAAAGACATATAATTTGCAAGCAAACATAAAAAAATCAAACCAGGCACACAAAGATATATTTATCCATCCTTAGAAAATCCCAACCATTGTAAATAATGACTTTACAATGGTAGATTCATCACCACTACTATGTTCTTTTATACAGTAGAGAAATATGTAGACCAACCTTATATTTGGAATCAGATAACGTGCTTGCATACCTTTAGGTGTTTTATACACATCACTTTTGTTTTTTTTCGGAGCAATCAAATTTATGGCTATTGTGCATGAAGATTCATGCATTATTGTAGAAATTAAAGCTAGAGGACCTCAGCATTGATGTCGAAGGCAAGGCACTATGTAAACCGATTGGTAGCGTGTGAGTGAAGTCGTAGTGGTAACAATTACGAGTGAAGGGTGGATTTTTATTTTTTTTGAGTAATCTTCCATTACGGAAGAACAAAGTTACACAATATTTGTTTGGACGTACGGTGACAGCTTCGCATCGTTAATATACGGTTACATGTTTACGGATCGAAAGAGAAGGCATAAAATCTGCTTGACTGCTTCCAAGCAGTTACAACTATCCTGGTGTCGTGTTTGATTCTTTCTGTCCTGAGGCTGGCTTCTTTGCACACAACGACGCATCAGTCTGTTCTGTTCATTCCTAAAAACAGCCTCATGTCCGTTATGGCAGGTTGATGTCGTTATCAGCTTCATGTTATAGGCTTGTTTTCGAAGCGAACGGACTAGGCTGAAGGGTGGTTTTTATACTTCCGATGTGGTAACGATTGGGAGAAGTAAGGGTGGATTTTATACTTGAGATGTTAAGTGATTTGGATTGACCTTGTGTAGTCCAAAGTTATAAATTCAATTGATTTTTCAAAAGTTTTAGTTAGGTTTCACAGACAATCCCTATTTTTATTCATGACCATAAGTGAATTAGGTCCCCCCGTGTCGCCCACGCGCCAGTGACACGGGAAGCGAAACCCTAGCGCCGCCCCCTCCCCCTCTTCCCCCACCTCGCCGCCGTCGGAGCTCATCGCCGGAAAGTCGGTTGGTGAGCTAGGATGGCAGCGGCAGGGCCTTCTTTGCGGCGGTGCTCAATCTCAGGCGCGGGGGAGACAACGACCGACAAGCGATGGGGAGTGGCGGCGGTAGATCTGGCACCGCCTTCGCTGGATCTGCCCCTCACGGGCCGCCCTAGGCCGGATCCGGCTGGAGCTAGTTGGGGAGGTGGCGGCGGTGCTGCGAAGCGGAGCGCAGGCGACGTGGCCGACAGCAGTGAAGGCCGACGGCGCGCAAGGAGGTGCGCGAGGCTGGCATGGCGTGAGAAGGTGCGGTCCACGGCAGCGGAGGCCGGCGCCACACCAGGAGGCGCGACCGGCGGTGGCAGAGGCCGGAGCGGTGCGACGAGGCATGGCTGGCGACGGCGGTGGAGCTCCAGGACTCGGCGGTGGGGGAATTCATGCGACGTGAGTCCGGTGCGGGTTGTCTCTGGACCTGCAACTGACGGAAGCTGGCACGGTGCGAGGAGGGGCGGCCGGTGGTGAAGGCCAGTGTGGCATGAGGAGGCGCGACCGGCGGTGACGAAGGTTGGCTTGGCGCGAGGAGGTGCAGTCGGCATGGCACAACGAGGATGGCCGCGTGGCGGCACGTGGAGACTGGCCGGCGGGGGGCGCCTATGCAGCGGTGCCCACGCACCGACGGAGGATAGACGGTGGTGGAGCAATGGTGTGACAGCTGTGGATAGGCAGGCGGCGAGTGACGGGTGAAAACCTAGCCTGATCTTGGTCGAGCCGGCAACGACGGCGTTTTCAAGCATCGCTTTCCCTCTTGAGGGCGTTGTCGTGTCGTCCCATTTCCTCTAGTGGGGCTGCCGGGTGAAAACCCAGTCTCAGTTCTCTTTGAGATCTCGATGGACGACGGCAGTAGTGCTTTTATCGCTTCTCTCCCTGGAGATGTTGTCTAGGCAGCCCTCTTGTCGAAACCTCCCAAACAACTGGTGCAAGCTTGCTCCAGATTCATGTCCTCTTGTATTGGTGCCCTAACTTATACAAGTTGGCCACGTCGGAGGGCCTAGGGTGGAGCGGTTCCATCTTCTCTCTCACCGTCCCTCTCTTAATCCCAAAGATGTAGCTAGAGTGAAGTTTGGTGTCGGTTGTTAGGGTTGGGTTTTCGGCGATCTCGGTTGTAGTTTTTTTGTTGGCCTAGCGACGGCCGGTTCGGTGCTAGCCTTCTTCCGGGACTGTGTGTTTGTGCTGTTGATGCATGGATGGTGGTTATTTCTTTTTTTTTCTGGTTACGACCTTCCAGAATTGTAATCTTATAATTTTTTTCTGCTATATCAATATAAACTTCGCATTGTCTGATGCGAGTCATTAAAAAAAAGAGACCATAAGTGAATTGTCCTCAACGAATTAAAGCGTCACCATCTAGAAAATAATCTTCGGATACACTCACGACAACTTTTGAAAAGATAAGGAAGATGATTACATCATGACTGTATTTAGTATGCGCACAACTAATAAAATCTGAGTTTTAAAAAAAACTTCTTAATAAAGGACAAAACTCACATGAGATGGCATGTTTAATTTGTTGTCACTTTCAACCATAACAAATTTTAGCCTTACCAAATCAGAGTAGTTTCAGAAATTAAACATGTTGATGTTATTATCATTGCTACTCTACCAAAATGGTAGCCTTAAAGTTTGCTCTCATAAAAGCACTATTAAAACTTGGTTTAAGCTTCAAATCAAACACATACAACACTTCTTTGCCAACTTAAAAAGTTCAAAATATATCAAAATTTGGTGTTCTAAAATTTGGTAAGCTATTAAAAACCAATACTATAAAATAAACTATGATAAAAAATCATCAAAGTAAAATTTTAAATTTTGGCTTAACCTTTGGTCTGGTCTCTCTTACTTGCCAATGACCCAACCGAAGAAAAATCGAAATCAGGTAAGAAGCGAATCGCGCGGGTACCGTGGCGTCGTCGTCGGCGTTGCACACTATACGGATAAAGACCACCTCCCCATCCCCATGTGAGATGAGGTGAGCCCCGGCTCGATTAATTAAGCCCTAATTAGCCAGCCACCTACCCAATCATCACCGCAGCTCTTGATGGCGCCGATTATTCGGATCACAGGACCGTAAAAACATAAAACATAGAAATAGAAAAATCACAAAAATATAATAAAAATATATGTGTAAAACAGAGAATTAAAAAACACAAAAATTCTATAGGTAGGATTGATAAAACATATGTTCGAATAAAGAGAGAAAACATAGGAAATGGAAAAAATGAGACAGAAGTGGATGAAAATTTTCCTTTGTTTCCCTATTGATTCTACATGAAAGAATTTTTTTCTTCGATTTTTCTTTGGGTCAATTGCTGTGAATCGAATGATAGGAAATATTTTCTATCTACGGTATTCCTTTGAAAATCCTCTAAAAATCTCTCAATCCAAGAGGCCCTAAATTCTCAGAGCAAGTTTTAAAATACAGATGAATGTCACCTCTAATTTAAATCATGTCATCTATTCATTAATTAAAAGGTAACAAATACAGTATAATATATCACATCTAATACACAAATCTCAATATTATATGAAGATTATCTCTTATATGAGAGGTAAGCTCATTTTTCTCTCTTCTAACTTCTCTTTTTTATTTTATCATCTAATTTTATATGACAAATTTATTGGTAATATACAGAGGCTTACTTGTTCTCGATAGTAAACCACTAAACTAGCTACTGCGTGCTACTCCTATCTATACTGGCTAAGCTCAGCAGAGAACTGGAGAAAGGACCCGTTCAGTAACTGAGATCCAGATGTCCAGATGCCGCAGGTTGAGGCTGACGATGATTATACAGTCGACGGGCACGGATTTTGAGGCCGGTCAACCGTGATTAGCGTTGCAGTTTCACTTCCCTAGTTGAGCAGGAGCTCACTTCTATAGTCAGTCTGCTGCCTGCAGAGGCAGGGACCATGGCGACGAAAAAGAGGAGGAGAAAGAAAAGGGAAAGGAGAAAGGAAATATCGAGCTGGCCGGGGCGGTGGCCGTGGATTTAGGGACAGTGGCCTGGATCGGCGTGGCCACTGTCCCCCGGCCGCTCGCCGCCGGCGCCGGTGGCGCTTGCTAGCTGCGTCGTCGAGGCTGTAGTACGTATCATCCACAGCTCCGTTACACTACATCACGACCCATGATTTGTTTCCCGGTTAATTACTTCTCCTAACGGCACGCATTATCTAGATTGGCTACTGGAGTAGATCTGGGTCTCTGAGACTGACTGGGTAGATCACGGCGTTGTACTTGTACCCTATATAATAATGGGTTAATTTGATTCGTACCATTACAAATATACTTATTCAGATAAATGTCATTACAATTCGTTTATTCGTAGCCGTGTCATTTAAATTTTACAAAATTAAAACCATATCATCGCCGTCACGTTTTTTATCTTCTTCCTCATTTGCACGTGGGGCCCGTCTGTCAAATTCATCTTCTTCCTCCATCCTCCCCTCTTACCGATGAAGGAGCACTTGTTGCTGTCAGCCTCGAGCACCGGGACGACGGCAATGATGAAGGCAAAGGGAAGGAAGCAGCCAAGTGCCATGACGGCCGAGGAACGCCACATCACACTAGTACCACCCCGCCCCCACCCACTACCACCACCTCCCCCCTCCCTCGCCACCACCACAGCGGCTCGGCCCCAGCACTCTCACAGCGCAAGCGACAGCGGCGACGGGGGTGGCTACAATGCCACCCACACCTTCATCAAGTCGACGACGCCATTGCTGCTCAATATGGTGATGTTGTGCATGCTCGGCGAGATCCGCAGCTGCCTTCTCCTCCCCCGCCAACAACGGGAGCTCCGACTCCACCACAACCGCCATGAACCATCGCCTCTCAGTGCTTATAAAAGATGACGAGCTTCCCAATTTTCCCCCACCTCAAGCTCTTCGAGCTCTCTTCTTCTCTCTCTCCCATGTCCGACCACCACCTCGCCATCGGTCGATCTCCCTCACCGGCTCCCCTCACACCAAATCCTTGCGCCACCGGCTTTGCCTTGCCGAGGAGAACCCATTCCCCTAGTTTCCTCTCTCTTTTAGCCATCCCATCCCGGCCACCACCATCACCTTCTTTGTTGCCGGAGCCAAGCCCTTCCATCCGCCATTCCGGCCATCTCCCTAGCTCCTTATATCGGCCAACACCTTTCTCGAGTGAGCCAAGCTTGGGAACACATTTGGCCGCCGGCGTCGCCACCTCCCAATCACCGGAGCACCAGCGCCCCGCTCCTCTCCTCCCTCTGCTCTACTTGTGAAGAAAGAAGAAACGAAGAAATGGTGGATAGAGATAAAAAAAAGAGAAGAGGGAAGAATGGAGGAAGAAGATTAATCTGATGGGTGGGCCTCACGTGCAGATAGGAAAGAAGATAAAAAAACGTGACGGCGATTGTATGGTTTTAATTTTGTCAAATTTGAGTGGCACGACTATGAATAGACGAATTATAATGATATTTATCTGAATATATATATTTGCAATAACACGGATCAAATTAACCCTATAATAATTTTATCTATACCGGTTGAGACTCTCATGGAGTAGTATATATATACGTCCTGCCTTCTGATCGGCGGATTAATGGAGTAGAGTACGGATGTGGCGAGCATATGATGCACACGTAGTACCACCACCATTCCAGAATAATTAATTTCTAAGAGATTAGAGATAAATTAAAAACACACACAAACGTCCATAATAACCCTATTTAATATACGTAAACTTAATTAAAAAAGTTAGGAGATGTGGAAGAAAAGATAGGGAGTATATCTTTATCTAATTAATTTATTGGCTCCTATACCTAATAGAAAATTTATCTTTTAGATAAAATTTGAATGGTAGAAATATAATTATTTTGAAAAAGAAATGGTACTGTATATATTTTTTTATCTTAAAATAGATAAATATTAATCCTATAAATCAGGACAGAGTTATAACTCATACTATTAGATTTGTTTTAATTTGGAACCAACAAGTACATGTACTACACCTCCTCTGATTGATCGACACATGCATCATGGCGCCGCTCTTGGCCTATCTATGTGAGTACTAGCTAGTAACCGTAACCGTAACCAGGACCATCATCCCAATCGCGTCTTGGTCGCCATGCTGGGGCCAAGCATATATATGCATGGCGGTCGTGAGTCATGGGATGCCGTCGTGGCGAGCTCTGTGACGTAGCTATCACGCAGCGTCCGTCGGCATGTGGCCGTGGCGCCCCACGACGACCGACCGAATAAACGGCCTGTACGTCTGTCTCTCTGTCTACCTGCCTGTCCGGCTCCGTTCTACGAGCGTCCCCTCCCGGAGTCCCGGCCCTGCGCCGCCGCCGCCGCCGCCGCCGTGGTTGGTCTGGTGGTCGACTGGTCGTCGTCTCCGGCCATCTTTGTGAAGAACATGGGCCTTGACGGCCTTGTTCATGGCGGAGGAGAAGGCCAGGGGTACATACACGAGAGGGGCCGATTGAGACAGTGGGGGCTGGGATCTTCGGCCAGAATTGGTTTGGTTTAGTTAGTGGGCCGATGGGTCAGTGTACTCACTATTGGTCGGTTTAGTTTTCTACAGGAAGAAGTACGCTTTACGTCCCTTAACTATGGGTAGTCTCATGTGTGTCCCACAACCTAATATAGAGCGCCCCCAACTTTTGAAACAAGAGAAAATCGAATCCTTAGGCGGTTTCAAAAGTGATTTTGACTGACATGATGCATACGTGACTTGTTGACTTGGTCTTTGTTTGATATGACACTTCACGGTTATAATGACGGAAAAAATATTAAAATATTGTGGGACCCAGGCACACGTCGATGTCCACATCATTCAAAACCACATCTGAAATTGCTAAAGGACTCGATTTATACTGGTTTTAGAAGTTTGAGAATATTTGATATCCGGTTTTACGATTAAGGGATACGAATAAAACTTGCCCTATAGTTAAGGGATCTAAACTGGATTTTTTCCTTTTTTGTTAGTATCAAAAACAGTTTTGTTATTTTATGAAAATTTTATCTTACCAAATATTTTTCGACACATCTTATCAGCTCTACCGACCAATTTTTTTATAGTGTCAAACTTGTCCAATAATTGACACTACCGAAATTTTTGATAGAGGATCAAACCAAACAGGGCCTATGTACCTATGATTAACGTACGCGGTTAGGCGGCAGATACTGTTGAGCGTCATTATGCTTATGCAATGCACCGACTATAAATCAGAAAAAAATGGAGAAAAGAAGAGCTTTGGTCGATGAGTGAAGGTGGATGTTGGACTGAGGTTTATAATTCTAGCGTGTACTAGTGTACTGGGACTATTACTACTGCTCTACTTGTATTGGCAAGTAAGATACCTAAGGCCCCTGTCTCTCTGGAGGTTCGACCGAGCTAGTTCATTAGTGAACACGTTTTCTGAATAAACAATATGTTTTTTTTAAAACATTATACATAAGGTTTCTTTTTTAAAAATTAAATAAGTCTATTTTTATGTTTATAATAATTAATACTTGATTAATCTTATACTAATAGTTTATTTCGTTTTACATGCCACAAAAATCCTAGCCAAGCTATTGGTTCAAATTCGTTCAAATTAATTCAAATTCAACTAAGTATTACTAGTAACGGTAGCACTCTGAATGTACACCACTTTTTTTTTCCCGAAGAGACGTTATGCCTTTTCTCCAAGTTCGATCTGCCTGCGGTTAATTTGCTTTTTTTTAAAAAAAAATTCTCCTTGGCATTAAGGCTAACCTGGTATTGAGCAGTAAATTCTAATTTTTAAGAAACGATATAATTTTTTTTCGATTCCACACTAACATACCCATAGAACTACCGCTATATATGCACATAACACCCACCCACAAGTACGTCTCTATGACATGTTTAAAGCGATGAAGGACGGTAAGAAATTAATCTCTGACCGCATTAAATTTTTATCGAAAGCAAAAGTGTACCCGTTTATATATTATATTTATAGTTACCAGAATTTAAAGTCTAATGGGTGAAGTTATTGCCTGAGGTATGAGCTCGGGTAGTCATGGGGGACTACAGCATGGTATCGTAGAGGGGCTTTGAGGCACCTTGGTGTGCTCGGAGTTGCTCGGAAATACACTGACAACACACGAAGCTCGTATACATGTTTGAGCCTCCTACTGGATAACACCATACTCGTGTGCTCTCACTATTCTGTTTATTCTGTTAGAGAGGCAAGCTCTCATAAAGTACAGGATTTCTAGGGAATCTAAGAGTCTAACCCTTGAAAAGAACTTCATCTAAGCTTTTATACCCTACCACCTCTCTAGTTCTCTTCGTTGGGAAATATTTTACAATGTTTATAATCAGAAGTATCCATTATGTCCTTCGAGCCTAGCACTTGCACAGCCGTAAAAAAACCATCGTACGACGTCATAATGGGCCTATGTGCAGCGACTTGTATTTCTGAAGCGGTAGTATGAAAACCTAACTTTACAGATATGGTAATCTCGGCACGATATTGTAACGCGATAACTTGAGCAAATCTATAATAAATATAATGGACAGGCTCGGCAGCTGACGCATCGCATCCATAGACCATAGATACATGGGCTCTTATAAGATACGTCTCTGTTTCCAGTTTTATGGGAGCGTTACGACAACCCTGGTCAGGTAGTCAGGAAGTTCATAGGGCAAACCGTATGATCGTGGGTTTGTCTCCCTCCTTGGAGAAGAACACACGTTTATCCCCAAGGAGGAATGACCGGTCTTACCCAATTGGCTATGCCCTACATGCAGAACACGTGGTCGTTCCTGGATAGACTTTATCTTGGAGCTCTTTTCACAAGAAGCACTATGTTAATTTTCGGGCAGCCAACCAACCTGTTCTGCATACCCATGAACAAGCCATGTCGTTCCACTTGAACAGCCCTGATCCATTGCCAAGGTTCTCGGTATTTCAGCTCTATCGTGGTTCCGTGTTTATGGCAATGAGGAGACATGTGGAGCTTTCTGTCAGGCAGCCGGTTAATGCCTTTTTCGAGAAGGTGCTGTCCACTAACTACACAACACAATATCTTTCCTTCAAATCAAAATAAATTAGCTAAGTAAAAACCCCTTGACTAGAACACTGACAGTTATATACCCATAATTCTGCTACCACATGGTTGTGCTTCTCAATTTAAGTAGATTTTCCGTGCAACGAAAGCGCCAAAAAACCATTTAAAATATTAAGATAGCGGGCCGGCATCTTCGGTCAGAATTAGTTTAGTTAGTGGGCCGATAGGCAGCTGGTGCATGGGCCACGATGCTTTAGCTGAAACTTCAGTCAATATTGCAGTTTTTTTTGTCTTTGTCAGTATGTGCCTATTCAGTCTGTATTGGCATTATTGCAAATCAAACACTTTGTGAAAAAAATACCTTACCAAATATTTTGACATCGCCCACATACTTATTTTTACTGGCGTCAATCCAAACATGTCTTATCAACTCTACCCTACCAATTTCCTATCAAAATCAGCATCTTTTTTTCCTTTAGAAAGAAAGTCTTTTTTCATTCTATCTATTTTTTTATTTCTGCCTGATCAAGTATTCATTATTCCAGTACAACTATTGCAGTAGACTGACAACAGACTCATGTATAGGGAACTAGGTTTAGCTTAGTTACTGATCTAATTTATTGTAGAAATTTTAGAACCTGTGATTGGACATGGAAACTAGAAATACTTTGTTTTTGGTAAAGGAACATATGTCAAAAATTGTCCAATAATTCTTTCAATTTCTTGATAGTGTCAAAACTTGTCCAATAATTTTATTTCAGAAAACATGTATAATAATTTGCACTACTAAAATTGCTGAAGCATCAAACCAACAACTGCCCTATATATGTATGTATGATTAACGTACGTAGTTAGGCGACAGATACTGTTGAGTATTATTACGCTTATGCAATGCACCGACTATATATAATCCAAGAAAAAGAGAGCTTTTGCCGATGAGTGAAGGTGGCTGTCTGACCAAAAGGTCTACAATTCTACTATGTACTGTGTACTAGTACTGCTACTATACTTGCATAGTTGTATTGGCAATTAAGATATTTAAGTAGTAACAGTAAAGTGCACTCTGAATGTACACCACATTTATTCCAAGCAGATGATTCCACTGGCAATATATAATGCCGGCCTTTTTTCCGAAATTCAGTCTCCCCGCAGTTAATTTTCTTTTAGAAAAACTAGCAAAATGCCCAAGCTTTGCTACAAGTAAAAGAAAAAAAATCATAATATGTCATAGCAAAATATATTTTTTTATCAAATATCTTAGTATCACTTGTTTTCTTATTTGATTATATATTATTCATTTGTTTGAACCAAATGTTGGACTATTTCACAATATTAAAAAAATATCAGGAAGCAATTTGTAAAAATAGCAAAAGCAATAGTGGGGTGACAGATTTGCTGCCATCGCCGTTAGAGGCTTTTAAAGGAGTAATAGATATCTCCCTGATATATATTAATATAAATTTTATCCGTTGAAGGCTTGAATCTAAGTGGAAGCTGGCATTGGGCTTTAAATTTTGTTTTTAAAGAAATTATATGTGAGGTAGTGTTTTTTTATGGCATATGAGAGATGTACACATACATACCATACTGCTATACATGCACATCCCACCAACCCGCTACTGCACCTAACACATGCCTAGAGAGATGAGTGCCAACAACAAATGTCTGACCTAAATTCTATCCAAAGCGAAAGCACCGTCCATCCATGCGCATAATATTTATAGGTACTAGAATTTAAGTTGTAATGAGTAGGATTATGCACCCATAACTCTATTACTATATCTATTACTATATCGTTGGTGCTTTTCAAATTGGGTAGATTTCCTGTGCAAAATGAAAGCGCCAAAAGGCCATCTAAAACATTGACTCCTAAAATCACTCTCTAAAATTCGATATCAGCTTTAACTTATTTTGAGCTTGAGCTTGCACCAATTACTTATGCCTAATGAGGAGCGCTCTGTTTGTTCTAGAAAAAACCAACTCCTAACAACTCAAGGGAAAAATAAGGAAGAGAAAAGACCAAAACACCTCTCATTAGCAAAAGCAATTGTACTGAAGGATGGGCATGTAAAAGGTATTAGAGATTATAAAATTTCATGATTTATGAACCAAGAGTATGTAAAAAGGTAAAAATTGATTTATTCTAAAATTAAGTTCAAACTTTAGACGTTTGTAATTTATTTTAAAACGGAAGAAGTATGTATGTGTTCTTTGGACATTACCAATGTTTACTACATACTTTGTGAATAAGGGTGAACCCTACGTTAGTGGATATTAGTTATTGTTGTAGCTATAATGGTGAAAAGTGGATAGTAAGCTGGGCCTCACCATCACTATCCATGAGAGATAGATGAGATAAATTATTTGTTTATTTTTTATGGCTGGGTAGTAAGCATATTAATTGATATTTGTTATTTACTAGTCTCACAATGTATACAACCTAATAGTAGTAGTATTTTATTCCTTACTATACCCACTTTAGATACACATTGTGGATGCTCTTAGGCTGTGTTCTTGAGACTGAGTTCTCAACTCATCTCTCTCGTGTTTCGCGCGCACGCTTTTTAAACTGTTAAACGGTACGTTTTTTTTAAAGTTATTATATGAAAGTTACTTAAAAAATTCATTCGCAGGCTCAGAGAAACAGTACAACAAAAGCGGTAAGTATATATTGTCAAGTACACGGGGTCGAAATTCCAGAGCTGCCACCGGAGAGGCGCGCATAGGATCGGCCGCGGCTGCATGCCACCATATATATCCAGGCGGGCAGAAAACCGTTCTGATGGGTACACCAGTAATGGCTAATGAACATCAAGTAAAACTAGCCCAAGCTAGTTAATGAATGAAACATCTCGAATTCTCCATACTCCTGTGCGTACTCCTCCCATCCGGCCGGCCATCCTAATTACTGTACTAGTAACAAGCAAGAAATGTCACATTTGCCAGGCAACATCGGCTGTCGATCGACGGATCCAGGGCAGGACAGGGCCATACACGTACGACGCATGCGCATCGCTGCACACCTGCATCTCTGAATCTATCTGTTCCCTCCTTTGCTCTCTGCTCAGCTGTCGTCGTAGCTCTCATTTACTGCGTGAGCCAAGCAAAACCAATGGCAACACCACCAGCTAGTCAGCTGCACCCCTCGGTCTTAAAAGAATTCTACTTTTAGATTTTAATTTGAACATAAATTATGTCTAAATTTAAATTTAGAAGTGATTTTTTTTATGAAACGGAGAGAGTACTCCACCACCACAGTGCACTGCTCCCTGGGACCAGGAGGGCGCGCTGGCTGGCTATAGGTTCGAGTGCATTTTGATTAATTTTAGTGGAATTTTGGTCACCTGTGAGCGAGCGCACAAGAATGGCAGAATACCAGCAGGATCCAATGTGCTAGAGCGCTTTAGCTCGATGGATCGATTAGTTTCACGGGAAATAAAACAGAGGATCACTTTGGCCGAGCAAGAATCAACGGGTGAAAAGGGGGGGGAAAAAGAAGGGAAACAAGAAATCAATAGCTAAATGCGATAGCTGATCAGGAGCACGGAGGGGCTGGGCTGGTTGGACGGTGTCCGGTGTCCGGTGTCCGGTGAGGAATTTAAGCTGGCAGCGTGTGCATTACCGGCCGGTTTTGGGGCTGGCTCCTTTTCTCTCGTTCTTTCAGCTTTTGCTGTGTGCGTCTGTCTATGCATGATCTCGATCGCACGGGTGTCATGTCATGTCATCCTCACACGTCGATCTCGTCTCGTTCTCAGCTAGCTGCTGGGTCCAGGTCCGTCAGTTGTGGTCACTCAGAGTCTGTTTGGTTCACATCTTGAGTCAGACATGATTCTCGGGCGTTCGATTTTGATGGCCCTCGGGTCACGACACCATCCAAACACGCTCTCATTCTCACGGTCGGCCCACCAGTTGGCTAACCATGGTCACCAAAGACGCGCGTCCATGGGCAACGACGATCAATGTCACGTACGCAGGGTTTCAAAAACCGCCGGGAGCCCGGTTACCGCGACAAATTTACAAATCGAAATTTGAATTCAAAAATTCGGACAAACCGCGCGGTTTGACGCGGTTACCGCGCGATGTGTAATGGGTCGCACAGTAACGGGCCGACCCATTTTTTTTTCTTTTTCCAATTTTCAAATTTATTCTCCGTTTTGCTCTTAAATTTGAATAAATATTACTCTTTTTTTGAGAAATTTTTTCACCATAAAACACTATAAATCAAGCACTACCTTCACCATTTTTTTTGATTTTTTTCTTTTTTTTTTAAATTTTTGAATTTGGACGAATTTTATTAAACCGTACCGCGCGGTACGGACGGTAACCGCGGTAACCGCGCGGTTACCGGCGGTTTTTCACACCCTGCACGTACGTACGTGACGCATAATGTCGGCGCTCCACTTGCAACCGATCGATCTAATCGATCGGCATGCAGAGATTGAAATTTCGGTAATTTTGGATCCCCGGCATGCAGCTACCTCAGCAGAATTTTTTTCTTCAATTTTTTATGAATTGGTCAAAATATATAATTAAAATTTAGACATAATTTATTTACATTTTAAATAATTTTGTTAAAAGATTTTCGAAATTTCGGTGACCCGTATTGCCTCTGTGGGGCTAAACAGCTTAGCTAGCGATGGCTGGCGGGCGCGCGCATGACTCCGTGGATCGTATATACAGCTATCCATGGCGCAAAGTCGTCACGGTGATCAATTGACAACGGCGTATACGTACGTGTACTGCATGTAAACAAGGGTAGTAGTGTACATAGCTAGCATATATTCTGATGCAGTACTAGCTAATGGGGACTATCTTAGGCTGTGTTCGGGACTTATTTCTCAACTCACTCTACTCGTTTTTCACGCGTACGTTTTTCAAACTTTTAAATGATACGTTTTTTATAAAAGTTTTCTATATAAAAGTTGTTTTAAAAAATCATATTAATTTATTTTTTTAAAAAAGCTAATACTTAATTAATAACGTGTTAATGGATCACTCCGTTTTGTGTGTGAGAGAGATTTGTTTTCAAGCCCAACTATCGAACACAGTCTTAAGGTCGTCCTTATTACTTCTAACGGTCTAATGCTTCATGTATCAGAAATTGATATCCTTAGTTTCACAAATAACACTACTATGAAAACGATTTTTCTGTACAAGGACTTCTTTAGATTGCAAATGGACCGTAACTGACGGCGTCTGCAAAAATAGACCTCTATTTTCGCATACGGCTCATTAAAAGACCCGCATGCAAAAATTTATTTTCGCAGGTAGATCTCTTTAGAGACCGCATGCAAAAATGAGCCTATTTTCGCATGCGGGCCTCTTAAGGAGCCGCATGTAGATCTCTTAAGTGGTCCGCATGCAAAAATATCTCTCTTTTTCATAATTTTTTCCCTCCTCACCACTTTAAATTTTTTTACCTCTTATCCTCTCTCCTCCTGATATTTTCCTCTCTCTCTTCCTTTCTATCCTCTCCGCTCCTGTCCTCTCTTTCTATCCTCTCCTTTCCTCCTTCGAGCTGGTGGCGGTGGTGGCGGGCGACGCCAGGCGACGGCCAAGAGCGGGTGGTGGCGGGCAGCGCTGCCCTGCGCGGATCCGGCGGCGGCGACGACGGCGGGCGATGGGGGCGGCGGTGACTATGGCGGCGGTGGGGCGGCCGATCCAGCGCCGACAACGACGGCGGGCGGCGAGGGAGATGGATCGGCGGCGGTGGGGCGGCCGATCCAGCGCTCTGACAGCGGGCAACGGGGATATGGCGCTTCGGTGGCGGGCGGTGGCAGCGGTGGATCCGGTGCCGGCGACGTCGGCGGGCGGCACGAATCCGGCGCTCTGACGGCGGACGGCGGGGATACGGCGCTCCAGTGACGGGTGGTGGCAGCGGTGGATCCGGCGCCGGCGACGTCGGCGGGCGGCGCGGATCCGGCACTCTGACGGCGGACGGCGGGGATACGGCGCTCCGGTGACGGGCGGTGGCAACGGTGGATCCGGCGCCGGCGACGTCGGCGGGCGGCGGGGATACGACGCTTCGGTGGCGGGCTAGGGTTTGGGGGGGTTTTTTGGTTTTTATTTTTTTCACCGAATTTCTTTTCGCATGCGGCCGGTATAAGTGACCGCATGTGAAAATCCTATTTTCGCATGCGGTTACGCTACCCGCATGCGAAAAATTCAATTTTCGCAGACCTTTTCATGCATGCGGTTGTTGAAGTAATTGAAGTGAAATTAATTTTGTGATCTTAGGTCTTTAATTGTTGCGAACTTCTCAGTTCTTTTGCCAAGCCTTAATTAATGAACATACAAAATCTCTCAAATTGGATATGTCTAAATCCAGGTATTGTAGACATTCCCTCAATTTTATTACAGAGCT
This sequence comes from Oryza officinalis, assembly GCA_008326285.1. Classification (NCBI taxonomy): domain Eukaryota; kingdom Viridiplantae; phylum Streptophyta; class Magnoliopsida; order Poales; family Poaceae; genus Oryza; species Oryza officinalis. The sequence continues at coordinate 12,826,172 of BDMV01000001.1, read as the reverse complement.
TCTTAATCTTACGTCTCACATATACATGGTCCAAATAATTTTAAAAATAAAATAGATAATCATTTCATACATCCATGTACTAATATGCAGATTCAAATTTAATCCACAATGAAGAAACAAAATTACAATTCCAATGGCACCAAAGATTATGCATGTATATAGATCGAATTTGATTATGCATGTTTGTATAGGCCAAGACACACAATACAATATTTATTTTTTAATTTTCTTGAAGGATCTCTTATAACTATTTATTTAGATCACATGGAAGACATGAGGGCTGAGTGTTTTTTTCTTGAAAAAATAGTTTAACTGGGACATTAGAGAAATGCCACAATTAAAATCAAATTAGGAGCAAAAGGAATTTATGCACATATAACAATGACGTCATTTCACTATTTTATTAATTTGAAGTGTCGTCTCAAGAGATGATGGCAATAGGAAAATCTCACCAATTTTTCAAACTCACTAGCGCTATGCCCGTGTGTTGTAACGGAACATAAAGGAATACAAAATAATAGTTTTATAGGGTTTGTTTTTTCTATCCAGTTTTTCTAGCTGGTTAAATATTTATAGGTGGGAAAATTCGGTACGATGGGAGGTGGGCCGATTCATTTTTCACGGGGTTTTCTGACGTTGCACACGGTGGCTTGAAAAGAGAACGACTGTGTTTTTAGAGTAACAGAGATATATAAAAGGACCACACGAAATAACCAACTTGTCATTTTCTAGCTAACTAGGAATTAATCTCTAGCTAGGTGTAATAGTATAATGCTATGAGCCAAAAGACCCCGGCCATATCCCTGATCAGGGCATGTTGGCCGTGCCCATGCATCTAGCATTATGTCACCCAACTACCATTCTTCCAAGAGCTATAAATCTGCTTATGGGAGTAGATCGATCTGCAGGTTCATGCAATGAACAGTAGATGTATGCAAAGTATAAACTGGCAGTACCAAGTTGTGTTTATTCCTCAGCCGCTAAAGTCAAATTATAACAAACAACAACAGTAATAATTCTCATTTGCTATAGTCACTAAATTAAACTAATCAAGTAGAAATTTAACCTCCCATTATTACTACCTAGCTAGTCCTCTGAAGCTCCATCCAAGTTATGAAAACAGTACTCCAGCTAGCGAATTTGAGGTGATGTTTGAATGTCTTGAAGATAAAAATGAAAATGAAGATAAACATAAAAGATAAAGATTAAATGTTTCACATAAAACGAGATGATATTAACGTGTGATTAATTAAGTTTTAATTATTATAAACTTGAAAAATGGATTTATTTGATATTTTAGAGCAACTTTTATATAAAAAGTTTTCGCACGAAACGTACCGTTTAGCAGTTTGAAAAACGTGTCAGGAATATCCAAAACTTTATGGCCCGTTTCAAGAGGAAACGAACGCGGCCAGGCATGCAAGCTGTTCTGACATATTTTGATCGTACCATTGTTTGTCAAACCAGTACTGGATTTGTGCTGCTAGTACGCACAAGACTAGCAGGCAGCGATGAGGTTATGATCTGACCGTAGTAATTAATTGATTAATAATTAACCCCGTGAAAGTTGAAGAACACTCAAGAACATATATGGTCCGTTTTAATTAGCGTGGTAGTAACACACAACCATATAATGTATACCAACGATGAAATGAATCAATCGAGCGGCGATATAATGATTAATTGTTATAATTGCCATACATTAATTATCACTCACACGCATACACATGAGTTCTTTCCTAGTGTCAAGTGTCACGATCAACTAGATTCTCTATCAGTATCCATTCTTATAGAAAGTCATGACCAAGCAGTTCTCTGATCTCCCTGTCTAGCTTCAACCGATTAATCGCTCTAAAGTCTAAACAGATTTTCTTTCTTTTTCGCCTGGTTCTAAAATGTTCTCCTTTTAATTAGTTGAAGGGAGAACAACGGGTACCTCGGTTGTCCGAGAACTGCCAAGAGTTTGACGTCGGTCTGAGTTCAAATCATCTTGGATGTTGGTATTCTCACTATTAATCGTCTGTGTGTTATAGTTCGCAGCGGCATAATGTTCATTACCATACCATCCTTTTCTTCTTCTTTTTCAATAACTTCAGGCTCTGTGCATCCATAGCTAGCTATATATGCAGAGGCTGACGAGAGTTGTCTAAGATTAATTATATCACATTGACGTAATTATTTGAGATCAATAAAGCATTTTTTATGTTAAATTAATACTATCAACAATAGATGCTAAGTCCTTCGTTAATTAGTATCTCACATTTAATCAGTTGAAGGACAAAAAAAAAGGCAATGCCATTAATATGCCATCTCTCTTGTTTTCCATTGCCTGCCAAGTGCCATATGATATCATCATCAGGCACCAATCCATCACTAGTTCATTACATTAAGGCCCCGTTCGTTTCCGTTCAACTTCTTGGATGAAATTTGTTATTTTTGTTACACGTTTTTTTAAACTGTAAACAGTACATTTCGTGCGAAAACTTTCTATATGAAAGTTACTCTAAAATATCAAATAGATCCATTTTTCAAGTTTATAATAACTAAAACTTAATTAATCATACGTTAATGTCATCTCGTTTTACGTGAAACACTTAATTTTTATTTTCATTTGCAGCACAAAAAACACCACCTAACCCCCTTACATGCAATGCAAGTTGTCTAAAAAGGTTTCGCAAAATTTTGAATGCTACTACTAGCTCCCAACCACAACCACAACCATAACCACAGATCTAGGGTTTGTTCATTTTCTCCTCCTCCTTTCCGTTCTGCCAATTCATCCAAAGTCATTGAGCCATTCTATATCATACTCCTACATGTACATTTATATTGATGATCTGTAAGAGCAAAAGTATTAATGGGGATCACAGGATGGCAGTAACAGCAGCAGGTACCCCCTCTCCTTTAACATCCGCAGTTACGCCTCCCACCTACCATCGTCTCTGCCGATCGATGAGCTGCGCTGCTCCTCCTCCTCCGCTATAAAATCCTCTGCCCTCCTCTCTCCCTCCTCCTCCCACCCCACATCACCACCAAGAAGCAGCAACTTACACACTCGCATCACTCGAGCTTAATTAGAGGAGGAGTGAGCTAGCTCTAGCTTAAGCTTTTGCAAGAGAGAGATGGAGAAGTCGAGCAAGATGATGGCGGTGGCGGCGGTGCTGGTCCTGGCGGTGGTGGCCGCGGCGGAGGCGAGGAACATCAAGACGACGGCGGCGACGGAGAGCAAGGACACGGTGGTGCAGCCCACGACGTTCCCGCCATTCGACCGCTTCGGGAGCGCGGTGCCTTTCGGCGGCATGCCCGGTGCCGGCGGCAGCGGCATTCCCGGGTTCAGCCTCCCCGGCAGCAGCGGCTCCACCCCGGGGTCGTTCGGCGGCATCGGCAGCATGCCCATCTTCGGCGGCCTCGGCGGCCTCGGCGGCTCACCTGGCCTCGGCGGCGGCATGCCCGGCTCCCCTGCCGCCGCCTCCGCCTCCGCCTCCGCCGTCGACAAGCAGGCCAAGAAGCCATGAGACCTCGCCGTCGCCAGCTCGCCGCTAGTGCGGTAATGTGCTCTATGTAGCGCACGCGTTGCATGCATGGATGGCAATATGACGCGCGCGCGTTATATGTGCAGTTAGCTTGCACTGTCTAGCTAGCCTTCTATTATTAGTAGTGCCTTTTCTCTCTCTCTTTTTTTTTCACTTGCATTTGGAGGATTATTCTATCTGTTTGTTGGTTGGTTGTGTTTGTTTGTTTTAATTAGGTCCCATCTTATATTTGTGTTTAAGTTCGTGATCATGTAGTAGTACTACTACTGTTCGAGCTCGAGGCATGAATAATGCTAAATGTGATCATTATTGTGTTATTGTATGGTAATGGCTAAATGTTACTATTCCCTCTGTTCAAGAATTTAAGCATTTCTATTGTAACGAAACATCTCTCCGTTTGAAATACATTTTAGAAATGCTGAGAAATGCTTACATTTTGTGGAACATGGGGAGTAGTATTATTACTGATCGTGCTCAGCATTTTGTATGTTTGAATATGTTCAGAGTTGAGGTTCCACTGTCCCTTGGAGAAGTGACATGCTTGCAAGACATTCTTATGATATGTCTCTTGTGTGTGTAACAGTGTGAGAGAGAGGAAGCTCTCCTTGACTATATTAATGGAATTTAGAAGCAAGTTAATTAAAGTAAAACTGTAATGCCAGGCAAATCAACACTATACAAATTACTACAGTACTACACTGAAGATTGAACAGAAGAGCTTACAGTAATTAGGAGACAGAACATGAACATCAAAATATTAACAAAGAAAAAGAGAAAAAAAAAGGTACTAAAACCTAGCAGTAATGTTGAGGCAGATGCAAGCCTTTTAATTTACCACATGCTATTGCACAGACATTTACTTCCGGGTCAGAAGGAAGTAAATTCACTGTTCTATAGGTGGTACAGTTATTATCGTTGTCGCATTTATGAACGCCTTTCCTGTGTACTGTATCCTACGTCTACAGTCACTCTACACGGTCTACAGAAGGAAAAAAAATGCTGATGAGGACTACTCAAAGATAAAGATAGAAGCATGTACTCCTCGAATAATACAGCTGGGCATAGCAGAGAAAATAAATACTCCATATATGTATTACGAGTAGTCCATGACCATATATGGGTTAAGAAACAAGTTTGAGGACAATATTTTCACATCTCTATACCTTACCTCCTCGTTATATCCACTAACTCCTCGTCGTCGTATACGTAGATAGGAGTTCAACTGATGCATGCAAACAAGTGTGATACTATAGTGGTAGTATAACACAGGGTTTACCTTACCGTCTAAGGCTAGGTTATTTTATTTGACGGTCACCGTGATACTCATAGCGAACCTAAAAAAACAAAAAAAATAAAAAAATAAATTATTTTTTAAACTTGTTTGAATGGGTGGGATTACCGAGCGGTTACCATTACCGCCGGTAAACCTTGTTACCACAGTAACTGGCGGTACGTATTGGTATACAACATGGTTTTTTTATCACATAAAGGCTACTACACCATGAAATACACTGATATTTGACTTTTTTTTTAGATAATGAATTTTTCATTAATCCAACCTCTACATCCACAGAGGATATACACAGCCAAAACATACACGAGTACTTAGACCCTAAACCTCACATGGAGGAATACACAAAAACACAAAAAAGAAAAGCTAAAAGGCCTAGCTTCAACCTTCAATCGTGACATATTTTTCCGTCGCAAGGTGAGAGGACGAAAGGGGAGAATCGGAACTAGTCCGTGTAGCTTGTCGCCACACCATCTCCGTCTCTGTGGATCACAACCACCATCTTTTGCCAATTGCCACGACTGCTATCCGTCGTCGTCGTCCAAAACTCCTTAACATCGCCACCGAATTGCGAACGGCCATAGTACGCTGCAAAGTTGCTTTGTCGCGCCACCACCTTCTTTCGTAGACTGTCGAACTCCTAGTCACTCCTAGAGCGATGTGGAACTGTCCAGCACGGCAAGCACCTACCTTTACTGCCAAGAGCTCATCGGAGATGCTCCACCGTCTTCCACACCTATCTGCAGCCGAACCTTGACATTGATGCTCACTTGACAGCAGCCGTCTCTAGGACGCCACCGTCGAGATCCTTCGCTGTCGTCGTCCTCATCTGTGCTAGACGAGCCGACAACCGCATCACACTAGTATAGAACTTCTTATCTGTAACGGCCTTTCCCGTGTCGGGGGCTTACGGACCGTCACAACGTCATCATCTCTAACGGACCGAAATAAACACCGACAAATATATACTCGTACAGACATTATCCATATGCATGTATTTCGAGTCCGTTACCGATGAGACCTATCGGTGACGTGCTTATTTTAAAGCCCGACAAAGATTATCTTTGTAATCTTTGTCGGGCCCTAAACCTACGTCCGTCATTGATGAGTATCATCGGTGACGGGCTCGAATTGAGACTCGATAAAGATAATATTTAGACCCGTCACCGATGGTTGTCATCGGTGACGGGCGCAAACTTAGGCCCGATAAGATAACTGCAAAACCCGTCACCGATGTGGTTTGACCATATGAAGACTAGGGTTCTTTCACTCTCAGATCTACACACTCCTCTCAGAACTACACACACTTCATGTAAAAATTTCTATGTTCCCTAGATGCCGCCGCCAGGCTGCCGAAAAATTTTGCTGCCGCCGCCAGCGAAAACCCTAGCGCTGCCTCCTCCTTCTTTTTCCCCTTCGTGTTTCGTCGTCATCTTCTAGGTGGGCCACCGCGCCGTTGTCTTCGGGACTCATCACCGGGAACCGCCGCCGTGCGCCGGGACTCGTCACCGGGAACCGGCCACCTAGTTGTCTCCTGGGCGCCGCCTCGTCATCTCCTGGTCACCATCGACCGTGTCGCCGCATCGGGGACTGCCGACGCATCCTCGTCGTCCCTGCCATCTCCGCCACCTCCTCCTCGTCTCTGCAGCCGCGCCAAGACGAAGCTCTTCGGCCGCCACATCGTCATGCTCACCTCTGAGCTCCACCATCCTCCTCTCCAACGGTACACCTTTTTTTGTCTCGGTCTTTAGCTCTTCTCCCCCCAAAGAACTTGTGAAATGCCTGTGTATGGATGCCAATGATGATGCCCGGTCTATGTGTGGATGCCTGTGTATGAATGGGATGTTCAATTTTTGATGATGCCTCAGAATTTGGGATGTTCTAATGAAAATTGGAATTTGGGATGTTGAATGATATAGCAACAACAACAATGCTCATCTGTTTATTCTTATGTAGAACAGAAATTGGGATGAAATTTGCGTGCTCTTTTTGGGATGTTGAGATGTTCTAATGCATGTAAGTATTTATGTATGTATTTAGTGAATTATATTTGAGATGGACTTGTGATGTTCATGTGTGATGGGACTTAATAATATGTGGATATATGTCGAATGTAGGGTATTTTAGTTAATTTAGATGAATTTTAGTGAAAATTATATTTAGATAAGTGAATTTAGTGAATTATTTGGGCTTGTGATGTTTATGTGTGATGTGTGATGAGACTTAGTGAATTTCGATGGGCTTGTGATGAGACTTAGTTAGTCATTTTAGGGTACTTAGTGAATGGGGTTGCTGGAAAAGGGAATATATATATATCTACTTCTGTCATTTTGCAACGGACATGGCTAGCAAAGGCCTGAGACTAGCCGAAAAACGAAATTTATTTTTTTGAGTTAAATACTCATCCGTGATGGGCTTAAATTTAAGCCCGATTGAGATGAGCTTATCCGTGACGGGCTTAAGTTTAAGCCCAATTGAGATGAGACGTCCGTGACGAGCCCTAGTTTGACTTATTTGCTGGGTCAAATCTATCGGTGACGGACTTTAATTTTGGTCCGATAAAGATAACTGTCATCCGTGACGGCAAAATACCCGATACAGATAATTTCTCACATAAGTGACCTTTGGTTCGTGACGGGACCCCTTCTCGACACAGATGAGGCATGCCGCCCGATTAAGATGAGCTATTCCGTGCTAGTGTCAGCAGCTAGCCCCATCATCGATGACCACCATCCCGCTGTCCCGGGGCATTGGAGCTCGCCTAGCCGTCGTCATCACCACCGAGAGCCTTCGCTGAAGCCATCTTGAACTGTTGTGGCCGAACCGACCATCCACCCTTGTCTCCAAGCGTATCAACTGACTTATCATCACGAGGGAAGGGCTAGCCCCCACCGTTGCCCGTCGTCGCCATCCTTCGTCGTTGCTGACAGAGGAAGGGAAGGAGGACTAGCCCCCGTCTCCACCCAATGTCATTGCCGCCCATTGCCATCACCAAGATGTAAGCCCCGCCGTGGCCGTCACCACCACCAAGATTTGAGCCCGGTCGTCACCGTCACATCCACGGAGACGAAGGGAGAGTAGGTGGCCTTCCCACCGCTTCGCAATTCGGTGAGACACCAGCCACCGTTGCCCCCCTACGCCTTCGTGTTCCCCGAACTAGGAACAAAATTCCAAAATCGTCGAAGAACCATGGTGCCACTGCTGGATCTGTGTGAGGAGGGCTCAGAGCTCGCAGCTGTTGCTCCTAGAGCAACTAGCATCGAAAAGTCCCCTCACCGCCACCATCGACGTCGCCGCTCCGACTCAATCGCCGCCCTCACCACCATGAACAACCCTGTCGCCCTAGCCGCCCCTAGCCTCTAGTGCCACAACTGCCAGCCCAACCACTTCACACTCTGTTACCCACGGGAAATCGGGTTCCCGTCGACAAGCCCCGCTGCCACCTTCCTCACAAGCACACGGAACGCCGCACGGCCTGCTCAGGCAGTGGCAAGGTGGAGGAGGAAGAAGTCGAGGAGTCCACTGATATTTAACTCTGTCGGATAGCAAGGTTCGAATAATTGTTTGACCAAATACCTTTCCTTGGAGTTTTGGTTGAATGGTTGGTTATCACAATTATCACTCGGTAATCGATTAAATTTAGTGAAATTAATAAAAAAATAAATTTCATCTTAATTGTTTAAAGGTTGGCTAGTTTATAAAACAATTTCTGGATACAAACCGTAATGACCGATAACCGTCATAATCGAGTGGCTATACTCGATATTTGAACCCACCGGACTAGAGTCCATGTGAGGTATTGTAGGCTTTCCTTCGGCCTATTAGGCTTTGTTCGTTCTGTTAAGTTGGGAAGAAATTTTCTCTGCACGAAAAACGGAGCGAACTCATTAGCACATGATTAATTAAGTATTTACTAATTTTTTTTTGAAAAATAGATTAATATGATTTTTAAAGCAATTTTCGTATAAAAACTTTTTAAAAAACACACTGTTTAGCAGTTTGAAAAACGTGCGCGTGGAAAAAAAGAGATGTGAGTTAAAAAAGTTGGGTAAAGAAATCACCCACCCTTAGTGTTACTCTGTTATTTCAGAATAAACATCTTACATCTGAATGACAAAAATGCTAAAAGAAAAGAGTAAGAATCGAAGTCACATATCGAAAATTTTTATGACAAAAACATGAAGTGAAAATGAATAGAAGAAATTACTAGCACAGTACTAACACAGAGTTGCAAAGTGATATAAAGGGTGCAGCATTATCACACATCGAACCACTGGATCAACGTTAAATAGAGGAACTCTGCAGTAACAAAAGCATTGCAACTACGCCTCTAACTAGGGATTATACTACAGCATTGCAGTGATTAGTACTTAGTTGAAACTGAACATGCTGAACCGATCGGTTAGTTGCGTTGATTGGCCACCGGCGGCGGCACCTGGCCTCCCCGGCGCCTCCTCCGGCCGACGAGGTCCCTCCGATAGTTTTCCGTGCAGCTGTTGGAGCAGGTGACCACGGCGAGTCCGGTGTGCGGGCCGGCGCACTGCTTACAGGTGCCGGCCTCGTCGTCAGCACCGGGAGGTGGCGGAACCAACGGCTAAAACATATGGCTGTAAAATGTAAAACTTTTTAAGTTTTTTATTGTTGCAACACAAATATCAATAGTTTTTAGCTATTTTGCAAAACATGACCCCATAGATTACACATAGCTCCACCAAGCGGGAGCAGCTGTTCTTGGGGTGTGTTCGGCTGGCTGTGTTCTTAACTTCACTCCTTCGTGTTTCACGTGCATGCATTTCAAACTGTTAAACGGTGTGTTTTTTTGCAAAAAGTTTCTATACGAAAGTTATTTTAAAAAATTATATTAATCTATTTTTAAAAAAAATAAATACTTAATTAATTATGTGCTAATGAGTTGTTCCGTTTTTCGTATGAAGAAAATAAGTTTTCAACTCACCCAAACAAACATAGTTTTAGTCGACCAATAGCTGCTCCACATATGGGAGCCACCACTTGCTACTACACAACGCTAATAGGTATCGATTGGGAACTACACGTACGTAGATGCCAATTCACCCCTCACTCGTACGTCACATAGGGGCGGCCGGCGGGGTCGACGTTGGTGGAGGTCCGGCGAGTGGTGATGCCAGCAGCAGTGGGTGCAGTGCAGAAGGCGTTGAAGCAGCTGGCGCAGAAGCACGTCCGCCTCCTGCGACGCCGTCGGCGGCAGCAGAATCTCCGGCGACCCCATCGCCCGTCGGTTTCTTCAGGCTGCCGATTGATCTGATCGATCGATGTCGTAAGTACGTCTATGGGTGGCTAATTGAGAACCTCATGCATAGGAGTAAATGGCAACAATCAAGAACGCACAACACAATGCAAATCAAATTCGAATTTCCCCGCACAAAAAGAAAAACAAATTCGAATTTGGAACTTCACGGCAGCATCAGAAAACGCAGTACCCAACTAGTGATTCAAACTAATTTTACTGATCGATTATCGATTACCGATGGATTTTACTGCTCGCTCGCAATTGCTTTCGATATAACCAACGGCCATCGAGGAGAGGAGGCAGCGCCGCGCGGCTCTACGGCGGCAACAACTGAGAGCCCGGCAGCAGCACGGCACAAGTTTAAAGGATTGTTGTTAATTGGCTAATTTTGATTTGGGAAGCATGCATAGGTATATACATGGCCATTAATCAAGAACACACTATGCAAACGAAATTCAGACCGGTGGGAATTCTCTGCAGTACTACCCATCCGAGTGATATTCTAAGCATTGTCTCCAATCTAGTTTAGGAGTAGTATTAGTATTTGCTTGTTAAAAAAATGACGTTCGACATTATTATCTCTATTGAGCTACTACGATTTTAAACATACTTTTTGTTAGTAGAAGTTTATATAATCTAATAAGTTTATATGACTCATTTTTGCCTCACCACGAGGCTGACATCAACAAAACCAGAATTCTATAACCCAAATGCACTCATGTAGTCATGTAAAGTTGCAAAACTCGACAATGCAGTATGATGTGAACTGTAGCCTCAAGTTTGGTTAAGTATACGCACGGACCACACTTATAATAGACAAAAATGCAAAATGCAAACGCATCACACACGAATACTGCACTGATGCCCTTAACTAATCAGACACACACCAGATAGACACAAACCTTGACATTTCGTAGCAGCTCAAATGGCAGGTCTAACTGGACCTGCAAAAACAATTCGTCACTTTGCATTGCTCATGAAGAGTCTCTGCCCCCCACGGCTTTGCCAAGCACCCTTCAAAGGCAGCCCCTGAGAAGATCCATCTGTTGTTCTCCCTTCTTTTCGCAGCACGCCACAACACCCTTCCTGGGGCATGCAATTTGACTGGAGCTTGATGGCAGTATTCAGCAACTTATCTTTCAGTGGATCTGTTGCAGCATTACTGGTTCCTATGGCGTCAGGAACTCCCCCCTTGCCCTTTGTTTTCTGGTTGCCTTGTTTTGAGTTATCGGTTCCACCACCGCCATTTTCTTGGAGGCTTGTAAGGCGCAAGTTGGCGTAGTAGGCATCTGCAAGCTCCTTCTGCTTTTGAGCATCAGGCAATAACCTGGCCATCTCAGGAACAAGGTGCGAGAGACCAAACTGTTTTGCATAAGAAAGGTACTCTGAAGAATTGATAACACCTTGCCGGTATTCCCCAGCAATCTCTTTAAATGCGTTGTACATATCCTGATCCAATGCAGCCCGCATTTTCTCAACCAGGGCTTTATTTGCCGCACGAATGTCCTCCACACTGGATAACACCTGGCTGTTGCTGAGTGTCTCTTGCCTTTCATTTCCAGCAGAACTGGGGACAGGCACGCTTGTTGAGCCAGAAGGGATCAAAGCATTATTTTTAAGGAACTGAGGCTGAACAGCGTGGTGCATGTTTTCAGTTCCCTTGCTGTATTGTCCAAGCCCAGATGCACGGGTGTTTTCAGGTAATGTTCTTGTACCCTGCTGTGCTAAAGCAACATTCCTGTTACTAGTAACTGATAAAGGACGAAACTGCTCGTCCCCAATCCTTGCTGCAGTCCTTGAGCTCTGACTATGTGTTGGTGCTTTCCTTGATTGTGCTGGTAGGGAAGGGAATGAAGCTTCTTGAAGAACAGAACCTACTCTAGCATCATGGACCTCCTGGCGGGTAAGAGGGGGAAGACTTGCTTGCTGAAGTACCTGATTTCTCGCAATGCTTTGTCCTGTTTCTGATGATTGCCCAGAACTAGAGGAAATGCTTAATGGTCGCAATGGCCTCCGAGATAAATCATTTTGACCTCCCAACCCATGGCTTACAGCTGCAATGCCGTTTTGCATGGACGATGAGCTATTGTCAACAGCACCAGGCATGTGCTTCCCGTGTTCCACAGCATTATGCCTCTGGATGGAATAAAATAATAGAATGAAAGATCGACTAAGCATAAACAACTCAAAAACTAGAATGGTGACATTTTCCAGGGAATGATGTGCATGATTGTATTCACTTGCCTTAAGCTCTGCTTCACTTTCAAAGACAACAAACTTCTTCTCCAAGCACCCTTTATCCTCACAGAGAAAATGATCTCTCTGAAAATGCATCTGAATACAGACAAGCACAATGCTAAATTGTAACCTCAAATCAAACAGAAGTGGGCATTGTACTTAGTAGCATAAGATGGCCATAATTCAACATTTAGATGGAACACGTGAACATTATTCAAGTATAACTTATTTGTATATGGTTATGAACCGGTCACTTTTCATGCAATATTTCTTCTGATCTTTTTCCCCCTCATTTAAAGTTGATGTTGGATTTGAAATTCACAGGGTTTGTGTCCATGTCCAGACTGAATCTAAGACAGTATACTTGATTTCATACAAGTATGCCAGCTTGATATATATAGCATACCTCTAAGTCATCATAGTTCCTAAAGTAGTCATATTGTCCAGAATGCTGCCTGTTAACAATCACAAAGTCAGCATTATGCTGTTGCCTCAACAAATAGGATAATGACTGCAGTCTTGCAGAATACCTTTGACATATATGGCAGGAAAAATGTTCTCTTGTCATATGGGTGTATAATTCATTATCACCATAAAATGGGCTTTTGCAAAACTCACACATTGGATGCCCTCCAAAGCCACGACGCTCAACCTCCGAGCCATCCACCTCTGAATCACCAGATTTTATGTGCTGATTTAATTGAGACATTGTATAAAGCTTCTGCTCACAAATAAATACCTGCCATAGACAACACACAAGTCAGGAACCACAATTATAAAGTGTTTTCTATGTTCAACTATATAAGGCATGTCTTCTTTCTGCACGTAGACCAATGATCCATGGAAAAGGACTAAACCACCCCCAATTGTTGCCTTAATTACATTCCTTAACTCATACGGCGAATACTACTTACTACATGCATACACATTAAATGCTATGATGCAGAACCAGATTAGAGGAGAGAGTAAAAAATTAGTGCTTTGAAAACACTGTGCACCTTATATATTTGAACATGCATGAAAGTAAAGCACGCCCTGTATAGTAGAACGGAGGGAGTACAAACCATAGCGTAGTTTGTAACATTCATGGAGGCTATAAACATGTTAGGCATTGTAAACACAGTAATTGGTGTTAAGAAAATTATGGAAGTAAAAAACAATGCCATCCTTCGAAACATTCTCCAGATTGATACAAATGCTCGAATGGACCGGATAGAACGCCCTTATTTAGGGGACAGTAATCAAATCATCACCATCTACCACATGATCATTATAATCAGGATCTATATTCAAATATAGATTTTGACTGATAGAAGGGAAAACAGCTGAAGAACAACATGAATACATTGACAGTTACTTCTATTATACCAATAATCAATAGGAGTTCTACCAATCATTAACAGGAGTTCACAAATAGTTGAGGTTGAAAAATACAGTGAAGCACAGAGGGAAATGTCAAACAAATAAAGTGAAACATCACGACAGATATCGGCAGGGCTTGCTGCACATTTTGAATTAGTGTATAAGAAAAAAACAGTGCTAATTAACTATATAATCTCTGTTATAACCAGTTTAAGCATGTAAAAAAAAACTACTTGTGTGCATGCCTGCATCTGTAGATGTCCATTTGAACATACATTGTCCAAATGTATCAACTATTTAATTATTTAAGGCATTCAACTGTCCAAAACTGTTTGCTTGCATGTGTGAGTAAATATCCATTTGTGCACATGCAGCACAAATGTACCAACTATTTTAATCTACTTTATACTACCTCCTGTCAATATTATTTGGCGCTTCAGACAACAAAAAATCATACTGAATCACTCACTAATTTTATGTCCTAAATGTCATATAAAACCAACTAGAGGGAGTATCATGTTAAGACATTCAAATATTGCATTATACAAAAGTGTGGGAACTTCAACAAGGTTGAAGAATATGAGCTCTTATACGTAAGGAAGCATCTAAATATATCATCAATTGGTAGACAAAATCAAGGGATAAAGGTGTGAAGTTATGCAAAAGTTATTCAATCTCAACACCTCTTAAATCCCTGTGCAGAGTCAACTCTATGTTTCTCTATGTTAATCAAACAATTTGTGTGTAAGTTAAAACTTATAGCATCATGCAACTAAAGGAGATAAGAATTAATAATAAATTGATCGCACACAGCAGGGAAATTCCTGTCTCATATGTGCCGTCACATTGGGCGCAAAGGAATTTTGAAGGGGGGAAAAATCAGCATACTGTACCTATTATTTTCACAGTAGCTAGCAATGGAAGTATGGAAGTACAAAATAAAAATTTTTATTGACACGATGAGCAATAATGTCGAACCAGTTAAAACGTCCATCAGAACAAACATCAAACTTCCGTAAAACTAAAATACAGCAAACCAAAGTACATATCACATACTTCAAGCAATAGCTCAAGTTTCAGTTATTCAGGTAGGATCATGCATATTAAAAGAAAGTTCACCTTTCTGCCTTCCAAGCAAAGGTCACACATGTACAAGCCATGCCGATCGAGGAGATGTCCCTTGAGCTGCTCGACGCTCCGGATCTTGCTCTTCCGCTTCGCCTTGGCCGCCTTACCACAGCGCTCCTCCTTGTTACCGTTGCGGTCACAGACGCTACAAGAGAGCCGACACATGGCGCTGATCATCCTGTACTGATCGGCGTCATCGAACCACGTCTGCGTCGCCTCGTGGTGCCAGTACTCCCCAGCCTTCCCCTCGCCGCCCGCGCCGCGAAGCGCCGAGAAATCGGGGATCACCCTCGTGCCGTCGCCCATTGCCTGCCCCATCGAGAAACCAAACAGGTGTGAGGGCGCGCGCGCAAGGGAGAAAGGGGGAGGGAAATCGGGAAGCGAAAACCCTAGGGTTGAGGGAGGAAGGGGGGGACCTTGGTGACGAAGACGGCAGGGCAGGGGGTGATGCAGAGGCAGCAGCGGAGGTCGCGGAGGACGAAGCGGAGGCGGGCGACGCAGGTGGAGCAGACCTCGCGGTGGCCGCAGGCGCCGTAGGCCACCCACTCGAGCGGCTCCGCGCAGACGGCGCAGGCGTCGTCCATGTCGGGGAGCTCCGCAGCTGCGGGCGGCGGCGGCGGAGAATACGGAGGAGGAGGAGGAGGAGGCGGAGAGGGGCGGAGAAGGGGGAGGGGGAACCTACTAGAAGGTTCGAGAAGGCGGCGAGGGGTGGGGGTTGTGGTGAGCGAGCCGGGGAGAGGAGCGGTCCAGTCGAGTGCGCGACGCATTGCTGCCACCAGCTTTGGTTGCTGGGCTCGCGGTGGTCGGGACAAGTGTGGTGGATGGGCTCGCCGCGGTTGGTTTTCTAGGACCCGAGTGAAGAGTGGACTGGTAACTGTAGGATGTGTTTGGTGGAGAGGGATGCCATATATTGGATTGGACCTTTTTTTAGGGACAGATGAGATGAAATGAGATGATCTATTTCATATTGCCTTTGAATTTGGGTCAGCTCCCTAAAAAAATTAATGGACCAATCCAACACATTTTTCCTCACATGTGGGCCACATCCTCCAAGACCTCAAAAAATGGATTATTTTAATCTTGGTGTCAAACACATAGATAGGACCATCCTATTCTTAAAAAATAAGATGGACCTAACCAATCCCACTTGATTCCCAAACTAAACACACTCATAGAGTGTAGACTAACTATAGTAGTACTCTCTTCGTCCTAAAATATAAGAAACTAGTATTGGACGGGATAGTATATAGCCATCCCCCACAATGGTTCGTGAGGTGCTACATCATATATTGCTACACTAAATATAGAGATTTTAAAATAGAAGTCCTGATCTTTAGAAAAAGTCTAAACTACCCTTCTAAACTATTATTATGGTGGTAAGATATCGAATGAAATACCCCCTGATTGACTCCGGAGAAGTTTTGATCCTACGTGACACATATGTGACATTCCAGTCAGCATAAAAAAATTAAAAATGATGGGACTCACTTGTCAGTTCTACCTATTCTCTCTATCATCACATGTAGACCCTACCTTTAGGAAATACAGTGCAAAGAAAGAAAAATTCCACTTCGAGTATTTTCCATCCTACCACACACTGCAAACAGAAACTCCCCGCGCCTAGAGATGGCAATGGGACCCCGCTCCCCGATTCCCCGTGGGTAATTCACCCATTAGGTGATGGGGATGGTTTCAATCTAGCCTCCATGATGAATGAAATGGTAGAAAAGATGCCACCATCGGGGCTCGCAGGGGCGGGGACGATCCACCAACCCCTGTTCCCGCTCATCGCGACCCTAAACCCGCTTCAAGATAGGATATCAAAGCCCATAAAATATGTCCAATAGACCCATAAAATCAAAGCCCAATAGACAGAGGTATAAAAGCCAACTCCTAACCCTTCTAACCCTAAGTCCCCACATCCCACTCCAGTCGGCCCGCCGCCTCCACACTTCTCACATGTCGTCCGTCGCCTGTCGTCCGTCACCTCTTCGGCGCCCCCGTCATTCGCCTTTCCGTCGTCCGCCTTCTCCGTGTCGTCCGCCTGTCGTCTGTGTCTTCGCTTTGGTCGCCCATCGTCTGTGCCTCTGCACCACCTGCTCGTCGTCCGCCGTCTCCCCGGCACCCCCATCGTCCATCGCCTCCGTGCCGCCCGCCCGTCATCTGCCATCTCCGCGGTGTCCCCGTCGTGGCCGCCTCCACGTCTCCCCCATCGTTTGCCACTCCACGGTGAATCCGTGGGGATTATTTCCTCGTGTGGATGCGGCGATGGTGAAAATTTCCCCCCATCATATTTGGCGGGGGCGGGGACGGTGAAAATATTACACCACGGGGACGGAGACGCGGATTTATCCCCCGACGGTGAATTCACCGTTGCCATCTCTAGCCGCACCAGACAGTGCTCAACCAGCCCGCGCATTACCATGGCCCAGGTCATGTAGCGCCACAGCCACAGTCCACGGCCTGGAAAAGAATTGGCCACCGTTCAGCCCAACTAGAATGGGCCGCACGCACATCAAAATTCAATTCCAGCCTAATACCTGACTAAAATGGGCTGCACGTGGGCACGTACACATCGCAATCCCATTCTGGCCCAACTATAATATGGGCCGTATACTTCGCGATCCCGTTTCAAACCAGCTAGAATGGGCCGGTTCATCGCGAGGGAAGCGCCCTGGTTACGGTCAGATATAGGTTAGTTGTAGTTGCTCTTTACTTTTGCGTTTAGTTCTTTGATCAGAATCACGAAAGTAGTATACTGGGATTTATGTAATGCTCATACGTTCCTTCCTTTTTAATTCGATGTGTTTACCTTTCTCGGTTGATCGTTAGGTTTCACAAACCAAACAATGAACATCGAAACAGTATCTAATTACTTTGCTTAGCGTGATTTATAGGTACTATAACCATAGGAAACTCCACAGACGATCACCATTAAATTTGCAATTTATCTACCTCAGTACAGTCACACCTTATTTCCAAGGATATAAGGTAACATAATGATCTACAGGGTCTAGAGCAAGAAACATACACCACTCAAAGCCATTTCTTAAAAAGAGAAGGCCAATCAAAGGTTACTGTCTGGCTTCAAGTTACACAAAACCCTAGCCTGAATAGGAGAATACAGAACTGCAGTACAATGGTGGCATCCATCTATCTCTGCAGTGAATCTTTCCCATTTTATATATCTATCTGAAGCTTAGATTACACAAATTATTGAACAAAAAAGTTCCATTCTGTCAAACAATCAGCTCAAAACCCTAATCGAGTTAGGGCCCTGGCACATTTGCCAAGTAGTGTACATGGAACAACATTGATCAGAGGCGGGCCAGTAATGGGATGACTCGTAATCCAGCGACTACTCATATATCGATGCAAAATTTAACAAACAATTTTGTCGGATGGTCAAGCTGAAGTGCACAGAAAACAAAGAGACCCTTCCAAAGTAGGCCCTAATCTTAATCCGCTACCATGAATGGGTCGATGTCACCAAGATCAGCGACGAGGAGCTCCTCTGACTCACCTTCTTGTGAGAAATATGTTGGGAAAGGCAGCTTAGCTATGTCGGGCTTCTTGTATATTGAGTCCTTAACAAAAACAAAGCTGCCTTGAGGACCAGGAACCTGCAAAATAAACAATCAAATACATATCACGCATATCAACCTCTATACTTCAGCAAGATATACCGTTCAGTGCGAAGGTACAGATGAAACTACCTGGCCTTTCAGATACAATAAGTTTCTGGCAGGGTCTATTTGATAAACCCATACATTTTTCACGGTGCGCTGTACACCACCCATACGTCCAGGCATCTTTCTGTTTTTGAAGACCTGCAAACATATTACAGGATAGCAATGTCACTAACTATATATGCAAGAATGCTTGCCGCAGGCTGTTTTCCGTTATACATTCAATACTTCACCACTGTTCTCCAACCAACAGCTTCAGATTACAAACTGCATATGATAATTTAAACCACTGCATTTCTTTTGCTTATGATATGGAAAAAAAATATTTTGTTCAGCCCAAGAGTAGCACAGGAAGTCTTGAAGTGACGCCACTCAGGGGAAAATACCAGAAAAGTAGCTTCTAACTGCAGGTTATACCTTGAAGATGCCATATCATTAGACAAAAAATATCAGGTCTTACAAGCTTTTATTTGTCTTTTGCTCCACACATTTACTGATTCACTCATTCACACCATTAGGAGTCACTCACAAAACCTAGGAGTATTCATAAGGACCACAAACCAACAGAGGGTTTCCCTTGAACGTATTCAAGGAAGAAGTTTACTGAAAGTACAATGTTAAAAGCTCTATTACCGTAGGAAAATCTATGATTTTCTGCTCCGTTGTTGCACTCTAGGACTCATCACAGTATTTCTCATTAAAATGTGTTCCCAGGCTCACGTCAGTGGGACATCAAATGGCAAATCTTTGGTAAGAAGCCAGCAGTTGGTATACTGTAAGTTGAGGCCACTAGTAGGTGGGAAGGATAAAGTCAAATCAACAGCAACAGTATTTGGGGTGCATTTTAATTTTATGTAAAAAACATTAGCTTGTACGTCTGCATCTTCAGCGAAGGGCATTATTAGTTCAACATAATAAAGACTCCATTTAAATAGGGCATGGTTATGTACTCTTGTTTTGGCTATATGTATGTATGTGTCATTTACTATTTTAACATATTCACACTTGATAGCACTTTGTGGGTAACCATAACAGTAACGAGAATAAGCAATGCAATCTACAAACTATTATGAACAATGAAGGAATAATAATCAGAAGTGTGGAAAAATGGCACTGCTAACATATTCACACTTGATAGCGCTTTGAGGATACTGGGTAACCATAACAGTAACGAGAATATGCAATGCAATCTACTAACTATTATGAATAATGATGGAATAATAATTAGAAGTGCAGAAAAATAGCACTGCTAAGAAGCATTATCTTTTGATCAATTGAAGCATTGGGAAATAACTTGCCAGTAATACTTATACAGGATTAATCCTTATGTTGGGCAAATTCTATTAAAAACTATGCTGCCATGTATTCTAGTGGCAATTACCCTGACTCTTCTGGGAAGAGAAATGTATACCAATTATCAAGTGGTCAGTGCATAGATTATGAGACATACCCTTCCAGGAGCATCTCTTTGACCAGTAGAACCGATGCTTCGATGTGATAGAGATGCACCATGTGATGCAGGCATCCCACTAAAACCATGTCTTTTCATACCACCCTACACAAGGAAAAAGTGTTAAAAGAATTGATGTATATTCATACTGTGGAGTGCTGACAAGTGGATTATGAAAGTGAAATTCTGAAATATCCAAATAGCTGCAAACATGGAAGCTAGGCTATTGTAGTGTTATGAACATGTTAATCAAATGAAATAAAAAAGAATCAATACATTTGATAGCAATAGTATAGTCAAATGTGAAATCAATCTTAAAGCCTTGAACATTGGAAATCATCGACAACTTGCATTAATGTGGTAAAAAAGTCCACAGGACCAACTGTTAGAACTAGCCTTTACCAAATACCAAGCACAGATCCTGAAGGTTCTTAAAATCTCTCTATATAACTCTTTTCTTTATCATTAGCACAATAACAACTCAGAGAAGGGTAAATCAAGTTGCTTGCTTCCTCTCAGCTTTAACTCACCTAGTTCTGTTTTTCTAGTATATATGCTAAGCCATCAAGAAAAAAAAACTACTAGAGATCAAAGTAATTGAAGCTATAAATAAATAGCACCCAAAGTAACTGGAATTACATTACGTATGAACTGTTGAACTACTGCAACAACACCCTATATTTTTAGTCTACAAAATAACTACACTGTTTTTTATTACAATTGGTCAATATTCTAATAATGAGTTCCATGCTGCTCTTCCCTGTGCTTGCATAAGTCCTAAAGCACTTCGAAGAATAGAAGCACCTCAAATTTCGACAATGAGTGATGTTCATTATCTGATTGCACGTTCAAAACAACTGATAGGAACACAATTAGATGCTGCTTACATTATTAGAAAGTCACACATAGAGTCACAGCAATGCTTTTCTTTAAGTAATTGTTTGGAACAAAATCAGATGACAACTATGAGCTGGAATTACACCATACAATTCAATTTCTACTAGACGCACAAATTGCTGATGCTCTCATTTTACATTATTAAATGCCGAAGAAAGTTGGCAACCACGTTTCAAAGCAGTGAAGTTAACAAACATAGATAGGAAAATAATACATACCGCAAAACCTTTGCCCTTTGTGATTCCAGTAACGTCCACAAATTGTCCGGGCACAAAATGGCGAACTGTGATTGTTGTTCCAAGAGGAATAAGTGCATCTTCAGTAACAGGAAACTCTCTTAGTTTTCTCTTTAGAGGGACTCCTTGTGCTCTAAAGTGGCCCACTTCAGGTTTTGTTAGATGTTTTTCCTTCTTTTGGCCTGCTCCAAGCTAATAAATACCAGGAAAAGAGTTCCAGAAGTTAGGAACAGATCTTGCAAAATGGAAGGCAATGGACCAAAGTTAACGAGCAATAACTCTACAGATTTACCAACAAGCTTACGTTTGGGCCAATAAAATAAAGACTAAGAGCACATGTTTATTACGTTATGTGTCTGAACTATTTATGGTGGAGAAGAGTCATCTACAGATAAAGCAAATACATGACATGTACTCATTGATGCCAAAATCCCAGAACCAGGTGCCAGATCTATAAATAAGTTGTTGCGATGAATTTACAAAGTGGAAGGGCCTCAGAAGTAAAATAGTTCTACTATATAAATTAAGGATTGCCATTTCTACGTATTTTTTCTATCTACAACAGGAATAGACGTTTGCAGAAAATTGCTACATGGTTTTCTTTTCTTTTGCAGGGATATATAGTTCAGTTACTGCCAATGAATTACCAACCAGGTATTGGAGAAGACCTACAATGTGATGAGATTTATATTATGTCATTTCATGTTTAAATCGCATCTCTGCACTCTCGGAAGCTGAAAATCTCCCTCTAACGGCAGAAAACAATCCAATCCAATTATTAGTAATCCAACGAAAGAGTGATGAAGAGACACTCATTTCATTTTTTAACCCAGTTTACTTAATTTCCAGTGAAACGAACCAGCTGATCCACTGGATCGCGATGTCATCGACAACAGAGATCAGAAACCCATAGCACCTGAAGCGCGAAGAACCCTTCCTTCTCGGCGGTCTTGACCTGGCAGACGACGTTGTCGTCGACCCAGAGGACGGTGATGGGCACCTTGGCGCCCCACTTGTCCCACATCGCCGACATGCCGCACTTGACGCCGATCACGCCGGTCCGCCGCGAGTCCGGGCCCATCACCCCCGCTCGAGCCTCTATGATCCGACCCCCTCCCTCGCCCTCGCCGCCGCCTCTCCCGGCGGCGTCGTCGTCGTCGGGGTGGGAGACGAGGGGCTCGGCGGAGAAGAGGCGGCAAGGGGGCAAGCGTGGGCCCGCGATGGAGAGGTGGCGGAGGCGCGCGAGGAGGCCCCTCGAGACGGCCGCCATGGTGGAGGCGGGTGCGGCGGCGGCGGCGGCGAGGCTGGAGATGGTGGTGGTGGGTTTACGCGGCGGCGGGGAAGGTGGGTAGGGTTTAGTGAGATTGGGAGGCC
The DNA here is from genome assembly GCA_008326285.1 of Oryza officinalis. NCBI lineage: Eukaryota > Viridiplantae > Streptophyta > Magnoliopsida > Poales > Poaceae > Oryza > Oryza officinalis. Next base: position 12,803,705 of record BDMV01000001.1, on the reverse strand, counting down.
GAGGGGAAATGGCCCAGTGGGCCGGCGGAGGCGGAGCACAAGCACGGGCCCACTTGCAAGTGGGCTTCTTCTACAAAGCTTGAGGCTTTCCTCTGTCCGTCTGTGAGTGTGTCCATCCAAAAATTTTGTTGGAAGCCAAGTTTTTTGTCAAAAGAAAAAAGAAAAAAAGAAGTGCTAGTAGCAGTTTTTATTTTTGGTGACTTGTAAGAAAACAACCGTTAAATCTGCACCTTCAGTTGTTACTGGCATCTCACTAACATTATTTGTTGATAGCAACACTGTTTCAGTAATACGTGCGACGCTCAAATTTTTAACGAAGCAACAATAAAGCCCTTTTATTCGAAGGATGTCGGTGACATGGGACCAGGGGTGCCGAGACCAAAGGGAAGGGCGGCCACAGCGATTCACGTGGCCCGTTCCCCCGGAGGGGTCGGGCCCGAGGGTGACGTGGCGACTGCCCTCCCAGTTTCCCCCCGAGGTCGGGCCGCTCCCGTTTTTGCCCCAAGGGCTGGGGCGCCCCGACCCCCTGTGGTTTTGGTGCCACGTGCGCAGGTTAGGTGAGCATGGCAGAGCTCACATAACCATATTTATGGCGGTTCAGACGAGCGCACTACGCCGCATTTAATGCGGCGTGACGCGCGCATATCCGGTCTGTGACCGGTCACAGCGAGTGACCGATCGCAGACCGGTCAGATCGCGGGTTAGGTGGCGCCAGGCGGCCTGCAGCACGCCTCGCCCCGTCCCGTCGGAATGACGAGAGCCTTCTGTCTCTCGTCTCTCAGCCGGAGTTGGCGTGCCAACTCTTGGAGTTGGTATGTCAGCCCCGGTCAGATGCTTTCCCGATTCCGGCGCAGGCGAGACGAGAAAGTCGTCCACCATTTAGTGAAAGTTGAAACGGGCGTCCCCCGGATGGGTCGACTGGCCAAGCAGAGGCGTGCTGCGGCGTCCGTCAGAGGCTGCTTCCGGCAGTAGGATAACCCTAAGTGTAAAAGAATGTTTTCTTTTTTAGGCAGCTCGTGGCCCATGTGGTAGCCCCTTGCCATATAAAAAGAGGCCCAGGCCTAGGAGAGGGAGGGGGAGGACTCTGGCTGACTCGGTCTAGAGGCTGAACTCTCTCTGGATTCCATCATACTCTCAGATCTACCAGAACACAGGTGTAGGGTATTACGCTTCTTAGCGGCCCGAACTTGTCTAAACCGCCTGCGTCCACGCGTTTTTTTCTCACTGAGATCCCGCAGATCAGGGGCTAAGAATTTCACCTTGCGCCCCCGGCCAAACCGGCAAAGGGGGACCTGCACGGTCTCCCGGTGGGGAGTTTCACGCTCCATCATCTGGCGCGCCAGGTAGGGGCGCACGCGTGTTTTTCTGAGCCCCCATCTCCTTTCGTGTGCGCCAAGCTTCGCCAGGTCAGCCCTATGGCCGAAGAGGCAGTGGCGTACGACCCTTCTTTGAGCGCCAGCGGTGATGACGGGGAGCAGAACCCGCGCCATCGGGCTCGCACCCCGCCATCCCCCTCCCGCCGGAACCTTGGGCGGGGGAAGGCGCCTGAGGAAGTTGAGGGATCCGCGACCTCGTCGCCCGCAGGCGATGGAGGAGGACGGCGAGGCGGAGTGCGTCGTCGCCTCACCTATGGTGATAGCGGCACGCCCCAGGGCGCGCTGCAGGCTGCGGGCGCGCTCTTGCGTCACCCGCCCGTCGTCCCCGATCCAGAGACCCCAGCCCAACGTTGGCTGGATGACATGGCCAACCTGGTCATGACGGCGCAGCAGCGCCTAGGCACCGGTAGGCGGTCTTCCGCCACCGGGACCTCTGGCACTGCCATCGCCGGCTCTACGTCGTCGAGGCGAAGGGCACGACGGGCGACGGCCGACACACACCGTTCGTTCGCGGTTCCCTCGTCAATGACTCCGACTCATGAAGATATGCATGGGGGGCCAGACGCCCGGCGCGACGCTCGTCGCGCCGCCCATGCAACAGAAGGCGCCTCCTCCTCTGGGGCGCTGCTCCGTTCCGGTCACGGGGGCCGGCCCCCCATGTCCCTAGTTAGTGGTGCTGGCTGTCGAGCCTTCGGGGTGTCCGTTGGCCCCCGAGGTTCCGGCCCACCATCACCGAAAAATATGACGAAAGCGTCAACCCCGCTAAGTTTCTCCAGATCTACACGACTGGAATAGAAGCCGCGGGGGGTGACGACAGGGTCATGGCGAACTTCTTCCCCATGGCCCTGAAGGGCCAGGCGCGAGGTTGGCTAATGAACCTGCCACCCGCGTCGGTCCACTCCTGGGAGGATTTGTGCCAGCAGTTCACCACGAACTTCCAAGGCACATATCCGCGCCCATGCGAAGAGGCGGACTTGGACGCGGTACAGCGAAGGGACGATGAGTCTCTCCTCTCGTACATCTAGCGATTCTGTCAAGTCCGCAATACCATACCTTGCATCCCTGCACATGCGGTTATCTACGCATTCAGGAGTGGCGTGCGGCACAACCGCATGCTCGAAAAGATCGCCTCCAAGGAGCCCCAGACCACCGCGCAGCTCTTCGAGCTCACGGACCGTGTGGCTCGCAAGGAGGAGGCCTGGACCTGGAACTCCTCCGGCTCTGGAGCGGCGGCTCCGGCTGCCCCCGAGTCCGCCGCTCATTCAGGGCGGCGGGACAGGAGGAGGAAGAAAAGGTCGGCCCGTTCCGACGACGAGGGTCATGTCCTCACCGTCGAGGGCGCTTCGCGGGCCCCCCGAAAGGGGAGGCCCGTGGGCGACAAAAAGAAGAAGGCTGGCGCTCCCGGCAGGGAGCGCATGCCGGGAGCGCTCGGCCGACAGATCGTGCACCGTGCACAACACCTCCCTCCACGACCTCGCCGACTGCCGCGCGGTCAAAAGCTTGGCCGAGCGAACGAGGAAGTGGGAGGAGGAGAGGAGGCAGGAACGCCTTGAGGGCAAGGCCCCGGCGACTTCCACCGGCAACCGGCGAAGTGAGGCCAGGCAGAAGGCCCTCGCTGAGGACGTCGACGATGGCGGTGATGACCTGGGCTTTCAGGAGCCCGAGGCCACCGTCGCCACCGTTGATGGGGGAGCGTGCGCTCACGCTTCTCGTCGGAGCCTCAAGGCCATGAAGCGAGAGCTTTTGGCCGCAGTCCCTACCCATGAGGCGACGCGGCGGGCGCGTTGGTCGGAGGTCACCCTTACCTTTGACCAAACCGACTACCCGCCATGCGTTGCCCAGGGAGGACAGATTGCGATGGTGGTCTCCCCCACCGTCTGCAATGTGAAGTTGGGGCGCGTCCTGATAGACGGTGGCGCAGCTCTCAACATCCTCTCCCCCGTGGCTTTTGATGCTATCAAGGCCCCGGGGATGGAGCTCCGGCCGTCCCAGCCGATCATCGGTGTGATGCCGGGGCACACCTGGCCACTAGGTCACATCGACCTCCCGGTCACCTTTGGTGGTCCCGCCAACTTCCACACCGAGCGGGTGGTCTTTGATGTGGCGGACCTCAATCTGCCCTACAACGCGGTCCTGGGAAGGCCCGCGTTGGTGAAGTTCATGGCGGCCACCACTACGCCTATCTCCAGATGAAGATGCCGGGCCCAAGTGGCCCCATCACCGTCCACGGCGACCTCAAAGTAGCGCTCGCTTGTATGGAGTAGCGCGCGGACCGCCTCGCCGCGGTGTCCAAGCCTGCGGGCGGTGACGAGAGGCTCAGCGCCTCCACCTCGCCCGCCCCGAGGCAGCGGATGGCCTCAGGTGACGAGGTCCCAGTGAAGGAGGTCGTCCTGGGCGACGGCCCGTCCAAGACCACCCGGATTGGTGGTCTCTTGGACGACAAATAGGAAGACGCGCTCGTCTCTTTCCTGCGGGCAAACGCCGACGTCTTCGCGTGGAGACCGGCGGACATGTCCGGGGTCCCCAGGGAGGTGATTGAGCACCGTCTCGCCGTGCGACCGGACGCAAGGCCCGTCTGGCAGAAGGTGCGGCGGCAGGCCCCGGAGCGCCAAGCCTTCATCCGTGAAGAGGTGGCGCGGCTTTTGGAGGCCGGATTCATCCGTGAGGTCATCCATCCGGAGTGGCTCGCGAACCCGGTCGTCGTCCCCAAGGCGAACGGCAAGCTTCGGATGTACATCGACTACACCGACCTCAACAAGGCATGTCCTAAGGACCCTTATTCCCTGCCACACATAGATCAAATTGTCGACTCCACCGCGGGGTGCGACCTTTTGTGTTTTCTAGATGCATACTCAGGATATCATCAGATTCGCATGGCTAGGGAGGATGAGGAAAAAACTGCATTCATTACCCCTGTAGAAACTTATTGTTATACAACCATGCCCTTCGGGTTAAAGAATGCAGGTCCTACTTTTCAGCGTACTACTCGTATTTCTTTGGGTAGTCAGATAGGACGCAATGTTGAGGCCTACGTCGATGACTTGGTTGTAAAAATGCGCAACCAAGAGACCTTGCTCTCGGATTTAGTGGAGACCTTCGAAAGTCTCCGCTCCGCCCGCATAAAGCTAAACCCCAAAAAGTGTGTGTTCGGTGTGCCTGCGGGCAAGCTTCTCGGGTTCTTGATCTCTGCCTGAGGCATTGAGGCCAACCCCGAGAAGATACGAGCTATAGAGCGGATGCGCCCCCCCAGCAAGCTTAAGGACGTGCGATGCGTCACCGGATGCATGGCTGCCTTAAGCCGATTCATATCGAGGCTGGGAGAGAAGGCGCTGCCCCTATTTAAGCTCCTTAAGCGCTCCGGGCCATTTACCTGGACGGAGGAGGCTGAGCGGGCCCTCACCCAGTTGAAGGCATACCTCAGCTCCCCCCGATCCTGGTCGCCTTAGAGCCAGATGAGCCGTTGCTACTCTACTTGGCGGCAACCCCGCAGGTAGTCAGCGCGGCGTTGGTTGTGGAGCGCGACAAGGACGGCCCTCGGCCCGCGCGCCCCCACCCTGTGTCGACCCGACCCAGGAGAGAGAAGGGAGGAGAGGCCCCCGAGCCGGACGGCGGCCTAAGGCCCCTGACGACCGGATGTGGCCCTCTGCCCGCTCGTCCGATGGCGCCGGATGCCCCCGACCCCAGGAAGGCCCCGGGGCCACTGCGGGAAGGCCGCGCCCGACGCCCTCTGACCCCGAGGTCGTCGGCACAGAAGCTGAGTGGGCCCGGCAAGGCCCCTCGGACGACGAGCGCCCCGGGAACGGTGCCCTCAACGAAGAGGACAGGCCCCGCCGAAAGGTGCAGTGACCCGTCTACTTCGTTAGTGAGGCGCTGCGGGACGCCAAGACCCGATACCCTCAGGCCCAGAAGATGCTCTACGCGATTCTGATGGCCTCGAGGAAGCTGCGCCATTATTTCCAGGCGCATCGGGTCACGGTGGTCACGTCCTACTCCCTCGGCCAAATCTTGCGCAACCGAGAGGGTACTGGACGGGAGGTAAAATGGGCAATCGAACTCTCCGAATTCGACTTGCGCTTTGAACCACGCCACGCGATCAAGAGCCAGGCCCTCGCCGACTTCGTGGCGGAGTGGACCTCGGTTCTCGAGCCCGATCTCGGACTCTCCGCCCCGGAGGCAAACACAAGCCCCTCGCAGCTGCCTCACACCGCCTACTGGGTGATGCAGTTCGACGGCTCCCTGGCCCTTCAAGGCGCCGGCGCGAGGGTCACCTTGACCTCGCCGAGCAAAGACGTCCTCAGATATCTGGTTCGCCTAGATTTCCGGGCAACCAACAATATGGCGGAGTACGAGGGACTCCTTGCGGGAATCAGAGTGCCGGCCGAAATGGGGACCCGTCGCCTCCTGGTTTTGGGCGACTCCCAGTTGGTCGTTAACCAGGTCTCCAAGGAGTACCGGTGCTCCGACCCGCAGATGGACGCCTACGTCCGCGAGGTGCGGCGTATGGAGCGCCATTTCGACGGGTTAGAACTTCGGCACGTGCCCAGACGGGATAACGCGGTCGCCGACGAACTCTCGAGGCTCGCTTCATCGCGAGCCCCGACCCCACCGGGCGCCTTTGAAGAAAGGCTGGCCCAGCCGTCGGCGCGACCCGACCCCCTAAGGGAGACGGACGCGCCTTCGCGGCCCCCGAGGCCCGTCGGAGTCCAGGCCTCGGGACCCGGGGGGGCCGAGCCCGGCCCCCAAAATTGATCGCTTGGATGGCTGAGATCCAAGCGTTCCTCAAAGATCAGACTCTACCTGAGGACCGCGAAGGGAGTGAACGCGTCAATCGCATCTCCAAGCGCTACGTGCTGGTGGAAGGGACCCTCTACCGGCACGGGGCCAACGGAGTCCTCCTGAAGTGCATTCCTCGGGAACAGGGCGTCGAGCTTCTTGTCGATGTCCATGAAGGTGAGTGCGGAGCCCACTCCGCCTCGCGCACCTTGGTCGGCAAGGCCTTTCGCCAGGGTTTCTATTGGCCGATGGCGCTCCACGATGCAGCTGACCTGGTCCGACGATGCAAGGCGTGCCAGTTTCACGCCAAGCAAACGCATCAGCCGGCTCAGGCCTTGCAGACCATACCTCTTTCATGGCCGTTTGCTGTCTGGGGGCTGGACATCCTGGGTCCCTTCAGGAAGGCCCCCGGCGGGTTCGAGTATCTGTATGTCGCAATTGACAAGTTCACTAAGTGGCCCGAGGCTTATCCGGTCATCAAGATCGACAAGCACTCGGTGCTAAAATTCATCAGGGGCATCACTGCTCGGTTCGGGGTACCTAACCGTATCATTACGGACAACGGCACCCAGTTCACTAGTGAGCTTTTTGACGACTACTGCGAAGACATGGGCATCAAGCTCTGTTTCACCTCACCCGCCCACCCCAAAAGCAACGGCCAAGTGGAGCGCGCCAACGCGGAAATCCTCAAGGGCCTCAAGACCAAGACCTTCAACATCCTCAAGAAGCATGGCGACTCATGGATCGAGGAGCTGGCAGCGGTGCTCTGGGCGAACCGAACCACTCCAAGCCGGGCGACAAGGGAAACGCCTTTCTTCCTCGTCTACGGTGCGGAGGCGGTCCTCCCATCCGAGCTCACCCTGAGGTCCCCTCGGGCCACCATGTATTGCGAGGCTGATCAAGATCAGCTTCGCCGAGATGACCTCGACTACCTGGAAGAGCGAAGGCGGCGCGCGGCCCTTCGAGCCACGCGCTACCAGCAAAGCCTGCGGCGCTACCATTAGCGCCATGTCCGGGCCCGATCACTCTGCGTCGACGATCTCGTCCTACGCCGCGTCCAAACGCGTGCTGGACTAAGCAAACTCTCACCAATGTGGGAGGGTCCGTATCGAGTGATCGGCGTCCCCCGGCCGGGCTCGGTTCGATTGGCCACGGGCGACGGCACAGAGCTGCCTAACCCATGGAACATCGAGCATCTTCGCCGCTTCTACCCATAAGGGGGTCGGGTGTCGTGCCTCGGGCTCAGGCCAACCCCGCGCCCCCCTCGGGCACGCAGGGTTGGTCGGGGGCTCCCACATGCACATACTTGTTTAATTTTTTCCTAGCATTTCACTAACAAGCATTTTCAATTTCCTAAGCACCGTGTCTGTGTTATCGTTTTCTTTTGAAAAGTCTTGACTTGAGTCAGTCTGCTCGTGCTCGACCTTGCCCTCGGCAGCCCGGGTCGTCTAAAACCGCCAAACGGGGCCCAGAACCGAGCCGTGCCCCGGGACGCGGTGAACTCCGGGAGGGAATCGGCAATGGCCCACAATAGGGTCCCCATAACCCTCGGTCACCGCGCTCCCGACCTGGCCAGTCTCGACATGCGGATCTCCCCAGGCACTAGCTCCGGCACGCGCCGCTTGAGGCTGGGGCCCGAGCATGAGCCCTCGCTCAAGCCAAGATGCAAAAGGATCGCGACACAGACCATCCCTATCACGTGCATATAGCAAACATAACTGACATAGAAATTAAAATCTTATTTGATTGCAGATAAAATGAAGCTAGTTTGTACAAGCATTGGCTCAAAGGCCTCAGAAGATGAAGGAACAAAAAATTAAGATACGCGGGGGCCCGGGGGCTCACTCCGACACGCCCGGGTCGCCGGCCTTGTCGTCGCTGTCGTCGTCGGCACCATCGTCGCCGTCCTCCTCCTCGTCGGAGTCGAGGGCGAAGACGAGCCGAGGGGCCGTCCCCTCGAAGCCGTGGACGATTTGGTCGGCGTTGTCCCGGACTTGGGCGCGCGCGCCGTCCTCGGTTCCGGGAGGGAACTCTTCCAGCGCCGTCCAAGGGGAGAAGTCGGGGTCCCGGGCTTGGTAGCTCGCCAGCACGAGCTCCACCGCTCCCCGAGCGAGGTCCCTTGAGGAAGCCTTGACCATCTCCTCGATCTCCTCGGGGAGCCTCTCAAGGTCCCCGGCCATCTCCGAGAGGCGCTGGGCGAGGCCCCCCCGGTTGGCGGCGTACTTTGCGTACCGCCCGCTCTAGATGCCCGCCTAACGCCCAGCGCGGTCGAGGCGGGAGACGGCGTCCCGAAGCATGCCGGGCCCCACCTCGTTCGCTAGCCGGAGGGCCTTAACCTCTCCGGCGGATGAGTCCAGGGCGCCCTGCAGCTCGGCGATGGTGTGCTCGGCGGCTGTGAGGCGGGCGGCCAGATCACCGTGGACTGCGGCCGCCCCGCTGCTGCGCGCCTGCGCGTCCAGCTCCCTCGCCCGCGCCTCGAGTTCAGAGGCCCGTTGGTTCGGCGCGTCCCTCTCGGCGCGGGCGCTTTCCAGATTGCGGCGCGCCTGCTCCTCCCGCGCTGCCTCGCGGAGGAGCAGACTGTTCGCCTGCCGCTGCGCCGCGGACTCGGCCTCCTCGAGGGCTCGCCCCCGCTCGGCGAGCGCGTCTTCGCGGAGGCGGAGTGCGGACTCCTGCTCGGCAGAGGCAGCCTCGTGCGCCGCCAGCGTCGCCTCCCGTGTGGCGGCGGCGGTCTCGCGTGCCGCCAGCGCCGCCTCCTTCGCGTCCAGGGCGCGGGCGCGCTCCTCCAGCGCCTCCAGCTCCCGGGCGTGGAGGTCAAGGGCCTCGGCCCGCCGACGCACGGCGGCCTCTTGCGCGTGCAAGCGCGAGGCCCACCCCCCGAACGTAGTGAGGCGCTCCTCCAGCGCCATAGTGCGGGCCTCTAAGGCCTCCTCGCGCTGGCGGGTCACCGCCTTGATCTCCGCTGCCCGCCGCCCCCGGGCAGCGGCGGCGTCGAGAACTCCACGGGCGGCGTCGAGCTTCTCCTCCAGCTCCGCCACCTGGCTCCCATATTTGAGGCGGAAGTCGTCCCGTGCCCCGTCGAGCACGGCGGTGGCGATGAGGGCGGACTCCCGCTCCTCCTCCACTTCCCGGGCGATTTCCACCAGGCTCCTACAGCGAGCCTCGAGCTGCGAGGTGTGCAGGTTGTGCGCCTTACGGCCGGCCTCCACCATGGCCTCCACGGAGCGCCGTCCCTCCTCGACGCGCGCCCACGCCGCGTCAATTTCTGCCTGCAGAGCCTCCATTTGGGCGCTTAGCCCGTTCAGCACCGTGCTGTTGGCCGTGGCCAAGGCCTGCAGGAGGGGCTCCGCGCTCAGCAGGGCGGCGGAAGAAAGGGGGGAAGGCCACCTCGGTGGTGGTGAAGCACGGCTCGGCTCGCCGATCGGTGCGTTGGCCTCGGGGGCCTTTCCCGAGGCCGGCTCATCTGGAGCGCCGCCGGGGGCGTTGGGCCCCGGGTGCGCCCCCTCGACATCATCACAGGCGGCCTCGGTGGCGGCCTCGGCCTCGGGNGGGGACCTGGGTGGCAGCCTCAGCCGCCGGCGCCTCGTGCGCGCGCACCGCCTCTACCTCCCGGGAATCCTCCTTGACCCGGCGGACCCTGGCCGCCTCCCGAGAAGCCTCCTCGGCCTGGCGGACTCGGGCTGCCTCCCGAGCAACCTCTTGAGCTTCCCGTAGACGGCCTGCGGCTTCCTGCAGGTCGGCTTCCTGCAGGTCGGCCTCCCGCCTCCGAGCCTCTGCGGTCGCTGTCTCCTCGGCCTCGGGCCGGCCGGCCTTGGAGTGACGCGTGGGGCGGGACGGGATCTCGCTGAGGCAGAAGAAAAACACAAAACAGAAAGAAATAAGCAAAGACTTGCCTTGGGGGTTTGGGAATAAGAGTGTGGCCGCTGTGGGTGAGAGGTCGAACCTGCGGGGTGGCCGGCTGAACGACCACTCTGGGGGCGTGATCAGGCTCCGCCTGCACGGCTCGGTGTCCCCCATCTTGCGGAGCCGCTTCTTCTTCAGCTCCCCCTCGGGTTGGGGCGGCGGTGCGGCGTCCTTCGGGCGCCTGCCGCTGACGCGCACTGCCCCGCCCCCTCGGGGAGGAGATGGAGGAGGGGTCGCCTCTTGCTTCCTCTTCCCCTTGGCGTCGGCAGGGCGGCTGCCCCCCGGGCCCCCGCCGCGGGGCCCAGAAGCATGGCCCTCTCCGGGGGTAGATTGGTCCCCTCTGCGGCTGCCGCCCGCACCATCATGGCCTCAGGGGGCCCGATCCCCCGAAGCCTCGATCACCTGCATGATGGCCAGGATGTTGGCGCGCTCTGGGTCGTTGCAGAGGGAGAGGATCCCCCGAGGGATGAGGGATGATTCCACGGAGCTAAGGTTTAGCACCCGTTGGACCACCATCCTGAAGTCCTCGGGGTCCCAATCCCACTTGCACCCCTGGTGGGTCCTCAGGAGGTCCTCGGTCCCGGTGTACTCCCAGGCGCCCCGGGCGCGTCGCCGGAGCGGCGCGATCCGGCGGCGGAGGTAGTCACCGAACACCATGGCCCTCGTGAGCCCCTGGGTTCGCAGGCTCGCCAGGCGGTCCAGGACGGCGTCGTAGCCGTCGCCCGCCAGCTAGGCGCCTGCGCTGGGGGTTGGCTCGGGAGTCGGAGGCGTGCTTCGTCGGGAGGGGGGTGTAGAACCAATCGCTCTTCCAGTCGTCCCACTTCTTGCAAAGGACGCACGGGATGTAGCGGTTCAACACCTGCCCTCGCGGCTGGAAGTAGCAGCCACCGACCACCGTCGGCGGCGATACCGGCTGCACGGTGAAGAACCACCGAAACAACCGAAGGGATGGGCGCACCCCGATGAACATCTCGCACAGGTGTGCGAAGATGGCCAGCGTCATCACCGCGTTGGGGGTGAGGTGAGCCATCTGGAGGCCGTAGAACTCCAGAACGTCCATAAAGAATGTGGAGAATGGTGGGATCAAGCCCGCCATGGCGAAGGAAAGAAAGAAGACGGACCGCTCCGGGTAGTGCGGCGCCGGGCGTCCCTCGCTTAGCGCGACCACCTCCCGGGTGGCAGATTCCGGCATGAACCGGCGCGGCAGCCCGGCCTGCCTCTCGCTGGTGATGCGAGAAGGCGGCAGTACGCTGCCGTCAAGCGGCGCGGAGCTCCGCGTCATGGCGCCAGCAGAGGGGGAGCTTGAGAACGAGAGCGCGTGACGAGAGTATGGCGAGAGAAACGAGAGAATTAGAGCACGGATGGCAAAGGCAAGGAAAGAGTGGCGAGAGAAAGGAAACGAATCCCTTCCTCGGCGCCTTTTATGCCCTTGCCTCCGCCGCGCCCGGCTCCTCGTTTCCCGCGCCCACTTCCTTGCCCCCTCGTTTCTCGCGCCCACGCCTCCACTAACCCCACTCGCCCGCTTACGGCGCACGTGTCAGTCGTGCGACCGTGGCGGTTAAGGAGGGGCAGATCGTGTGCGCATTGATCGCGCTCGGTTTCCACAAAAAGCGCCATCATCACATCCCCAGGCGAAACGGACCGACGTGTCCCGATCCGCGCGCTGTCTCGAGTAATGTTGCGGTTACAAGGAGACCGCTCGTTAATGTCGACTGGCATTCTTCACCGATGTGCGCGGCTCGCGACCATAGGAGTCATGCTCACCTTTGGGGGCCGGTCCCACCTGTCACCAGGCCCGAGGGGTGGCGTCAAGCCTGGGTGCCCCCCCGGGTGTGGCCACCCAGGCGTAACGCCGGGGGCTACTGTCGGTGACATGGGACCGGGGGTGTCGAGACCAAAGGGAAGGGCGACCACAGCGATCCACGTGGCCCGTTCCCCCGAAGGGGTCGGGCCCGAGGGTGACGTGGCGGCTGCCCTCCCGGTTTCCTCCCGGGGTCGGGCCGCTCCCGTTTTTGCCCCGAGGGCTGGGGCGCCCCGACCCCATGTGGTTTTGGTGTCACGTGCGCAGGTTAGGTGAGCATGGCAGAGCTCACCTAACCGCATTTATGGCGGTTCAGACGAGCGCACTACGCCACATTTAATGCGGCGTGACGCGCGCATATCCGGTCCGTGACTGGTCACAGCGAGTGACCGATCGCAGACCGGTCAGATCGCGGGTTAGGTGGCGCCAGGCGGCCTGCAGCACGCCTCGCCCCGTCCCGTCGGAATGACGAGAGCCTTCTGTCTCTCGTCTCTCAGCCAGAGTTGGCGTGCTAACTCTTGGAGTTGGTATGTCAGCCCCGGTCAGATGCTTTCCCGATTCCGGCGCAGGCGAGACGAGAAAGTCGCCCGCCATTTAGTGAAAGTTGAAACGGGTGTCCCCCGGATGGGTCGACTGGCCGAGCAGAGGCGTGCTGCGGCGTCCGTCAGAGGCTGCTTCCGGCAGTAGGATAGCCCTAAGTGTAAAAGAATGTTATCTTTCTTAGGCAGCTCGTGGCCCATGTGGTAGTCTCTTGCCATATAAAAGGAGGCCCAGGCCTAGGAGAGGGAGGGGGAGGACTCTGGCTGACTCGGTCTAGAGGCTAAACTCTCTCTGGATTCCATCACACTCTCAGATCTACCAAAACACAGGAGTAGGGTATTACGCTTCTTAGCGGCCCGAACCTGTCTAAACCGCCTGCGTCCACGCGTTTTTTTTTCTCGCTGAGATCCCACAGATCAGGGGCTAAGAATTTCACCTTGCGCCCCCGGCCGAACCGGCAAAGGGGGACCTGCACGGTCTCCCGGTGGGGAGTTTCACGCTTCGTCAAAGGAAAAACAAAAAATTTTTGGAGGATTTCAATCCTATAAAAAAAAATTTTGTGAAGATCTTTAAAACATCCTATCATATCCTTTAGAATTCTTATGGATTGAACAATTATATAGAGATTTTAGAGAAAATTTAGCAAGAGCTCTAACCCCGTGAAAATTTTTCTTTGAGTCTATCTCTCTCATCTGATTTCTGTGTTTTTTCTGCGGCCAATCAAACAGTCATTTATGTGTTTTTCCTGTATTTTATAATTTTCTATTTTACATTTGCATTCCTATCAGAATCTGCGTTTTTCTTATTCTTTTTTCCATTCCCGCGATTGAAAGGAACGTACCATGAAACGTATTCGAGTTTTCAAGTAGAGACACTGTAATGTTTGAACATATTTCCGACAACATGTCATTAATCAGATGTGCTTCGCATCAACAATTCATCAACTTGTAAGGTAGATCATTGTAGTATGACTATTGCTCTTCAGGCCTGGAAGAGCAGTGCAGGAATATATAACAGACGACATTCAGATGATCACTTACATCAGCTAGTATCTATTAACTTATTAACTTATTAAAGTAATAAAAAAATGAGCCTCCACGTTTGTTATCATGGTCTAGAATTTCTCACATTAATAAAATTCGGAATTAAAAATAAGAAATATTGGAAGAGGAGACTAGAGTACATACAAATATACAATTTAGAACTAATTAAAATTCGGAACTAAAAAATAAGAAAATTAAAAGTAGAAGTCAGAGTCCATATAAAAATACAATTTAAAAATAACTAAAATTCAAAGTTAAAAAAGTAAGGAATATTAGAAAAAGTGTCTATAGTCCATAGAGAATACAATTTAGAAAAAAACTGAAATTCGGAATTAAAATATAAGAAATATTGAAAGAGGAGTTTAGAATCCATATAGAAATATAATTAAAAAAAATAGAAATATTGGAAGAATAGTCTAAATTCATTGAACTAACTAAAAGTCAGAATTAAAAAAATAAAAAAAATTAAAAATAGAGTTTAGAATCATATAGAAATACAATTTAGAAATAACTAAATTAAAAATTTTTAAAAAACAAGATTGGGAGAAGAGTCTAGAGTCCATATAGGAATATAATTTACAAATAACTAAAATCTGAAATTAAAAAAATATGAAATATTAGAAAAAAAATCTAGAGTCCATATAGATATACAATTTATAAATAACTAAAATTCAAAATTAAAAATATGAAATATTAAAAAATAAATTTAGAGTCCATATAGAAATACAATTAAAAATAACTAAAATTTAGAAATAACTAAAATTTAAAATTAAATAATAATTAATATCTATCACGTATATAAAATATAATATGATTATCACATATTTGTTGGTTTGGTTGAGTTAGTACATAATTTAAAATTATGTTGCTGTTTTAATATATTTTAATAATAAAATATGAAAATATTTAAGTTATTATATGAGAAAAGATATAATGAATGCTAGCCGCGCAATCTGCGCGAGCCATCATGCTAGTTCTAGTTCTTCTGATGCGCAAAGCAAGTATGAAACATAACTAGAGTTTTAAATATGAAACACAACTAGAGTTTAGAAATATATTGTCGCTGATGCGTATTGACTTGTTATGTGTGCATAACAACACTATTCTACAGAGCCGAAACGATCTAAGAACTGCCCTCCGTCAAGGCTCATTGCCTGTTAAACAGCAAGCTATTTTACCCAATGAACTGAGCTCAGCCTACAAGAATGACAGTCTTCAACAGGTGAATTGCAAGACATCACATCCCAGACAAACTTGATGACATTTACAAACTGCCTTGATGGAGCATACAGCGTAACATCTACAGTCATCTGGCCTAGTAGTTCCCATTGGCATCAATACGACAAAGAAAGCCCAAACTTATGTTATGTGACACGTTGAGCCAAACGCTTCAGGTCTCAAAGAACCGGAGCTCCACCATTGCCTCCTGATGCTTAGGAGAATACCAAGCAGTGGCCTTTGCGGAACCCAGGACCTTCAGGGCCCAGTCAATTGCAAAAACTGAGTCGTCCACTCGAACGAAATGGTCTTGTTTTTTAGGGTCAATGGCTACTGAGGATTCAACACGAAAGCTGAAGGGTCCAACTATCTGCGAGAAGAACAAAGAATAGTGTGAGCTTGAAGTTTTCTATGGTAGCATCCTACGCAACATAATCATCTTGTCTAGTTAATTTATCTTCTCAGTAGATATGGAAAGGCAGGCAACAAGAGAAAAAAAGTCATTCTCGAAAAATAAGAAGGGAAAAAATGGCCAAAATGGTATATAATAGAATCAGCAGTTAGATGTGCTGGATGTAATCATGCTATGTTTACCTTATCATTCAAAATTTTAGTAAATGAAATGTGTTCATTGATGTCAGAAGTAGTATACAATAGGATTTGCATCAAACTAAAACTAACGTCAATGTATCTTCTATCACAGTAGGAACTAGGAGATGGGGCTATATCTCTAAACATAGCCTACTATTATTGGATGACATATAGTTAACTTCTACACTCACTGGCTTATGTTAATGATTATATCAGAGCTCTACCTAATATTTGGCGGTTGTCCCAGTATCTCACAATTTTTCCTAATCACTGCAAGTCTACAATGAGCAGTCAGAAAGTCACTACTGGACTGTACTTACTGGATGTGTCAAGCAGTACTGAGATTTTGTAAATGATATTATTTGGCGATCAAGGAAATCACTAAGTAGGGAAATTACTTATTCTAAAGTACGAAATTAGTAATTATCCATGCCAGTTTTGGATAGACATAATAAATTCCAAAGTTGATTTTATGAGTTATTGGTACTGAAAGAATCAGGAAAATGGTGATATGGATCATATGTAGTTCTGCTGCATTGATTTCAATGGCTAGAGCAGCATCCCTTGACCCTCTTAATAACTAATTAGCTTATTGATTTCAAGGAAACTGATATGTGAAGTAGCAAATGTTCTAGGGCGCCAAGCAATTGTTTCTACAGAAATATCGGTAATCTAGATACGTATGAAAATAGTAAACTAATATTTCATATTTTTTAATTTCAGATTTTAGTTATTTATAAATTATATTCCTATATGGACTCTAGACTCTTCTCCCAATCTTGTTTTTTAAAAATTTTTAATTTAGTTATTTCTAAATTGTATTTCTATATGATTCTAAACTCTATTTTTAATTTTTTTATTTTTTTTAATTCTGACTTTTAGTTAGTTCAATGAATTTAGACTATTCTTCCAATATTTCTATTTTTTTTAATTATATTTCTATATGGATTCTAAACTCCTCTTTCAATATTTCTTATATTTTAATTCCGAATTTCAGTTTTTTTCTAAATTGTATTCTCTATGGACTATAGACACTTTTTCTAATATTCCTTACTTTTTTAACTTTGAATTTTAGTTATTTTTAAATTGTATTTTTATATGGACTCTGACTTCTACTTTTAATTTTCTTATTTTTTAGTTCCGAATTTTAATTAGTTCTAAATTGTATATTTGTATGTACTCTAGTCTCCTCTTCCAATATTTCTTATTTTTAATTCCGAATTTTATTAATGTGAGAAATTCTAGACCATGATAACAAACGTGGAGGCTCATTTTTTTATTACTTTAATAAGTTAATAAGTTAATAGATACTAGCTGATGTAAGTGATCATCTGAATGTCGTCTGTTATATATTCCTGCACTGCTCTTCCAGGCCTGAAGAGCAATAGTCATACTACAATGATCTACCTTACAAGTTGATGAATTGTTGATGCGAAGCACATCTGATTAATGACATGTTGTCGGAAATAAGTTCAAACATTACAGTGTCTCTACTTGAAAACTCGAATACGTTTCATGGTACGTGTTAATTTTTATGGTTCCTTTCAATCGCAGGAATGGAAAAAGGAAAAGAATAAGAAAAACGCAGATTCTGATAGGAATGCAAATGTAAAATAGAAAATTATAAAATACAGGAAAAACACAGAAATGACTGTTTGATTGGCCGCAGAAAAAACACAGAAATCAGATGAGAGAGATAGATGCCAATACTGCAAGTCTACAATGAGAGGTCAGAAAGTCACTACTGGACTGTACTTACTGGATGTGTCAAGCAGTACTGAGATTTTGTAAATGATATTATTTGGCGATCAAGGAAATCACTAAGTAGGGAAATTACTTATTCTAAAGTACGAAATTAGTAATTATCCATGCCAGTTTTGGATAGACATACTAAATTCCAAAGTTGATTTTATGAGTTATTGGTACTGAAAGAATCAGGAAAATGGTGATATGGATCATATGTAGTTCTGCTGCATTGATTTCAATGGCTAGAGCAGCATCCCTTGACCCTCTTAATAACTAATTAGCTTATTGATTTCAAGGAAACTGATATGTGAAGTAGCAAATGTTCTAGGGCGCCAAGCAATTGTTTCTACAGAAATATCGGTAATCTAGATACGTATGAAAATTTTTATATATAGTAACGTATCACCAATGTTTTCTATCTTGCTGGAAAGTGGCAGTACAATTGAAATCTTTACCTTGTTTCTATTATCACTTGGAATATTTACTAATTAATATAGCAAAGCATGTTGGGAAAAATACCATCCACCTAATGGTTATTGGTTGAACAACAACAAACCATATCCATTTTGAAATTATGAAAGCAAAACAAAAGAGTAGATAGATCACATAAAGTTGTGCCATGGTAATCATCATACAGAATGGCCTTCTAGTTCTAGCTTTCTAGGTATCAGAGCACAAGCTAATTAAAAAGAAATATATGTTTCACCTGTTGTTGAAGAGAAACAATCACATCTGGACAAACATCACAGAATGTCTCTAAATCAGGGCGTCGAGAGAAGAAGAAATCTTGCGCAAGCCGAGAAGCACCATGTAAGAACAATGATCCTGAGGATATATCTAACCGGGCACTTACCCTTGTCAAATCCAGGAAAAGCCTCTGAAAATTCCCCTGTTGAGCTGTAAAATTAACAGACGCAAAGAGATCTGCAAAGGCAGCAAACTTATTCCTCTCGTCAAAATATTTAAAGGCATTGGTTTTTTGTATTTCATTTTGCACGGACATTCTTTTTGAGCAATCCCCAAAAGAACCACTGGCTACTGCACCTGAACAAAGAGAAAGAAGTATAAAATAGTAAACTATTTTGTGCACCGCTAACAACAGGTAAATCTAATAGGGAGGGTTACAGAATTTAAAATATAATTCATTCATGTATCCATGCAACTATAGGTGTTCATGATTGTTCAATAGATATAGCTCCAAACACTGGGCAGTAAATCATACAGGACAAGTGGATTACCAAGCTGTTGATAGTACACTGGCCATTGAAAACGAACACTACCATTGACTCATGATATCTCAAGTTGCATCAGAATACCAAGAAACATACACATTTAAGTATCAATAAGTTATACTCCCCCCATTCCAAAATATAGGGCACAACTACTCTTTAAAGATGTTTCATAATATAAGGCGTGCATGCATGCATGCAAGCATGCAATTAATTAGCACATCCTCTCCCCTAAATTATTATTTCTGTCAAGATCTCTAGTTCCATTGGGTGCATGTATTGTATTAGTTGGGGTGATTCAAACAAGGAGGTGATAATAATTATTTCTTGGTCTTTGGGTAAAGGGTGGTTGTGCCTTATATTTTGGAATGGAGGGAGTATTCCAGAAAATGTGTCAATAAGGAGGACAGCATGACTTGTGAATGAAAACGTTTATAAGGTGGCTAGAGAAGAAATAACAGGACCTCTAAGCAAGTAGAAGCAAAGAGTTTCCTTGAAATAAGCTCACATAACTAATTTCTGAAGCTCAACAACAGGAAAAGGTGAATTCTTACCAATGATCCCGGTGAATGAAACATGAGGATCTGAGAGAAATACATCATACGGCTGGACATTTTTTAGCTTTTCTTCTTTTTTCCTCCAAACATCAATGCTTTTCTTAATTGAAACAGCTGCCTTAGCACATAACCCAGGTAACAGAGCAACAGGAACATCACTGGTTTCTTCACCACCACCAAAACATTTTGGTTCTCCACTATTCTGCTGCAACAGTACATGATAACTCAACCCAGATTTGGAGCCAACTGAAGTCAGGTCAGCTGATAATGACAATGGCACATCCCAGTACACCCCGTTTTTATCAATGAATAATCCAGGCCAAGATGCTTCTAATGTAATATTTTGACGAGGAAGCTGGAATAAATGGATAAATCTTCAGTGTTAATCCAAACATTTTAGTAACAATTATCATTAGTTAAGTAAACTAGTCATCCCATAAAGAAGGATGAAATTTTCCATGAGTCGAGTCAAACCCTCATAACTAGATATCAAATCAATATAGGTGTTCTACTGAGAATCCCAGTGTAAGCACCATGAATAACAAATAGCTAATATATACCAAATAACATAAAGAGTATCCAGATAATTTGCCTTGTGTCGAAATATCGCTTTGCCCCGATCCCCCTTCTTGAGATTGTACAGCTCCAGTAGCAAGGTGGTATCTGGTGTAATCAAGAGTTCTGTGCCTACACCTAGAGACATGACATCATGCAGGTGTTTTTTGATATCATTGGACCAGGAGACCTGTTGCCGATTTGATAGCTTCTCTTTCACAACAGCTATGAGCTTTTGTACATGAAGCTGCTCCAAGATAGTAAAAGACCTGAAAAGAATACACCGGGTTGTTAATGCTAGTGCATATGTGTTCTGGTCAGCTATATCTTTGATCTTACATATGAAGTAAAATTTGCTATTAGAACATCCGTAGGCTCCTATGTCACAATCAGGGGCAAGCAATCATTGAACTGTGCAGTTTTTTTTGCCTAAAAGGGGGAAGGGTTGGAATGAACGAAAATAATATCCAAATTCTGTTTAGAAACAGAACTGAACAATACCACTGATGGTTCGTCTAGCAGGGTGTTAGTGGTTGGTGAGCATACAATACAGTAACCATTGCACTTGAGATCTTGACACATACCCAGTCACACACATTGGCAGATTTGGATTAGAAGGTGATGGTTCCAAAGACATCATTGACATAATACAAAAACCAATCTCAAGACATTATAAAAAAACAGACTACATAGTTATATGATTCCACATTTACCTCAAATGAACCTACACGAATCAAGCACACAAAAACACAGACATCATTCGTTCATTAGACGCTTGAGCTCTGTGACATCGAACCCCATTTCAGTACTATCTAATAACCGCACAAAATTGGAGCTGCGTTGACATGTATGTAAGGATACCATTTGTCACTTGGACTTTGCAACATTGCAAGCTACATTTCGCTATGTAATTAACCTCAGCAACATAGGAGCATCCCAGATATGTAAAGACGACCCTTTCTTTTTTCTATTTTTTGGGTAAGATCGACCGTGCGGAGGATGGGTGTGTTAGTGGGGGACTGACTGACCAGTTGTGGGCGAGGTGGACGAGGTGCGCGTGGTGGACGGAGAGGCCGGCGCCGGAGGCGGAGAAGGAGGGGACGAGCGGCGAGGCCATGAAGCGGTGGAGGAAGTCGAGCTGCTTCGTGCGAGTGACGCGGGGCCCCCGCGAGAGGCCGAGCGGCAGCGGGTCGCCGGGGACGGGGCGCGCCGCACCCTCCATCGTCGCCGGCGTCTCCACGTCCAGCTCCCACCGCCCGTCCCCGTCCGCCATCCATCGCATCCGACGCAACATCGCCGCCGCCGCTTCCGCCGGGCGGCGCAAAGCTGGTGACCGAGGATAAGGGGGTTTGCCTTGAGATAGCGGATTATACTCGATCGAACTTGCACATTACAAACGTATTTTGTCAAATTTCAAAATACAAATTCGTTAGGAAAAACTCGAATACAGTAGCACGGAGTCGTACTTATTTTTCTCCAATCTCAGATGTGATCCCTCTTTATTTCACTTGTCAGGTGAAAAGGCCTTTTTTTTTCTTTTTAAGTTCATGCAATCCGGCTTCTCAACCAGTCATCTGTTTGTTAGATTATTATCAGCCATAGACTAAATGTGAATTTTAAATTTTAATTTTGGAGTTCATTTGGAGTTTTTTTTATCAAAGTCTGTTTTTCAGCATTGACTTTTAAACTACAAATAACACATAATACAAATATAAAAGTTTTACTTACAAATTGTTTCTGGCTGCTTTGTTCATGTTTCCACGGCTTATTAAGGCTGAGTTTGGTGTAGCTCTAACTCTCAGATTCATCTCAGATCTAACTAGAGCCCAACCAAACAGTCCAGCTCCACAAAAAAATGGAGCGGAGTAGGCTAGATCGCTCTGAAAAATTGTACTAGCGGTGCGGAGCGGCATCCCCCTCGCTCCCCAACTCCAACTCCAACCAAATTTTGCAAGTACCATTAAACTTTAAGAAAAATTACCCGCAAATGCCATCCAACTACTCCCTCCATCCCTCCCCCTCCCCCCTGGCCGTTTCGCATCCCCTCAGTCCGCCGCACCAGCGCGTCTCGCTTGCGAAAAGAAAAGGAGGCGGCGCATCTGCCTGAGGCGCACCAACGACGGCGACGCACCGGTGGCAGCGGCGAGCAGGTGCGCTCTCAGATCCCCTCTCTTTTCCCCTCTTTTCTCTTCTCCCCCCTTGTCTCTTCCCCCTCGCTTGACCTCCGGCGGACCTTGTTGCAGACAAGGGCGACAGTGCACGGCGGCGGCTCACGGCGGCAGCGCACGGCGGCGGAGGCTCGAGGAAGCCGGTCCCTATCCCCCCAACACCACAAGGTATCAAATCCTCAAACCCTAGAAATCACCCCAAATCTGTCCTTCGGATGCGCATGATTTTTGTGGAATGGATTTATTTTTTTGGGTTGATGATTGCTTGATATTTGCTCAATCTTGTGTCACATGGAGTTGTAGACTTCGATCTATTGGGTTGTAGTCCATGAGGAGGCCCTGAGTTTTCTCAAGAAACATAGTGCTATGGTCTGTAAAAATCTGCAGCTTGCGTGCTGTAAAAATATGCAGACATATATGTTTAACTTGATTTTAGATTGATGCTATGTTATCTATTTCTCTTGCAGTGTGAGA
The DNA here is from genome assembly GCA_008326285.1 of Oryza officinalis. Taxonomy (NCBI): domain Eukaryota; kingdom Viridiplantae; phylum Streptophyta; class Magnoliopsida; order Poales; family Poaceae; genus Oryza; species Oryza officinalis. The sequence continues at coordinate 12,781,734 of BDMV01000001.1, read as the reverse complement.
GGATAATGTATAACTTGATTTCAGATTGATGCAAATGCTTGAGGGGATAATGTATAACTTGATTTCAGATTGATACATAATGCTATAGGTGTATAAATGTATTATAACCTTGCATGAACACACAATGTGAAATTATAGTAGTGCATTCTGAATCTTTATCTAAACTTTGAAAGTATGGTGTGAGTGGATGGCAGGCATGGCTCAAAGTGTGCCATCGGAGAGTGTTAAAATGCCAATTGACTCTGCTGATTGGAATGAGTACAACACTAGAGTTGTGTGTGAGATTTGTGCTGATCAAGTAGTTGTGGGTAATCGTCCAAATACCCATTTATCCAATTCTGGGTATGACGAAGTCATTGAGCAATTTGCCTCAAAGACAGGGCTGAGGTACACTAGGCTTCAAATTAAGAACAAATGGGATAAACTTAGGAAGGAGTACAATTGTTGGAAGAAGTTGAAATCTCAAACAGGTTTGGGATGGGATGACGCAAGGCAAACCGTCACAGCTACACCAGCACGTTGGAAACAACTGAAAGAAGTAAGTTTTTGTCATATGGTGTTAAATTATGCAAATGCGAATCAAAATTGTGTATTAACTTCTTTTTATAATGTCATTCATGTAGGATATAGCAGGCTGCCTCAAATTTAGAAGGGCCGGCTTGCAAAATGAGGAGTTACTTGAGAAGATGTTCGAAGACATTCGCAATACTGGTGCTGACCATTGGTCTTTAGGGCAAGGCACCATACCATCAACCACCAATAATGGTACTATTCAGATTGCCGATGACAATGAGATTGACGATGAGACGGATGCAGATGAACCAAGCGCAAAGAGAAAGAGAGGAGATAGCTCAAAGGCGGATAAGCTGAAAAAGACAAAGAGTGGATCCCAAAAGATGGTCGAGGAGATGTCAAAGAGTAACGAACTCTCTGCACAAACTTTATCATCCATTCAATCATTCACTAAAATTAGAGAGGATCCTCCGGGTTGTTCTATAAAGGATGTTATGACCTTGGTGGAGGAGTGTGGTGCTGTTGAAGGGACAAATGAACACTTCATTGCAACTGAAATTTTCATCAAGAAGGATCAAAGAGAGATGTTTGTTAATTCATTGCGCACTCCTGCAGGACGCTTTGCATGGCTTAAGAAGAAGTATGATGTGAAGTATGGAAATTAGTTGAATGCAATGCGGCCATGAAATGTATCACTTTAATTTAGTTGTCATTTAATTTCAGAACTATCTACTGAAGAGACATGTTTGTATCGGTTATTTGATTTTCAGTTCTGAACTATTATTGGGTTGTATCACCTTGTTGTATGGGTTCTGAACTATTATTTTCAGATCTATGTTATGTAATCTTCTTGGATTATTTTCATATATATGTCAGGCACTATTATTGAATTATTTTCAGATATATCTCTTGGATTATTTTCATATGTATGACATGCAGTACTGTTCAATTAATTGCAGATATGCAGTACTGTTCTAATTGATTTTGTATGTCTCCCTGTGTAGATGTCAAGTGAGAGTGAAGATGGTTCATCAGATGAAGAATATGATTGTGATTTGCTTGCCATGCAATTGTTTGAAACTGTGACAAGCAATATTTCTTCAACTCGAAGAATGGCAGAGAGTTATCACTCTCTCTACATGGAAAAGGCTGCGCCTAGGACATCAAGACTTAGTGGAATGGGATGGGTGCAAGAAACTTTGGCCACACCAGGTGAATGCTATAGGATGCTTCGCATGAATGGCAACACCTTTCTTGCATTACATGATCTTTTGGTTGATAAATATAAGTTGGCACCTACTATACACATGCATACAATGGAGGCACTTGCAATTTTTCTATACATTCTAGGTGACGGTTCATCAAACCAAAGGGCACAAAACCGTTTCAAGCATTCTGGTGAGACAATATCAAGAAAATTTGAAGAAGTATTGTTTGCTGTTGTGGAGTTGGGACGTGATATTGTTCGTCCAAAGGATCCAAACTTCCTTAATGTCCATGAGAGAATTAGGAAGGATCGTCGTATGTGGCCACACTTCAAAGATTGTATTGGGGCGGTTGATGGTACTCATATTCTTGCAGTTGTTCCAGATGATGAGAAGATTAGATATATTGGTAGATCAAAATCAACCACTCAGAATGTGATGGCTATTTGTGACCATGATATGAGATTTATCTATGCATCTATTGGACAACCTGGCTCGATGCATGACACAACCGTGCTATTTAATGCATTGAGAACTGATATAGATATCTTTCCCCATCCTCCCCAAGGTAATTACCACTTGTTATATATTTCTTTTATATCTTTGCACATTCTAAATTGATATGTTTCTGTTTATTCGTATTCTAGGAAAATATTATCTTGTCGATGCCGGCTATCCGAATCGCCCTGGGTACTTGGCACCATATAAGGGACAAAGGTACCATGTCCCGGAATTTCGAAGAGGTTCAGCACCAAGTGGGGAGAAGGAAAAATTCAATTTCTTACACTCTAGTCTGCGCACTATAATTGAGAGATGCTTTGGTGTATGGAAGATGAAGTGGCGAGTTCGCCTCAAAATGCCGAGCTTCCCAATGTGGAAACAAAAAATGGTTGTGGCGGCAACAATGGCATTGCATAATTTTATTCGTGACCATAATGCTCCGGATAGGCATTTTCATAGGTTCGAAAAGAATCCGGATTATGTGCCTACCATTCCATCTAGATTTAGGAGATATGTCATTTCTCAAGATGCATCGGATACATGTACCGAGGGTCAAAGTGATGTATCCATGGATGCATTTCGTGATGACCTAGCCGGTCGTATTGCAGGATGATGGCTTTTATAGAGAATTGGCCACAAGAAGATGAAATGGAGGGAGAAGGAAGACATGACAAACAAGATCAGTCTTCTGCAACACCTGAGGGTGGAAGGGATAAAAGCCAATTTAACCCCCATTATCCCACTGAGACATCAGCAAATCTTCTTCCTAAGTGGGCAGGTTCTGACGATTGTGCCCATGTGACTTCACAGGGAAAAGAGGTACTTAGTTTTGTGCACACGATTTTCGTTCTGTGTTATATACATTGCATTGTCATGAAACCAGAAACTATTTTGATTTATTCCTAGGTCTCTCTTGATGTAGAAGTTTGTCCAGTCCATGCTTGTGCAAAATAAAGTATGAAAATAACACCTGTCCTATGGTACATCATTTTTATTCTGATTGCTTGTGTATCTCTTTTGTATCACAGGTTCATCTTGGTGTTGAATCTATTTCTGACCCTTCATGGTCTGACCCTTTACCCCCTTGAAATTATAGGCAATGGGTTTATTGGTATGTGCTTAACTTTTTACCCCACAGGGTGCAGCCCTTCAAAATCCCGACAAGTGGACCTGTTTCCTGAATTGTGTACTCCAATGTTTGGTACACACTGTACCTCTTGTGTTAAAGCTTCTTAAAGCGGATCACCCAGACCCATGCATTCGTATGACATCTGCATCCTTGTCATTTCTTTCATCTTATTTTTATTATAACATGATATCTTATATTTGATTGTGATTTCTTGTATTTGATTATCACGTAGGTGCGTGCAATGGGTTCTGCTGCTACTGCGCCGTAAAGAAACAAATTATTAACTCACTCAGGTTTTCTGGGAGTGTTTTGAACCCTGCAGACCTTGTGAATTCCCTACACCATATGTTCTTTCAATCAAGCCTTCTTTCTGCTTCTTAGATGTTTATTTGCTTGATTTTCAGTCCATAGCTTGAAAAAACAAATGCAGTATATGGAATTGCCTCTTTGGTCATGTTACTGATAGTTTGGTGTTGAGACGATGGAAGGTGGATGGATGCTGGAGGCTCATCTACAGCACGATTTCGATACTGGGGAAGAAGAGGACAAAGTTGGGACTGAGAGATTTCATCAGCTTAGGAGATTTCTTCCAGATTATTGATGTCAAAGAGGTTAGTGAAAGTTACTGAAAATTGTTGTCAAGCTAAATTGGTAATGTTGGTGCTGTGCCGGTTTGTTGTACTGCTTTTTCAATGTTCGTTCCTGAATTTACAAGTTTTTTCATCAGTGCAGTTTCCTATGTTTTATACAGTTTGATTGAGTACAATTTGACTTCAGTGCTCTTCAATTCTTGGACAATACCAAAATTATCAAAAGCTTATGATTACTAATGGATACTACAACAGGAACAGAGCAAATGCTCTGTTTCCTAAAAAAAGACAGAGTACATGCTTTTGTGCTATAAGCTTATAACCATGAAGTAAATGTTATTGAAAAGGAACAGAGAATATTGTTACATAATTTTTATACTGGCAAACCAAGTCAGTTTTGATTTTTGATATATCTTGAAATAAATGGAGATTTAGCATCACCTTCTCTACACCCAAAGGAAAAGGCGGTAAATGTGATAAAATTCAGTGCAAGGGCGTTGAAGATATTATCTGGCCAACTTACTATTGAAGCTTCATACACGATCACTACTAAAACAGTAAGGATTCTATCTGCTTCTCATCATTGGTTACGTCGTCCTAGAAATTTTTGGAACCTGACCTCTTAAATTCTGAAGCACATTATTCTTTTTTCTAATTCTTGTTTTCAGAAGGTTGATATCACGCTTGATAGTTCGACCATCACTCCTGATCAGGTATAATTCATGATATTTTCACTAAGAAACTAGCTTCATGCACATTAGTAGTACTTCAATACTATTGGAAGGGTAGAGTTATGAGTCAAAACTTTTATAACAAAACTTTTTTCAAATAACCTTGAGCAGAGGTACATTGTTTTCCTTCACAGGATGCATGTGCAACTGTGGTGGTGTCTATTTTCTTTGATGGACATAAGTAACCATTTTACTTACACCGTGTAAAGCAACTGTAATTTTCTCTGATCACTTTGACTGTCATGTGCAGCTGATGAATATCTTCCAGAAGAACTATGATATGCTCCTTGCTATATTCAACCCAGAAGGCTGGCTAGAGATAACGTATCCTTTTCGGCTTATGTGAAACTGTTTTGTTCTTTACTGTTTTTCTAATTTTACAATCTCTGCTACAAATCACTAGTTTCCTTTCGCTACATTTTTTTTTCCAGATGTGGTGTGGACGCTTTTAAGTTTTAACACCAATAATTTCGGGTAGCATATGTATAGCAGCAGAGTAACCCAATTTGCATCCAGATTCCAGAGCTTTCCTCAATTTTTTGGGCAGATACGTTGATGAATCTCTACGGATAGGAAGAGATGACAAGGCAAACATCTTTGTGCTGGAGAGGGCAGACCCCTCAGAAGTTTGATAAGATTTCTGAAGCAAAATGCTTGGACATACATGGACATTCCGGCAAAGATACCTTTGGACATATCCGTCCTGTAACATGGTGATTTTTAACAGCTCGGTGCAGATCGTGTGCTCAACTTTTCGTTTGTGTTAGATTATACCACTGCCATTTTTTTTATGGAGCAGCAAGGCATTTCCCTTTCCGACCAAATTGTGCAAGCTGGGAAGGCTCATGCAAGTTCAGTTACATAGAGAATTGGTACATTATATGAACTGGTGTACTTTGAATTTTGAAATACATCATTTTCAATTATTCTTCCTTGTAAAACATAATCTAATGAGTGTACAGCTTGGCAACACACTTTAAACAATTTTTTTCCTTGTAATGATCTCCGGGTGATCCCTTATATCACACGCCATGCGTCATGTAATAATAACTGGACGGAAAGAAAAGCTTGCGTCAGGTAATTTTGGTGGAGCTTTGCACCTTTCAACAAGGGCAGCTCTCTTCGAGTCCTTGCCTCCGGTAGAGACTGGAAATGCCAGGAAAATATTTTAAGTCCTTAATGGTGCATATTCTCATTTTTTATAGTCACGTGGAACATTCAAAGTCAAACTGAACATCACATGAAGAAAAAACAACATATCAAACTACAAAAAATGCTATAACACTGAATTTGTTAATTTTGTTTTTCCATGTGTTCCATGTTTGTGGAGGGATATATAACACAACTCATTATTAATCCTACATCAAATAAACAAGAAAACAACAAGGGTAGTATTGTCCATCTCCCTCTTATCCTCTCTTTTACAATTTCTGGAGCTGAGCAGTCTTGCCAAACGCTTTCAGGAGTATCTTCAGCTCCAGCAGGAGCTAGCTTCCGCTGGAGCTGGAGTTTGGAGCTAGGATTTAGGAGTTGGAGTCCTACCAAACAGGCCCTAACCCAAGCTCAAACGATCAGAACAGCTCAACTAGTGCATGAAAACATACGAAAAAACATACAACAATGGGATTTCTTCTTATTTTTCTGGAATTTAACTGTTTTCAAGTGACAGTGCAGAGTTTAGACAGACGCTAATATGATTAGATGAGGATCTTACAAAACTTAAAAGTAACAAATTACATGCCCAACTTTCCACGGTCGTTCTGCCTAACCAAACGAAATTTCTTTGAGTCGGCCAGCAGAAAGAAAACGACCGCATGGCTTATTTCCAATCGTGTTGTTACAAGCTAATGACTCTACTTACACCCAGTACACACAGCTATACACGACATCACTACGTAACGCGAAAACGTTCCAAATGCCTGCCTCGCTGCATCAAGATCAATCACCACGGCTCACACTGGCACAAACACATCCATCCAGCTGCCTTCTATCTCTACCGATTTTTCTCTCTACTCCACACATGAATCGAATGTCAGTGTTGTTGCCTCCGGGAATAGGAATGCACGTCATGCCCAAGCGTCTGTAACATGCTCAGAGCATAAACAAGGTCGTAAAACAGATGAGACGGGGAGTGCGGCAGTGATTATCTACGAAGAAACATTAAACAGTGGGCTAAAGAGACGATAGCATGGAAGTCAGAGCATTTGGATGTTCTACTATCTTTACGAAACTGGTAATAGCAAACTGAATATATGCTGCATTCAGCAACCAGATGTAGTATTTTTCATTTAGGCAGATTTAGCAAACAAGACACAGCTCTACTTGCTGCTCAAATTTTTGTCTTTGATTGTTTGAAGGAAACAGAAAATATCAAGTCTCAATCAATCAAAATGACTAATAAAAATGTAGAAGGTAAAAGGGAAACAAATCATCTAGAGTTCTGTAATTACCTGTTCTTGTGATTGGAAATACATGAATGGAGTATAATGTAGAAAATTTGAAACCCTTGATGTGTATATATCAGCATATCTGCACCAAGGACAAAATAATTGCATTTATACAGATAAAATTGGGGATCATAAAAGAATATTCACCACTGCAAAACCATAACCACTCACTTTTCAATTTGCCTTGTCAGATGACTCTTATCCCATAGGCCCGTACGTGATAGCCAACCCCATCTTAACAGGCCAAAAAAATACAAAAATGCTTGCTTAGCTTACAAAGGTATATGCACCAGAATATATATTTCTGGAACAAGACAATACATTATAATTCTGTAGTTCTGGCATAGGCATTATAAACAAAAGCAAATATCAAACATTCACTGGGATTCGGAAGCAATGAAACATATAAATGCAAAGGGCCTCGTGTCGTCACCACTCTTCTAAAAGGTGTTAATGAATGTTAGACCAAAAGTAGTTACTAATGATTAGGGGCAAATATGGACAAATTATGGTGTCTGGATTCCACAAGTTTGTTTCAGTATGGTTCAAAACCACAACCCCATGAAAGCATGATTAAATGTGATTGGCCAAACCTAACCTCATTGCATAAAGTCAAATCTAACCATCCAATCATAGATCAAAAGGCTATGGTCCTAGCACTAAGGTTGGTCCTAGTATGTTCCTCATTTCCTCAGATTGAAGATATTTTTAGTGAAAAAGAGGAAGATATGGAGAAGCTAATTGCATGTTAACCCTGTTGATATTCTCAACTCTCAATCATCAAATTACAAATGAAACTATGGAAAAGAATTACAACTGCAACTGTTACTTATTTGATTGGATTCCCATATCCACTGCATCCAATGGATGGAATTGGAGTGAAGTAACGACAGTATCATAGAAGGGAAGCAAAGCATCAGCAAGAAAAAAGTGGGGTCTCAAGCAATCTATCTTAGCACGGTCTTATATTTAACTTTTCACACCTCATTGCACCCTAAGAGTCATTTCATAATAGGCCAGCCTATTATTAATGATACAAGAATACCCATTATCATTAGTAAATGCTTTTTCTTTAAGATTCACAAACCTTTCTGAATGAGAGTGCCGAAACACGGCCTTTAAAATATGATTTTTCTGCAAAAATACATAGGGCAACAGATCTAGAAGCAACGAATTTCAGACATTTCTTGCATTCAAAGACATGAGGAATTAGGCAATGACTGCATGCCTGCTTTACCTTTTATTGAACAGCTCTCCATCTGATTCTAGCATTGGTGCAATTTTTCCATCTAATCTCTGCATAACAATGAGCAACGTTTGCATACTTTCTGTAAGCTCCTGATCATCCATACAAGTAGCAGCAAGTGTCTGGAAAAGAACACAATTGATACTTCAGTAGAAAATAAACCAAATCACCAAACTATCTTTATTTTTGGCTTAAGATTAAGATAGTTACTACATGATAGCTAAGAAGAGCTGAAATTATACTGTTACCAACATAATGTATAGGGCATAATCTCATTTTTCTCAAGAGAGAAAATGGAGACATGTTAAAGCTAACAAAAGCTTCATTGTTCCAATTTAAGAAATAATACCTGTGCGGGGCGTGAATTTGTTCGTCTCTGCAGAGCCAGCCGAAGCTGGTTAAAAAGATCTCCCACGACTTCCTTTTGTTGTATAAGTGTAATAAGCTGTTCTTTCTGAACATGACTTCGAATTAGTGCATCAAACTGCAGAAAACAGGAGAGAACAAAATGATCACTGGACATGATAGCATGCCTCTATCAGCAACTAGAGCATGCATAGAAACTAAATGCTGCCCTTACTAGTTAGTCTTTCAAACGAATTCAGATTCAATATATAAACAAATATTTCAGATAAGCCGGCTAATGGTCTAAAGAGTAAAGGCATCAGCAACATAATGGGATCATATATTGCAGGACTTGAGGTCCTCCATGGCATTGTTTTGTCACTTCAATATTTCACCAACAGAGAACTCCGATAAGTGGCACCCTTGTGTAAGTTTAGGTATTTAACAGGCCGAAACTAAAAGTCATGGACCTAAGCGAGACAATAGGACATGCGTAAAGACCAAAGACTGATAATTAGAGGACAATCCGTGGTTCAAAATATGTTTTCCTCAAGAAAGTATAAGAAATCAAATAAAGAACAGGGGAAAGATCAGTTATGTAATTAAAAAAGGTATCAGAAAAAACTTTCAACCTCACAGACATAGCTGGAAAACTAAATTTTAGTGCCAAGTCATATACCCATATATGTAGATCACCAGTGTGCATCAATTTAGTGTTATCAATATTTTCTGATGGTAAAGCCCCTCATCTGACAGTTCTCATCCTGTTCTGAAGGTAAACCTGTGAGAAAGAGTACACTGACCTCATCTTCTAGTTCTCTGCAGATTAGCGCTGTCCTCCATCGTAAATGAACTTTAGACTGGCTTACATCTGTGTAAATATGATCCCCCACATATAATATTTCATCTCCATGGATGTCTAGTGACTTCTCAACCATCTGAGCACTGCCACCAGAGTACAAGCCACCTAAATACCCAATTAAGAAAAGGTTAACAAGTCAGTTGCAGAAAATAATGTTTTCTTTCAAGCTAGCTGCTAGTGCATCAGAAACACATGCTTAGAAATGAAACAATATATTAAGGTTTCAAGATATAACAAAAATACAACCTAAGTCGGAGAGGTAGCAGAGAAAGGAGGTAGCTCCATTGTTGATGAACAATGGCATAGGGAGAACAAACCATCTTAGATACAGAAGACTCAACATTGTTTTCTTCGCTGTGTGATGCACTCCATGCTCTTGTTCAACCTTATGTTATAATCCCAAACATAACATGCCAACACTCAAGCGAGCATGCGCATGCCTCTTGATCTCTTATGCAATTTCACAAAGAAACCTACATGTGTTGTGGGCATATGGCACATAAGATCCACCTACGGAACTACAGAAAATCTGTTCACTTCGGATTATTGTCTAAACAGAGGTTAGACGTGCTTTCAGCTCACAGATAGTCATAAGCTAGAGCTGTAGATAACTGATATGCAAATCAGTGTCCTGTTCCTCTCATAGCATGAATGAACTTGTATTGCTGTTTTTACACCTTATGTTTCATTTCCATGTCCTGTTTTATCTTTTTAACCTGCATGGAGTTTAAATGAAACTATGGGCCTGTTTGGCAGAGCTCCAGCTCCACCTCTCCTGGAGCTGGTGCCCAGCCAAACAGTTTCAGCTCCACCCAAAATGAGAGTGGAGCTGGCTGGAGTGCTCTCACAAAATAAACTAGAGAGGTGGAGCTGGGTTTAGGCTGCTCTACAACTCCACTCCAGACCCAGCTTTTGGGAGTTAAAGTTAGGAATTGGAGCTCTACCAAACAGGCCATATAGTGTGTATTTGCTGGCTGAAACTTGAAATTGATCATTTTAGCAATCAACAAAAGAAATAAAGCAAAGAGACTCTGAGAAATTTGGCCACAGCAGAAAATTGTCAAGATTTACACCTGAATTAGCTTTAAAACAGGGACGCATTAATCCATCATTTGTTACAACCTCGTATAACGGATGAGAAATTTGGAAAAACTCTGGCTTCCTTGCAGAGACTATAACCTACAGTAAGAATGCATCAAGTGATCTTAGTAAAGTTTTCAGCATGGCGGGCAAGCAACGAATGACAAACAATTCAATCTAGAACCAGCAACTTGATTACTCACCATTTCAAACAGATCTCTCCATGCCATATCATTAGGAAGGAAGCGATTGAATGCATGATTCATCATTTTGTTCGTATAGTGGTAATCTGAGTTAGTAATAAGAAGCAACCTTTTTCCAGCCTGATGAGTTGAAAGGGGAAAATCAGCAATTCAGTAATGCAGAGAAGTACAAAAATTCTAATATTATTAATGGATCATGAACTTGTAAGGTAACTGTGTGTTAACCTCTTTTTGATCCAGAAGAGCTAAAGGCAGTTCAGGATCAGGCTCTACAAATCGTTCCGGCTCAGCCATTATCTCACTCTACATTTCAACCAGCTAAAGAATTTTTTAGACCAACATTAATCATATAGAGTACTGTCATATCTAATGAGTAATGATGACCAGACATTACCTTGAGTTGACCTTCTACATGTGCTCGAAAAAGTGCCCTGGAAACAGCCTAAAAAAGAAAAACCTTAAAATTTTACAACTACAAACGTGCACAACGGTAAAAGAGGTAGCAAGGCTAATTACATTGTACAGCCCTTTGTAATCCAGTGGCCCAAGTTCAGCTGGCACCAACCCCTGATCCAACTTGTCGACCATCTGAACAGAAGACCCATGCCCATATAAATATGGATCAATTCAAACTTCAATTTTAGACACTCAAGGTAGCACACTATAAAGTGTAAATGTCAGAAGGTCTAACCTGTTAGTATATCAATGGTTACTCTCATTGAGAAGAGGATGGCACTCGAGATGGGGCAATTTTCTGGTTTTCTTCCATTTACAAACTCAAAGCCATACTAACCAAGGGGTTGGTGTTACATATATATAGGCTAGTGGGCAGCCAAGCATATGCTAATCAAAGATGCTAGATGCTAGTCTAAGATGCTAGTCATAGATGCTAGTCTAAGATGCTAGTCATTGCTGCTAGTCTAAGATGCTAGTCATAGATGCTAGTCTAAGATGCTAGTCTTAGATGCTAGTCTAAAAAGCAAAAAAAGGAGATGCTAGCAAAAAGGAGATGCTGTCCTAGAGCATCCCAAAAGCACACAAAGACTAAGATCAATCAGCACTAGACTTATTCCATCATTCTCCCCCTAAGTCTTGTGCGTCGTCTTGTGGGACAGTTGAACCATCCCGGTCCTGGAGCAAAGCTCAAGGAACTTGATCCTCCCAAGGGGCTTGGTGAGCAAGTCCGCAAGCTGGTCCTTGGTGTTGATGTAGCTCGCCTTGATGCTCCCTTCCTCCAAGCAGCTTCGGATGAAGTGGTACCTCACCCGAATGTGCTTGCTCCGTTCGTGGAAAACGGGGTTCTTCGCCAGGGCCAGAGCGGACTTGCTGTCCACCCTGAGCTCCACCGCTCCAGTGTCTCTGCCGAGGAGGTCACTGAGCAGTCGAGCAAGCCAGAGCGCCTGGGTCGAAGCGGCGGAGGCCGCCATGTACTCGGCCTCGCAGCTGGACAGGGCCACCACCTGCTGCTTGATCGACTGCCAACTAATGAGGCACTCGCCGAGGAAGAAGAGAATCCCGCTCGTGCTCTTGCTGGTGTCGATGTCGCCGGCGTGGTCGCTGTCGCTGTACCCGACGAAGTGTGCCTTGCCAGGACACCTCGGGTAGTAGAGACCGTGGTCGAGAGTCCCCGCAACGTAGCGGATGATCCTCTTCACGGCCTGCTGGTGCTCCGTCGTCGGTCGCTGCATGAACCGACTGACGTAGCCGACGGAGAAGGCCAGGTCCGGCCGTGTGTGGGTGAGGTAGCGAAGGCTCCCCACAAGACGCCGGTACTGTGTAGCATCCACCTCCTCCGCCGTGCTGTCACGGCTCAGCTTCAGTCTCTCCTCCATCGGAGTGAGGGCTGGGTTGCAATCGGTGAGCCCAGCCAGCTCAACGACGCGCTTGGCATAGGCGGTCTGTCGAAGCGTGATCCCGGAGTCATCCTGGTGCACCTCGATCCCCAGGTAGAAGGAGAGAGGCCCCAGGTCACTCATCTGGAAGGTGGCCTTCATCTCTTCCTTGAACGCCGCCACCTCCGCATCCTTGGTGCCGGTGATCACCAAGTCGTCGACGTAGACACCCACCAGCAGGGCATTTCCTCCATTGCCCCGCCGGTAGATGGCCGCCTCGTGCGGGCTTTGCTCAAAGCCCATCCCCTTGAGCGTGGAGTCCAACTTGGCGTTCCACGCCCTTGGTGCCTGCCGCAAGCCGTAGAGGGCCTTGTGCAGGCGGAGCACCTTGTCCTCCTTGCCGGTGATCACAAATCCCGGCGGCTGGTGCACGTAAACCTCCTCCTTCAAGTCGCCGTTCAGAAACGCCGACTTGACGTCCATGTGATGGACGCCCCAGCCTTCCTGAGCGGCCAGCGCAAGAAGGAGTCGCACGGACTCCATCCGTGCCACGGGAGCGAAGGCATCGTCGTAGTCGATCCCTTCCTGCTGCACGAAGCCGCGCGCCACCAAGCGAGCCTTGTGCTTGACAATGGCTCCGGCTTCATCCCTCTTCAGCTTGAACACCCACTTAAGGGTGATCGCGCGGTGATCACGAGGGAGGTCAGCAAGCTCCCAGGTGCGGTTCTCCTGAACCGCGTCCATCTCTGACTGCATCGCGGCACGCCATGCCGCGTGTTTCTCGGCCTCTGCGAAAGACCGAGGCTCACCGTCGTCGCACGCAAGGTGCAACTGCGCCTCCAGGTCGCGAGGCACCAGTCCCGGCACCGGCTGATCGCCGAGAAGGTCCTCCATCGTACGGTACCGTAGCTGCTCGCCGTCGTGGTACGCGTCGATGCGCTCCCCGTCGTGGGAGAGCGGAGTAGCGAACTCCACCGGGCTGCGCTCAACACGAGCTGGTGTCGGAGTAGGCGTGCCCGGAGTAGCTGTTGGTGCTGGAGCGCGTGGGACCGCCGGCTGTTGTGGTGTCGGCGAAGGGCTCGTCGCAGCCGAAGTCGTAGCTCGAGAGTGTGTCGCTGCCGGAGTCGGTGGAAGCTCGGGGACTGGGGTAGACACGCTCGGTGAAGAAGAGCTGCCTACTCCCCCAGCTCCCTCGAAGTAGACGTACTCGACAGTGAAGTCGTCGTACGTCGAGGTCGAGCCATCGTCCACCGCCTTGTCCCATACCCACCCTCGCCCTTCGTCGAACACTACGTCGCGCGCCGTGCGCACACGCTGTGTCTCTGGGTCGAGGATGCGGTAGGCCTTCGAGCCCTCCGCGTAGCCGATGAACACCCCTGGGGTGCTCCTGTCGTCGAGCTTGCCGATGTGGCCAAGCTCCTTGGCGAACGCAAGGCAGCCGAAGACCCGTAGGTGGGAGACCACCGGCTTGCGCCCATGCCAAGCCTCGTACGGTGTCCTGCCATCGAGGGCCTTGGTAGGCGAGCGGTTGAGGATGTAGACGGCCGTCACCACCGCCTCTCCCCAGAAGGTGGCCGGCATCCCCCTCTGCTTGAGGAGGGCCCGAGCCATCCCCACAACCGTCTGGTTGCGCCGCTCGACGACGCCGTTCTGCTGCGGGCTGTACGGCGCAGTGTAGTGGCGCTGAATGCCCTCATCAGCGCAGTACGACGCGAATTCAGCCGCCGTGAATTCCCCGCCGTTGTCGGTGCGCAGCACGCGCAACTTGCGGCCACACTCCGCCTCCGCAGCAGCCTGCGCGCGCCTGATGGCGTCCGCAGCCTCTCCCTTGCTGCCGAGGACCATCACCCACATGTAGCGGGAGAGGTCGTCGACGAGCAGCAGGAAGTAACGTCGTCCTCCTGGTGTGGCCGGTGTCACTGGGCCACACAAGTCCCCGTGCACGAGCTCGAGCCGCTCCTTGGCTCGAAAGCTCGTCTGCTGAGGAAAGGGGAGCCGCCTCTGCTTTGTTAGGACGCAAACGTCGCAGAGCTGCTCCACGTGGTCAAGGCATGGCAGGCCTCGCACCATCTCCTTGGCACTGAGCCGCTTCAGGGCCTCGAAGTGGAGGTGCCCAAAGCGCTCGTGCCACTGCCACGCCTCGTCGTCCCGACGAGCGGCGAGGCAAACTGGTTGTGCCACCTGCGTGCCGAGGATGTAGAGTCGATTAGTGCCTCTGGTTACCTTGGCAAGGAGGCGGCGACGGCGATCCCAGATTCTCATGACTCCGTGCTCGACCAGCACGCGAGAGCCGTTTTCATCCAGCTGTCCCACGCTGATGATAGAGTTCTTCAACGCGGGGATGTAGTAGACTCCGGTAAGCAGCCTGTGCTCACCGGACTTGGCGGAGAAGGTGACGGAGCCGACGCCCTTGATCTCCACGCCGGAGGCATCCCCAAACTTGACGGAGCCTCGGACGCTGGAGTCAAGCTCGGTGAAGAACTCCCGCCGACCAGTCATGTGATGGGTGGCACCGGTGTCGAGGTACCACCCATCAGCCTTGTCGTCGCTGGAGCTGTTGCCGAGGAAGGCGTGTACCTTCGGCTCGTCGAGGTGGAGGAAAGCTGTTGCGGCCGGTGCCGCTGGAGATAGCTCGATGCTTGCGTGTGCTAGGAGCAGAGCCGGCTCTTCCTCCTCCACCTGTGCAACATGGGCCTGGCCGCGACGTGGATGTCGACAGTCTTTGGCCCAATGGCCAAGCTTGCCACAGTTGCGGCAGGTGTCGTCTCGTGCCGGCTTGTGGTTGCCGACGGCGCCGCCCTGGGCGCCTCTGCGAGCGCCACCCTCGGCGCGTCTTCGCGCCCACCGCAGCTGGACACCTCCGCGCGCCTTGCGTGGCTTGCGGCCGCCTGTCGAGGAAGAAGACTCCCCCTTCCTCCTGTCACCCTGAGAGGCCTCCCACTGCTCCCGAGTGAGATGGAGCTTCCCGCCAATGGTGATAGGCCCCGAGAGAGGTTGTGGCTCATCACCGTCGACGACCTTGAGGCGGCCTAACGCCTCCTCGATCGACATCGTGGAGAGGTCCAGCAGAGACTCGATCGAACGAGCGATCTGCCTGTACTTCTCTGGGACGCAGCGGAAGAGCTTCTCGACCGCTCTCTCCTCGTCGTAGGTGTCGTCGCCGTACTGCACCATCTTCTGCAAAAGAGTGTTGAGACGAAGGGCAAAGTCATCAACATCCTCACCTGGCTTGAAGGCCAGGTTCTCCCACTCCTTGCGGAGTGCCTGCAGTGTGGACTTGCGAGCGCGGTCGCTGCCGATGCGTGCCGCAGCGATGGCGTCCCAAGCCTCCTTGGCAGTCCGCTTCTGGGAAAGCGAGAACTGCATCTCGGGCGGGACTGCAGCTATGAGGGCATCCAGCGCCCGTCGATCCTCGTCGTAGTCGACGTCGCCGTACCGGACTGCCTCCCACATGTGCCGCACCTGGAGCCGTACCCTCATCACCGCGGCCCACTCGATGTAGTTGGTCTTGGTGAGGGTAGGCCACCCACCGCCGGAGCCGACTTCCCTGACGATAGCCTGGACCCCGTGGTGTCGGCCTGGGGTGGGAGAGCGGCGCCGCCTGTGAAGGTCGCGCTCTCCGTCGTCCCAACCGTCGCGCTGGCGGTTGAACTCCAGCTCCGCCTCAAGCTGGGCGGCCCTCTCCCGCAGCCGCTGGATCTCCTCCAGCGCTGGGTCGACGTGAGGGCCTCGCCTGAGGTCGCGCTCGTCGCGTCCGTCAGGGGAAAAATCGGCGCGCGCACGCCCATCTGGGCTGCCGCAACCGTGCCTCCCAGGGGGGCTACCTTCGCGCCTGCGCCCGGCCTGGTCGCCGTCGGCGGGCGCGCGGTTCCTTGGGTCACCGCCGCCGCCGTGAGGGTGGGCTGCTGCCCACCGCTCTGCCCGCTCCTGCGCCCTTCTTCTTGCCAGCTCCTCAAGCTTCCTGTCGGCGGTGATGTCGCCGGCGATGGAGCCGTTGATGCTGCCACGCAAGGTCTCAACCTCTACCTCCGCCGCACGTGCCGCATCTTCCGCTGCCTCTGCTTCCGCCTCCGCCCTGGCTGCTGCCAACTCCGCTGCCGCCAGTCTGGCCACCCTCGCTGCTGCTGCAGCGGTCCGAGCCGTTGCTCGCCTGCGCTCTTCTGCTGCGGCGAGCTCGGCGTCCTGCTGACGCCGAGTGCTCGAGGCGACCGAACGCCGAGACCGAGCGTCGGACATGGCGCGCCTCCGGGAGGCTGCTGCGTGGTAAGGGGGAAGGAAAGGGGAAAGGAGGTGCAACCGGTGCTGCCGCTGCTGCTAGCTGAGAGCTCAACCGAGCTAGGGAAGGGGTGGAACAGGAGATGTTTAGCCTACAGGAAAGTGTGGCTCTGATACCAGATGTTAGTATATCAATGGTTACTCTCATTGAGAAGAGGATGGCACTCGAGATGGGGCAATTTTCTGGTTTTCTTCCTTTTACAAACTCAAAGCCATACTAACCAAGGGGTTGGTGTTACATATATATAGGCTAGTGGGCAGCCAAGCATATGCTAATCAAAGATGCTAGATGCTAGTCTAAGATGCTAGTCATAGATGCTAGTCATAGATGCTAGTCTAAGATGCTAGTCTTAGATGCTAGTCTAAAAAGCAAAAAAAGGAGATGCTAGCAAAAAGGAGATGTTGTCCTAGAGCATCCCAAAAGCACACAAAGACTAAGATCAATCAGCACTAGACTTATTCCATCATAACCACACTGAATATTCAATTAAAAGTGCAAAAATATTATCAATTAATCAAGCAGGACGGATCATGTCAAATTATATGTATTAGGAGTAGATACTGTCCTTTGTGATATGAGTAAGCTTGATGGATTTCTTAGATCACAACCTGGTCTCTGTAATCACACAGGACACTTTTTTGCAAACCATATGTGTATTAAATAATGTATGTAAAACGTCCAAACTCCGAGCACTCGGAGACAAAGGAGCATTATTCATGAATGAAAAAGACAAGAACATTAAAAACCTAGCAAAGAGAACTCTAACCAGGCCAGAATTGAGCATGATTTTTATCTGAATTCGTCATCCCATGACTGCTATTCCTATCAAGTGTTTTACTAACACTGAAACTACTCTTGTACACACATGTGAATGATGGTCCTGGATTAATGGATAATGAGATGTCAAGTATCATAACACAAACATGAAATGAACACTATTAGATAGAGAGACAGGTAATTGACCTGCATGAACATAACAGCTTCTGACACAGAGAAAAGGGTATTAAGGAACTCCCATCTACTTTCTTTCCGTAGATCCACCAATTCTCTTCCATATATTTCACTGTTCATGGACATGAATAAGATTTATTATCTTCTCTCAACTCAGGACCACAGTAAAGCTGCCAAAATGTCTTATCAATACCTCACAGCACTAGTAGAAAGCATCTGGGTGCCATGCATGGCCCTTTTAATGTAACCAAAACGATCAGCTTTGACCAGATTCCCTTTGTCTTTATCCATAATTAGACCCCTGATGACCTGTGAGAGTAATGGTATCATTAGGGGTTATGCATGTGCCTTGAGATATTATGAATTATGGAGTACCCAATACTACAGTACAGTACCAGGTCAGGATCAAATTCAAGGTCATCTACAGGGAAACCCATGCCCTTCAGATTGGCCATACCATAATCATAAGCACGCCCTTCCCAAGCCTGCATAGATGTAACAACATTTTGGTTTTTCTGCAATTTACCACAAGAACCATATGGAAGGACACAAAGCACCATGTTGTTTTTTATGCCTGATATGAGAATCAGGAGGCAATACCTAAATTATCAGCTAGTGTCGTGTCATATCAGTTCAACAAATATGTAAAGTTTCGTACATATATAATCATCTACTTTAGAATGATTTGTAGACAATTTGATGATATAGATATTGAAGTACCATCACATTGTAGTGAATCAATGTATAGTCCATATCATATCCAATGACACTGATAGATCGAAGATTTAGTGTCCTGGTGCAAAAAATTCCACGAGGAGAGTGTCTTACGGAAAAAGGATCCTGCGTGTTAACAACCATTCATTAATATAGTATCATCATAAAGCTAGTTTCTTCATCAAGAAGATAATCAATCAATATACATCGCGATAGTCAATCAAGATACATCGCTAGAGAAAGGAAAAACAAATCATTGGAGTTAAAGAAGGAAACGTTTAGCAGTAAAAGGATAATTGCAAACTATATTCTGATATCCACTGTACAGAATTTCAGAGTGAATGACTAAACACTGAACTCTTGGATCCTTTTCAAGAGTTCATGCTGAAATGTTGGATAGATTTTAACAAATTATGCCATCAAGTGTTCAGAATTTTCTTGGATCTTTTTTCACTCTTATTGTTTGGCGTTTGCCATGATTCATGTGAACTGTTGGATAGCACTAAATATTGGGATTTGGAGTTCAAATTGCTACAAAGGCATGCCTTTTCTGGATTTTATAGAAAACTGCATGTATTTTCAAAACAATCATAAAACATTTTCAAGCGAAATTAGTGATGTTTTCACTTTGGCAAGAAAAATAAATTTTATTAAGCTTTTTTTCCAATAGACGAAGACTTCTGCATATTCTGCTATTGAATTGTAAATTGTAAAATTATTTCCAAGAACAAAACTGACAATATTACAGTATTATCACCTTTATACCATTCCTCAAAGTTAATTTCGTCTTGATAATTGACTTTCTCAGTGCAACACGTTCAGCAATTTGATGAACACATTCATGAAAGTTCTATTTCATCATGCTAGTGATTTGAGATGATCATCATGCCGGAAGCAGATTGAATGCCAAGTTCTAAGTTACTTCAGTCACAGGCTCACAGCAACAATAGGTGCTCTACTGAATATATTTAACAGAATATGAATAGAAATGGAAGAAGCATACCAGTTACCAAACATCAAGGAGAAAAATAATGCTAATAGAGTAGAATATTACTGCAATTCCCAACTCACGGAGCAACGATTCAGCTTCTCTCGCTTCTTGCCAAGCTATCTCCTCTATAGGGCCATGCAATGTCGACTTGCCATTCCCACCTAAAATGCAAACATTTTGGAGTAATTATAGCAAGACTCTGACACGGTTTTGATGGTGCTTCTCTATAACTCAATACGGCAGATCTACATATGAGGATTCCTGATGCTGTAATTTAGTGACAATCGTAGTAACTGCTACTTTGCTTGTTTAGTCTTACATAATAGAATCATTATTCATCAACAAGTACGGGCTAACACAACATCTTCTCGGAACATCGGATTGCAATTAAGAGCTCGAAATTCTGTGGAGATTGGAGACCAGTATCTCACCAAACCCATCGAGATGCTCCCTCCGCACGTTCAAATCCCCCTTGGTGCTCTCCCCTAGGTAGTCCACCCGCGAGAGCCTCGACGAGGTCACGGCGAAGTACGACTCCCCCTCCTCATCCTCCTCCTCCTCGTCCTCCTCGTCGCCCAGGCCCCCCTCCACCGCGACCGGCCTGGTGGAGTCGAGCGCGCGGCACCGGAGCGACGGGAGGGCAGGGCGCGGGACGCGGAGGGAGGGAGCTCCGAGGCGGCCCCGCGGCCTGCACCTTCCCGGAAGCGGCGGCGGCGGCGGCCGCCGCGCCGGGGGCCGGAGGCAGAGGCGGCGCGCGAGCTCGATGGTGTCCGCCATTGCCGCGTGCGGCGCTGCTGCTGCCGCTGCTTTGGCCGTCGCGAGGAAAGCCGAGTGCCTCCGCGAGAAGGGGAGGGGTGGATGGGGCGTCGGATCGGGCTGACTGGGCAGTGGGACCGGCCCGTGGACCGTGGAATTGAAAATAGGGTGAAAAAGCTAGCGTGGGGCCCACAAGGCCACAATTACACCAAATTTCTGATTCCGGCTAATAAATATAAGCCCTATAGTAGATATTGACCACAATTTATTTTAAAATGATTAGATTTTAATGAGCAAAATTTGTGTGAATATATTTGTGAAGCTACACACTTTGATAATATGACATTTTAAAATTTCTTTCCTACAAAAAAATTATCAAAGCTTGAATTTGTTATAGTCAATTATTGAAGAACGAAGGAACTCTCTTCGTCTCAAAATATAGCCATAGAGGAAGTAGTATTTAAATGGATGATATTTTAACCACAGGGTTAATCACGTAGCTCTCTAATTCAGACAAAATACGAACAAAAGTTCGAGAGGCAACATCTTTGCGAGTATGAAATCTCACGCGAGTGTTTAGTTACTTGTGATAGATTTGAAACGCCACAGAAATTTATTTTTTTCTAACTAACTAATTGTGCTTCCGTGCACTCGAATTTTTTAACCTAAGGGTCATTTATAGGTTAATTTCCTGCATGTGCCATATTCATAAACTCTCTCTTCAAAGTGAAGGTGACAACACCTGCAAATGTTGTAGCTCTAATTAAACAAAAGGTATAGTTGATCAACCGAACCTACTTCTATATGTTCCATCGGAGGCATAGATTCTTTCCTTCAAGACGACAGATGGATAGCATTGCAGAACACGATCGTTACATCTGTGGTGCCAGTAAAACTTGCTAGTCCTATCGCTCCGACCGGTCAGTACATACATCTCATCACTTGTGCAAATAAATATCGTGTGAGATGCGAAAAAACATACTCCTATCTAATAAAAATCATCTGAAGAAACTAAGCAAAAATTAAACCAAACAATAGTAAACGGGCAAACGGCGCGGTACACGGTCGTGAGCTGGCGTCACGGGAGCACGGAAAACGTGCGTGACAGCCTCTCGAAGACCGACGCGATCCACGACTTGGCGGACCCGGCGCCACCAGGCGGCGCCGCCGGCGAGACCAGCTGCTGATCCTCTGCCTCGTCGGCGTCGTCCCTGGTCGTCAGCTCCAACTCATCATCATCCGCGCCGTACGCGTCGTCGTCGTCCCCTCTGGCGAGCCCCCGCGGCACGTGCGGCGGCGTCGAGACCGGCAGCGGCAGCTCCTCGTAGCAGCACCAGTCGCCGTCGTCGTCGGCGGCGTCCACGCGTAACGGCGGCGCCGGGTGCTCGCCGTCCTGGCCCTGCGCGCCGGGCGGCGGGCAGCAGTACGCGCCGGCGCCGCGCCCGCGCACGCAGCACAGCGCGAGGAGCGGCATCGCGTTGGGAATCAGCAGACACGCCAGGAGATCGCGCGTTCGTTGGTGAGCACAGTTTTGGATAAGTTTGATTGGGAGAAAGCGATGCAAGTTTTATAATGCGCGCGATTCGAAGTCAGGATCTGGAAGCAGTTTGATTTGAGGTGCACCGGCGGCCACCTGCGAAGGATCGCTGGTAGCAACTCCAACTCGGATTCCAGCCAGCCCGAAACGTACACAGAAAAGTACGTTTCCGTACTGTAGTCTGTACACGGGGTTGGAGGCCCTTCCTCTTCTCTTCAAAGCAACAAAAGTCACACTCCGTTCTCTTGCTCTACAAAAATAACGTCGTTACAAATTCACAAAATCACGTTGTCAGTCCCCTTCTCTCTCTTCAAAACAAACAAATTCAATACGTTTCTCTTTCTCTTCAAAACAACAAAATTAATACGTTTCTCTTTCTCTTCAATACACCAAATCCAATAAATTCACGTTGTCAGACATGATCACATGAAGGACGAATTCTATTTGAATGAGTAACCCCCCCTCTTAATTTATGATGTTTAAAACAAGTGATTCATATTTTCAGAGACAACTGAGGCGAATGCTAGAGCAAATGCGAACTATGAACAGAAGTGGAGTTCTTTGGGCACGCCATATTGAGCGTAAACATCTTGCAAAAATCACACAAAAATACATCCTCATTGACATTCCTTTTTTCTTCAAAGAACAATCTTGTCAAGTAAATAAAACTCACAGAACAACAAACCTAGCGTGTTTCCTTAAACTTATTAAACCCATCAGGTTTCAGGTAAAATAATAACAATCATTGTCCACGATGCATGCCTTCAACTTGAGAATTACTAGCTCATAGCTCTAAAGACAACAGCTCTAAAGACAACATGACGGCAGCCAGTGAAGTGGATACTCCTATGGAGGGAAGGTCTTCAGGCCAGGTTACATCATGCATAAACATCTTCCAGAAAAGACATACAATATATCTCCTGGACTGAATAGGAAACGTACATAGCTTTTGCTATCTAGCTCTAATTCTTTAGATGATGATCAAGACCTAATATTTCTATAATACTATCGAGTCTTGTGTCCAAGTTTGTCATAAGCTGCTATATTCTGTGGTTCACACTCTGGGCTGAAGAGTCGCACGAGCAATGCCGATGCTGAGCTCACAGCGATTGCTCCGCATGATGCCCACCTGAGACTCCTTGGAACTGTTATTCTTGGACCTACAAAAGAAACACATGGTCTTGGCAACATGCATAGAATGTAGAACAGAATGAATCATGGAGAATTAAATGGATAAGAACAATGACCATAGTGAAGGCGGCAGAGCACCCAGAAAGAAAGGGCACCGCCAACGGAGAAGACGCCAGCAGTCTGTCGCATCAACCGGGAGCAAGGCTTAGACTCTGGACGCATTACCTCCCCCTCTGACCATCCCAGTGCTCGCCGGAGTGCCATTGCTATCCTTGGCTTCTTTGGCTAGCTAGAGATTCTGCTGTTCTGCTGGAGTTGATAACTGGTTCAGCTGACCAAACTTCAGGGATTTCCAATTTCAACACCTCCTGGCTCCTAGAATACAATTATTTGTAATTACATTACATAACATTCCTTTTTTTCTTTTAATAAAGAACAAGAGATTCATTTCCTCTTTTTAACCTTGCCATTGAGGCTATGCCATCCTAAGGTGCTACTGTAAAGAAATGCTCACAAGAAAACCTAACTCTTCTTTTGGCATTAGTTTTGGAATTTTAGTATCGACAGTCTGAGAGGATCAATGTACATAGACTTATGCACTGCACCGGTTTCTCATCTATTAGAGCGTTACCCATCTAATAAACAGCACTTAATCATCTATTTGGCAAACACTTAATCAATTTATAATAAACAGCACAAACTAATACCCAAACTCCTGCAGCCCTGCTAGTTTCAAAGAAAAGAAAAAAATATGTATTAAGTATAATTGTATTCCACTCTGACTCTTGTGTATACTGGCCTTCACAGACAACAGAAGGTCTGCTTGTCTACCCATGGACCTCCATCCTGTAGGATAAGACTTGATAAAAATCTATGGACCTGTTTGGTAGGGCTCCATATCCTAAACTCTAGATTCTAGATGCAAATCCTCTAGGATCTGGAGGTGATTGAAAAAGCGTTTGGCTAAATATTAGCTCTAGATATCCTATGAGTAGAGGGAAAGTTTAAGCGTTTGGTTGGGATAATTGTTAAGAAGGACCAAAGAATAAAAGTTTAAGGGACGAGGACTGTTAGGTTGGTGGATGTGGGAGTTTTAGAAGGGATTGAGAAGAGAAGTTTAAGAGTAAACTCACAGCTTTTCAATACCTAGGTAAGAACAGGTAATTAGAAGGAAATTCTCTTTATAAGTACACGAAATAAATCTCAATCGTACATCATCGCTTAAAATTTAACTCTCACCTTAATTTTTATCTCTATTAACAAACAAGAAATGAAGAGAAAAACTGAAACTCCCATAAGTAATCCCTTCTCTAATTCCTTCCTCCGAACTTTGAATTTCCTTCCCTTCTCCTACCGAACAGGCCGTGGCTGACCCTGGGAGGATGGGGAATCGACGTCTCGATGGCTCGCAGCGGGAGGATGCGAGGCGGTGCCGCAGCGGAATAATGGCCTCAGACGCCATGGATTTCTAAATTGGCTCCTCGATGGCTCGTGACGGCAGGCGACGGAATAGCCTCGACGCCAGCGGCTTGTCGGGCGGATGGACGAGGATTTCTCGACGCTGCCCGCTGCAGGTCGGTCTCCTGCTTGGCCTGGGCCGTGCCTAGGCCAGCCCGGCACAAACAGCCCATAAGCCCATTGTACCAATTGGGCCGTGTCCCTCACTCAGGCGTGCCGCCACGGCCCGGCCCCGTGCTAGCCCGGCAGGGAACGCCTGCACGCGGTGGCAGTACTCACCACTCACAGTGGCGGCCGCCGTCCGACGTCCTCTTCTCCGGCGGCGACCCCGACCCTCGCCTCCCAGCATCCACCGCGGGAGCAACCAGGCCGCGGCGCACAGAGTCCCATCCTCCCTCGGTTCCCTATTCATTCCCTCCCATCGACCCCATCCCCTACAACCCACTCACGCCAAGTGCTGCGGTGCACGGCCGGTGGCGCCGCGCGAGGAGGGAAGAGGCGGCGGCTCACGGACTCCCCTCTTCCCCCCGCGTTCCCCGTCCTCTCGCACGTGAAGCTCGGCAGGTATGGTCCCCCAAAACCCTAAAAATCCGACCCACCCACCTCATCCATTGGATTTTGCTCCATCTTTGTGCCGGAGGACGTGAGGGGGAATGAATTCTTGATTTTAGTACTCATGTTAGGGGGAATGAATGGTTTGTCCTATGAGCACTTACCAGGTTTTCTGCAAACACTCTATAGTGATGTCCATTGTCCAGAAGTTAATTTCCCCTGTCAACTCCTTGAAATGTAGAAATTAAACCCAGCTACAATTAAAGTTTTATTGTTTGCATTTTACAAACATAATTGATAGCTGTATCCATTAGTGTGCGGTGTGCAGAATTGCACTGATGCAGTCTGCAGCATAGCTGATGAACTAGGAGCTTTAACTAAAGAAAGTTATTTGCTTTGTATGTTGCCTTCAATGTATATATATATTCACAACTTACTAGACTACCATGCCACGGCTGCCACATCCAAGGGATGCTACCTCCATTGGCAAACACACCATCGACCATGAAAATTTGCTCAGACATAAATAAACCAATGCAATAATATGCACAACTAACAGGGTCACAGATCCAACTTGAATGAGCAAATCAGCAACAACTATAGTGCAGATCTGAGCTACGAGACAATTGATTTAACAAATACTCATGTGTACAAATCTGAAAGATAAGCAGCTCAAGCAAGAAAATTACTTTTAGTCATTCCAAGCAACATCTACAAAATAGACCGGCAGTACATGGCAAACATATAACAAAAAACAAGCCTATCCAACATTTTGTTGCCCCCAAATCAACCCAAAATTCTTGGAATTTTAGTACATCTAGTTGTTTTAATTAAGGGGACATGCTGTCATCCACAAAAAAACCGAGGAAATCAAAGAAAGAGTACACACGAAATAGAAGGAGGTGAGAAAGGGAAGAGGATGCCCAACTTATCAATGGGCGGCTTCCTACCATCGTTGCACTTACCGGAGATCTGGACGGGGAGAACCAAAGAGGAGAGAGCGTGAGGAAGAAACCCGGCGAAAATGAGGGGTCGACGGAGAGCGTGACGAAGACCGGTGGAAGAGAAGGAGGACGGCCGACGGAGGGGGCCCACGCTCACTCCCTGCCCGGTGACGGAAGGAGGCGCGACGGTGGGAGCCGGCGCACACGCCGTGCCCGACGACGGAAGAGAGGGGGGCAACGGTGGGAGCCGGCGCTCGCGCCCCTACCCGGCGGCGGAAGGAGGGGGGCAGCGGAAGGAGGCGCGACGAAAACCCTAGCTTTTCATCTGTGGGGGAAAAATGCACAGAGGAGAACGGCTCGAGTAACTCCCTACCTGCACGCGCGGGTGCAACACTGTTTGAGTTTTGAGTTTGAGCCTCGCTACAATGATAAACAACAGATCTTCCGTCAAATTTTTACGCCCCGTCACATCGAATATTTGGACACATGCATGAAGTACTAAATATAAATGAAAAAAACAACTAATTACACAGATTGCGACTAATTTGCGAGACAAATCTTTTAAGCTTAATTGCTTCCTGTTTTGACAATGTGGTGCTACAGTAAACATTTCCTAATGACAGATTAATTAGGCTTAATAAATTCGTCTCGCTGTTTACAGGCGGATTCTGTAATTTGTTTTGTTATTAGAGTACGTTTAATACTTCAAATGTGTGTCCGTATATCCGATGTGACACGCCAAAATTTTACACCCCTGGATAACACACTCAATGTTCCCTATTAATAGTAAAAAACAATCTGAACGGATCTATTTATACTATCATCCTACCATCCTACTTAGCGATAATAAAAACATAAAAGGACATTATTGTTAAAAAAAGATGCGAAGGAATATAATCGTTATTTAGAAGTGACTATACCATTTTTTTCTCTTTTTTTTTGGCTTCATCGATGGAATATGAGCGATGCCAGTGCAATGGATGACCACATATCGATCTAGCCGAAAAAAAACATAAATGACAAAGTTACATCTAATTACTGTATTAGTAAATTACTGATTTACCCTTAATACTACTGGTAGTATTATACTATCAGTAGAGAGCACCGGAGCATCGCTCTTTGAGTTTATGATTATGCAAACATCCTAAATAATTCATGGTTGCTTCTAGTGGTGGAGCCAAAAAAATTTTTGAGCCCAAGCAAACTTCAATATAACTAGTATTTGCTAATAGAAATTTGACCATCAATTTACTCATCAAAATTAAAATTTAATAGAGTTTTTGCCGATGAGCTCGGGCGGCTGCCCGAGCTAGCCGAGCGATGGCTCCACCACTGGTTGCTTCATATCATCTAATCCCCTGAAATTACTCTATCAAATTATCATTACATATCAAATCTTATTTTGCTCCACACCAATTACTTTTTTTAAAAAAAACGAACAACATCAGATGGTGTGATGTTTCATATTGATAGAGTAGGAAAAATTACAAGATAAACCCTGGGAGGCATTAATAGGAAAAAAACAACACCATCGTGCGCCAACGACTCCTATTCACACACCCAAGAAAAAGGAACCGGCACCAATCCAGTCGTCACTATGTGTGACTGGACGCCGCCAGCCTAACGAAGGAGACACAAACGTCTCGCCTAGCACCAACTCCAAACAGCTGATCAACCACGAGCTCTCAGCCATCACTACGTAGAAAAATTTGACGAGGGAGGGGGCGAGAGAGAAGACGATCCATTCTTCCCTCGAACAACCTAATGGTAACATTCTAGAGCATCGCCGAAAACCAAACTACTCAAAGGTGAGACAGGCAAGAAAAGCAGGGATCTCCTAGACCGGCGCCTCCAGGGAGGTCACGGTGCCAGAAGCGCCACTGCCACTGTCCAAACTTGGACTTGGTTTTCATACGCATGCTCCCGCTAGAGGTAGATGGAGGCCTCTCAACAACACCCTCAGGAGGGATCGCAACGCCTAATAAGACGTCGTCGTTATCGGCCCGGACATGGAAGCTGGGCAAGGCTTTCACCTATAGTCTACCTCCACTTGCCTTCGTAGCCCTGATGTCCTGCTACCAACTGAACTCTGCTAGCATGCCCTCTCTGCCACACCGCACTCCTCCACCGGCCTGCCCCCAAACGCACCTACGCCGACAGTGCCATCTTCTTCCCGCCGCCCATCGTCCCCAACTCTAGGCTGACACACGCGACCACGCTGTCCACACACGAAGCAGCGAGCACCACCGCGACCTGTGTTGCCCATCTGCCATGTCGCCATGCCGCCGCAGGGGCCTACTCAAGCCGCATCACCGCGCCACCACAAGCCCCCACTTGCCGCATTCGCCCTTCCCCTGGTGCGGATGCAACCGCTCTTGCACGGCCATGCCCCGCTACCTTCCATGGTAGTCCCGACGTACGTCGCCACCATGCCCGGTCCACAGCCGCCACAACTTGTGAGGCTTCAAATCTAGACAAGAGGGCATCAGATCTGACCAAGAGAACACCAGATCCCGTGACGCTAGCCCTCTACCCTACCACCACTCCATTGTGTGTCACCTTTGCGTCCTCCAACCCCGTCACCTATCACTCCACTGCACATCGCCTCCTGCGCCCCTAGTCTCATCGCCTCCTCCGTCGGCCTCCCGCGCCCCCAGCCCCGCCGCCTCTTCCACTGGTCTCCTCACTAGCACTGGTCGAGGAGAGATCAGATCTAGGCGTGCCAACTATCGGACCGTCTTGGTGCCCCAGCCTGTCATCCTCAGGAAGGAAGAAAATGCCTTGTCGCCACCGTCATTGTGGCCTCTGGCTTTGCCGACGAGCCGCTCGCACGGCGGTGAGGTGAGGGGGAGGAGGAGAGAGGGGAGTGCTGGTAGCTGACTTTTTGGGTTTGGGAGAAATAACGGATGTGTGGCTGTTAGAATAGGTGTTGAATATATTAGTCCTACTAGGAGTTGATATACTAGTCCTACTAGGAGTTGGACTTAGAATTAGAATAGGTATAGGATAGAGTTAGAGTTGGACTCTGTCATAGACTCTCTCTTTCTCTTAAATAGAGAGGGAGCACCACAATATAACCATGGCGACTACAATGTTGAGAAGGAGCATCCATAATCAGTGCCCCGGAGATGTAGACTTCGGTTGAACTTCGTTAACAAATATCATGTATTCCTGTATCGTCATCTAACGTGTGGTGGGTGATCAATGATTGAAGTGATCGAGAAGGTTAGTTGTCGTTTTGCTATATCGACTAATTTTTGTAACAAGTGGTATCAAGATTAGGCGAAGTAGCAGGACGAGTTATGGCTCTGGCTGTTTGTGATATATTCAGAGATGAGTCCGAGTCATGGAGATACAAACAGTAATTGCAAAGCTCAAGCTACAGTTCAACATACATCGACGACCAGGTGTGCAACAAATTCTTGTGCGAGGAGGTAGCGGTGTGCTTGGCAAGGCATGAGCACTCCACACGTGGATTTGGTCAACGGCTCGATATTGGCTTCGGCTTAATGAAAAAGGCAGGCATATACATGGCATGGACCAGGAGAACTGAAACAGTTCTGGACGAGAAGGCTAGACTGCAAGCAGGCGGTTATACCAAGGGCGCTAGGATGGTCGGATTAAGGTGGTCAGATCGGGGCAACAACCGATCAAATATCGTTGATGGGGTCAACGATACTGTTTGGCAGTACAGGATATATCAGGATATGCGGGTCGGCATGGTGGGGATATATGGAAATCTGCGTCACTGAAGATGAGGAGGCAAAGACTATGATGGTAATTGTTCGAGTGATTCGAGGCAATGGTGAAATTCTCAAGTTATCATGGAGTTTAGCCTAAGGATACGGAAAGCATGGATGTTGGATTTATTAGCTCGGTTCACAAGACTACATTGAAGAAAGGGTTCTCTTCTTATCGGTCTGGTGAGTTTGATTTATCTATTTAGTGATGACAAAGGTTATCTGCCATGGATTAGATGAGATCAAATTTAAGATAGAAGATGAACGTGAACATGGTCTTCCGGGAGTCTATGATGTGCCCGATTAAGGAGTCCATTTTCGCTTGGCAAGACGACTGTGATGATAGAAGAGAGGTGAAGCATTGTTGCAGGTGGAGTCCAGAGGAGACGTTATAAGGATAGTGGAGTCTCTTGATGGAAAGGAAGACAACTTAAGTCTGGAGGATCGGTGGATCGGCATGGTAATTCTACTTCTTCTGGGTGACATATATTCGCCAAGATGAAGTTTGTTAGAATAGGTATCGAATATACTAGTCCCACTAGGAGTTGGACTTAGAGTTGGAATAGGTGTAGGATAGAGTTAGACTCAGACTCTATCATAGGCTTTCTCTTAAATAGAGAGAAAGACACCACAATGTAACCATCGCGACTACAATGTAGCGTAGACACGCAAAGAGATGATGGCGGCATGGCCATGGACTTGTAGCTGTTAGGTGCTATGTTGGTTGGGGAGGAGCGCCCATAATCAGAGGCCCGGAGATGCAGGCTTCGGCTAAATTTCGTTAACAAATATCGTGTGTTCCTATGTCGTCATCTGATATGTCTTGGGTAATCAATGTCTGAAGCGATCGAGAAGGTTAGTCGTCGTTCCACTATATCGACTAACTTTTATAACAGTTGCCGTGGCCAGTTTGTCCCAAGTCAAATCGACCAAATTTATAAAAAAAATGTAACAACATTATTAACACATAACAAAAATATATTCAAGGATGGATTTATATTTTTGGTGTTGTAAAACTTGATCAAGCTTAAGTAGATTCAATTTAGCCCAAATACAAAGTAACTTATGATATGATAAAATGGAGGGAGTACAAAATTTTTACATAACTAACAAAAGTGCAAGTGTGTTGCAACCAAAAAAATATGAGAAGTTGAGGAAAAAGAGAGAGCATGGTTGAAGAGAGAGTTAGAGTGGAGAGGATTACGATGTGAGGATGCGCACAAATCGTACGGGACATATATAGGTGACCTAGTTGAGCTTTGACAATTGTATCATTGGATCACCCTGTGATAACACATATATTGACCTCAAAACATGGGCTATTTCCGCCGCCCCTCAAATGCTTGCGTATCCAACCTAACCAATTGCGCCCCCTAAATATCAATCACCAATCACTAAAAAGTTCATACTGAGTTACAGTTACATAGAGAGAAGCAAGGTTGTCCCTAAGGAGAGTCAAGAGAGAGAAAAAAAACCGTCGAGCTGAAAGGGAGTACTTAATGAATGACAATAATTTTAATAGATAACGTCATTGACTTTTGAACACACGTTTAACCATTTGTTTTGTTATAAAAATTACATACTTATCATTTATTTTGTTATGAGTTATTTTATCATTAAAAGTACTTTAAGTATGAATTATATCTTATGTATTTAAATAAAATTTTTGAATAAGATAAAAAGTTAAACGCGTATTTAAAAGTTAACGGCGTTACCTATTTAAAAAAGAAAACAGAGGAGGCATGTAAAATCTATAGCACTTGCAGCAAGTTAGCAAATACATGCGCAAGAGTAAGTGCCTAGTAGAAAGCCTTGTTGTGTACACTTTGGGATGTTGCGTGATCTTAATAGAAATTGTGGGTCTGTGACAGAAGAATCGGATGATTCGGATCGTTGCATCTCTGCGTACAGTTTTGCTAGCTCTGTTGGTGTAGGCAGAACATAAAACTTAACTCAACACAGGAGTAAAACATCTCTTGATCATATATTATTACCCATCGAACGCAACGTGACTGCACAGCGACCCTGACCTTTGACGTACGCATCGGCAGCGGTCGACAATATTCATTTTCTGTTGCCTGCACCACGCCACACGCACGACGACGATGACGCCCGCGCGCGACGCGAGCACCACGTATGGTACGAGGGATCCACCAGAGCAGCGCCCAACATCTGCAGGCTGCACATGGTAATCGATCGATCGGTGCGTGTTCCACGTGATCCACGCAACAACGGAAATTTAACTAGAAACAAGAAAGAAATCCATTTGCAGCCACCGACGACTTATGGAGTACGACTACACTTGCTATCGCGGTCGGTCCATCGACACTTACTCGATCGTCGCGACTCACGGCTACTTTCGAAACCAAGCGCTAAGAACAATCTTCAATAGTTGAGACGAATACGATATCTTACCTAATACTCTTAGGGTCTGTTCGGCAAGCTGAACTTCAAACGCGCACAGTAAACACGGAAAACGGAGCGGTCATTAGCGCGTGATTAATTAAGTATTAGCTAAATTTTTTTTCAAAAATGGATTAATTTGATTTTTTTAAGCAACTTTTGTATAGAAACTTTTTGCAAAAAAGTTCACCGTGTAGTAGTTTGAAAAGCATGCGCGGGTTGAAAAACACTGTGCGGCACTGTGCGCGTCCCGAACTTCCTCTGCCGAACAAAGCCTTATAGTCTCCTAAAAACTAAACTAATCTGGTACTGAATATTGACATATATAATATTTACATATACCTAAAATTTGTCATATGTACTATCTCCGTTTTAAAATGTAACTATTTTTTAGGACAGTGACTTAGTCTAAAATAAAATTATTTCTCTATCTACCTTCTTTCCTCAACCAATCATTATCATTTTCCTTCACCTACTTTCTATTCTCAATCAATCACAATATTTCTTTAATCATTCACACCTACTTTCTTAATACTCATGCCAACCTAAAAAATACTTATATTTTGAAACGGAGAAAGTACTAGATTGATTTTTCATGAGAAAAATGAAGTAGAAGATTATTTAGAAAACCATGTCTTTAGGATGGTTCTGATGACAAAAGATTCCAACCATTAACTAAAACAATATTTTTTTATTAAATTTTTTTCTATATTTTTTATCCTCGTGCAACCACGTTTTCGGTTTACAAAGACTAATAGTCATTGTTGAGTCATTATTATCCATCGCAACGATATTTTGTTTCTTCTCTTTTTTAATGTCAATAAATATTCTTAATTATTAAGTCTAAAGATCTCTCTACTAATAACCATTGTAAATCACTACTAAGAAAAGCATTATCGCAAGCGGCCGAAAATGGTATTCACGGGCGGGGCGGCCGTCCGCCTGTAAGAAAACGACTGTGAAGATCGCCGATCTTCGCAGGCGGGGCGGCCGTCCGCATACGAAGATAATTTTCGCAGGCGGACGTTGGCTAGTCCGGTCCGCCTACGAAAATATGAATCTACCGCCTGCAAAAAAAAAAATCCGCCTGCGAAGAAAGGTAGAAATTTTTGAAATTTAATAATAATTTGCCCGTAAATTTAATAATAATTTGCCCGTTAATAGAAATTCTTGCAGGTAGATTATTATGTACATATATTGGAAGATTATCAAGCATTTGGTACTGAGAAATTTACATATATTGCATAACTCAAAAGTGTTGCCATAAAATATATATTACAATATTTTTTTACATTGTGACTTCAAATATGCCATCTAGTTACATTATGGCATAGCAGTGTTCCACTATCGAAGATTCTTGAATTCGTCACTTGTCGCTAAAGCACCCTCTGGGTCGAAGAAATCTCCTTTGACATGACAGCACTCACAGTGGATGAAGTGGCACAGATCACGCTGGACATTTGTGATGCCTGTTTCGTCAAAGCTTGTTCGACGTTCTAATCTTGGCAACTGCATGCATTGAAGATAAATAATATATTAGTATCATAAATATGTGAAGCTGTCTAGTATATAGTATAGAGATTTACATCCTCTGCGTTAGTCCTGTACCTCCCATTAACCCTAAGGAATTCGCACGCGTAATACCCGCAAAGGACAGTTCCTCTAGGTTGCTTGTGACACTTCAGGACATATCATAGAAAAAAATAGTTAAAATTTTCAATTAGTGAAACAATTGAAATACATTAAGTGAGTGGAGTATTACCGGCCAATAGGTATGTACTAGCAGCTTCTCCCTTGTTCGGGTCTGTTCTCCACCCTTGAACTTGTAGTATTGGTACGCACTGTATGGATGTCGTACCGTTTCACATTCAGGAGGATATTTATTTATAATACATTCATATAAAAATACAAGAGTGATAATCACTTACTATTGTAAGATTGTTAGAAATTCTTTGTATTGCTGGTGTCTGTAATCGAGAGAGTCCAAGACTACCACGGTTCCGTCTTTAGGGTCAATGAGTAAACAGATATAATGATCGCTACATATTAACAACAGTATAGTTAGTTAGTACCAGCTAAAATAAGACATATGTGTAGAAGATAAATATACCGGACGTACTTAAAATTATAAGCGGCCATGACGACTCTCTTATTTTGAAAGTGCAAGAAGGCTCGTCCAATGTACTGTGCGACAGTAATCAATTTCTCCTTGTGCAAGCCCTTCTTGTATTCAGCTATCTCTATTGGAGTCTTGCCCTTCAGCTGGTCTGACCCTGGTGCTAGCCTAACGGTATGCTGTGTTTGATAGATCCGAGTTGGATCCAAGAAGCCGATAGGTTCTTTTTTCTTCTTAGTATCCATGTATTGCATCCTACAGAAGAAGTTTGTTAGTAACAATCACATGGATTTGTATTGTACATATTTTTCATGTAATTAAATAAAACTCATACTCACATGCACCAAACAGCAACATAGTTGACGTCCATCTTATCCCGACGATATATGGCGTGGAGATCTGAGAAATCTAGCCATACGTAACCTTCGGCGCCGAAACAATCTGCCGGTGATCGAGCTGTTATATTGCCCAAGCCTTTCTTGCTGGCTTCCATGTAGAAGGTATGTAATCTTCTCATCTCCCATGGTCCTTCGTTTAGTGCCCAATCCGGCAAGAGTGCTTTCCCGTGTTCGTACTTTTCCGGGCAATCATCAGTTGGCCAGTATGTTGGCCCGGCTAGTTCAGCGGCCTTCTGGGGGTCATCATCTCTGAGTTTGGCATGTTCCTTACCCCATCTGAAGACGGTTACCATGAACTTCTCCTTGTTCTTATCTTTGGACTTGGAGTCGTGGCTCCTAAGCACTCTAGGTACCTCGGGGTCTTTCGCAGGAGAAGGGTCTTCAAATATTTCTGGCTCTGTACCGTCCCATTCCAATCCTGGGACTTCTTCTGTATCTCTCCCGACTGATGCCACTATTTGCACCTCTGGTTCTGCCACTGTAATCTCCATGGGCACCTTTGGCACTTCAATTTCCAGTGGCACTTCCGGCACTGGATTTTCCTTATGCATCTCGGGTTCCTCCGCCTTATCAGTCACCTTCCTCTTAGGAGTACTCGGAGGTTTTCGCGTGGCGTCGGTGCCCAATCCAAAGGATATGTCATTCTCTAAGTTTATCCTTATACGCTTCATGCTTCTTGTGGGGGTCATGTTTGAACCCTTCCTTCCAACTCATCTTGGACGACATACCTCGAACCCTACCCCCATGCTCAGGATTACCCAGCGCCGTACTTAGCACATCTTTCTCCCTCTTAGGCTTGAAAAATCCTTTCTTCTGTGAACTAGATAAATTCTCTATTTTATCGGCAACGCCCTGCAGCTCCGGATCTTCAAACGATACTTTGCCTTCATCCGTGATCTTCGGAGTTCTAACTCTTACCCAGTTCCTTGATCTCTGTGTCCATTCCAACATTGGTACCGAAAGCCCCGCCTTCCTCATGTCCTCCTCCTCTTTTGTCCACTGCTCCACCTTTGGTGCGTATCCTGCGGAGCCTAAGCGATGAGGAAATTTGTTCTTCTTGGCCAACTCTGAAAACTTATGGCTCCTTTCAATTTCTTCCGGGGATTTCTTCAACTTCAGAAAGTCATTCCACTTATTCGGGGTTATGTTGGCATACGTCGAAAATGGTGTACGTCCCGTCTTCACAAATTTCTTATTCAAGGTGGTTTTCCAACCACGCCAAGACTTGGCCATTGTTTGCAGTGCACAATTTCACACTGCTGTCTTTGATCCATCCGGGAACTGGAAGATTTTCTTCAACTCTTTCCATAGGACTTCCTTATCCCCATTCGATACATGATCCCAGTCCTTGACCGTGATGGGGATCTTTTCCCTTACTATTATGCCACACTGTGAACTGAATTTCGCACGTGCCGTCTTAGGGGCAAGCGGCTCTCCTTTTGGCGAAACATGGGTAACAACATGGAACCCCTCATCCTTTCTATTCACGCTTCTCTCGCCCCTTCTTTTCTTCGCCTTTGCTGACCATTCGCTTTTCTTTGAGCCGGTTGTGTTAGCTGGGACCTTGTCGTCTTTCGACAGATCTTTTTCCTTTGGCTCTCGTTTTGATCATCGTGGCGCTGTTTCCTACGAGAAGGTATATATCAAAGTTTCGAATTAGCTCGGGCTAATAGTTATCACGGTGAACAGTTTACATATTAAGTTTACTTACCCCTTCTTTAGGGGGTATGTAGTCCTTGTCGCCTTCTTCACCGTCGCCCTTTCTCCTTCTCTTCGGGCTTGGGCATGGATCGCTTGGCGACGAGTACTCATCGTCAGCTACATCACTGTCGGAACTATCTTCCGGTGAGACCGTTGGTTCCGGAGCAACCACAATTGCAAGGGACGGCTCTTCCTCCCCTAAACCCTTCTCTTCGGTCCCTTTAGTACTATCGGTCATCGTTTCAAACTTCTAACATAAAAAATAAAAAACTTGTGTACATAATTGCAAAAGGTTATAATAAAAACTTGTGTACATAATTGTAAAATGTTATAAATTAGTACAAACTATTTTGCTAAATTAGTACAAACTAATTTGCTAAATTAGTACAAACTAAAATTAGGACAAACTAATTTGCTAAATTAGTACAAACTAATTTGCTAAAAAATTAATAAGGTGACCATATCCTCCACATGTTATAAAAAAAAATTTGAACATACCCTCCCAAATGTTATTAAATTTTTTTTGACAAATTCACATATCCTGCAAAATTGAACATACCCTCCCAATTTCATTCACATATCACCCACATTCCCAAATTTACATTCACAATCAACATATAACCCCTCATTCACATATCACCCACCCCTGATTCCCATTCACACCCACATGCACACACATATAAACCCCCTCACAGCCACATGCACACACATATAAAAAACAAACACCCACATGCACACACGTCCGTGAACGACGAACGGCCGACGACGAGGTTCGGCCGTGGACAACGGCCGGCCGAAGACGTCGTTCGGCCGAGGACGTCTTCGCTCGTGGACGACGACTGGTCGATGAAACCGTTCGGCCGCGAGACCGTGACTGCGGGCGAGAGAGAGAGGTGGCGGCGGTGGCTGTGGAGGGGCCGGCGGCGCGGTGGAGCTGGCGACGGCACGACGATCGGCGGCGGTGGAGGGGCCGGCAGCGGTGGAGCGCGGGCGGCGTTAAGTTGGAGCTCGCGCGCGTGTTGACGCCAAATCCGTACCGCCGATGTGGATTCGGCGCGTGGACACACGAAGGCCTGGGAGATCTGCTTAGCTCCAGTGCAGGTCCTAAAATTGATGAAGCGCAAGCGTGCCAGTCAGTTTGATCTTGCCACTGACAAGATATACAAAACAGCAGAACAGAAGGTCTATCGGCCGATAGGCCGATAGGGTAAAAACGTATCGGCCGATAGGCCGATAGCCAAAACAATCGATCGACCGATGATAGCATGATGATATAGCAATGTGATATAGCATAATCCAAATATAAAATAACATTGATCTGAAGATTAAAGCACACATCGGCCAAAGGTCCGATGGCATAAACTCTCAATAAGCAGATAAACAATAAATATTCTGTTGTCATCGGCCAGATCCAATCTATATGTAAAACTCTTGGGCCAATGCAACGTCCAGATAACTCATCGGCTGAAACCCCGATGAAACCCTTATTGGCAGCCAACAAGCAGGCTAGAGATTACGGTTTTAATCACGACTTAGTAGGTCAAACCGAACTGATGCAGCACTAAGTATGAAAAGAAACGCAAGACCTAGACAATCAAGCCCTTGACTGATTTTCAGGGTGGTGGATACCTTAGCCAATCTAATCTAGCAAGGAGATTTAGTTGATACCGGCATAAACCCTAAAGCGAATCTCGGCCGATAAGACTAAATCGAGAAGCCAAACCAGATTGACTAAGAT
This sequence comes from Oryza officinalis, assembly GCA_008326285.1. Classification (NCBI taxonomy): domain Eukaryota; kingdom Viridiplantae; phylum Streptophyta; class Magnoliopsida; order Poales; family Poaceae; genus Oryza; species Oryza officinalis. Next base: position 12,743,644 of record BDMV01000001.1, on the reverse strand, counting down.
ATATGATAGTAGGTGCTTACGTTGTTGAGATCAGAACGTCGAAGCCCTAGCCCCGACAACGCAGGCAGCCATAACGAGACTTACCCCTCGCAAGAAGGGCATGAACTCGCCGAAGAAGACGAAAAGTAAAGGTTGGCGATGCGCCGAAGTTGATTGATCGTGAGATAAAAATTACATGAACCTCGGGCTTACATATTTATCCCCATAGGCTAACAAAGATCCTAACAGATCAGGATTCAAACTTTCCTAAAGATAAAAACAGAAAGCTAACAAACTCTTCCTAATTAAGAGATACAAGCCGCATCCTCCTAAAACTCGGTCTTCTCTGGAAAAGATCTTTCCGAATCTAATAAGAATCCGACTGCTGTTGGTGGTTGGTTTAAGATAACCACCATCGGCCGATGTAGAGCTCTAGGCCGATACTAGCTTCGAGCCGATATAGATTCTGGGCCGATGGGGTCTTCGGGGCTTACCAAATTCTGGTGTTAACAGCGCGGTGGACGGTCGGCGGCGGCGGCGACGGCGGAGCGATGGAGCGGCGGAGGCAGTCGGTGGAGCTCGGCTGTGGAGCGACTGGCGGCGGCGATGAGGCCGGCGGCGGTGGAGCGGAGGACGACGGTCGGCGGCGGTGGAGCGGAGGACGACGGCCGGCACGAGCTCGAAGGTCGGCGGCGCGCGGAGGACGACGGTCGGCGGCGGCGGAGGACGACGGTTGGAGGACGATGGTCGCAGGCGGGCGGCGACGGAGGACGGCGGAGGCGAAAAAATTTGGCAGCCTAATGGCGCCAAAATTTCTAGGGTTCCCGCCTAGACTTAGAAGTTTTGGCGCCGCGGGCAGGCCCTTATATAGGGAAACGATCTTCGCAAGCGGTCCGTCCGCCTACGAAGATCGTCTTCGCAGGCGGACCGCCCGCTTGCGAAGATCATTTTTACTATCTTCGCAGGCGGACCGTCCGCCTGCGAAGATGTAAACCCTACTCGGCATTACAATCTTCGCAAGCGGTCCATCCGCCTGCGAAGATTGTTACATAGGTGAATATATTTATTTCAAACTATTTTTTAATTTATTTTTGTAATTTGTAAATGTCTACAGTAGTTGTAATAAAAATGGTAATTGTACATACAAATATACAAACCTTAATATTATTACTTTTCAAATGTAAATCTTACTTAAATGTTTGAAACATTAATATGACTACTTTAAATTTTTAAAAAAATTTCAAACAATGGTGTTCTTTTGCTTGAATGAAAATTGGAAACTTGCTTAGCTGAAAAATTGGAGTCATCCTGACTGCAAAGTCCAATATAAATAATTAAGATTTAAAAACTACAGACCTCACGGAACTAATCATTATTAGTCTTTCGCCCCATGAAAGCAAACCAGGAATCCATCCTGCCAAGCTTCTACCAATCCTGTATTCCTGCCAAGTTTATTTCATTTTTTTTACACATACATGCCAAATTAGTATATTAGGAAAATCTAACAAAATCTTATCATCGACATATTACAAACTAATATAATTATTTTTTGATTGCACCAAATAAATAGACATTAAAAATTTTATTCTCTCTCATATATATATGACAAGATCTAGATCTAGAACTAGGAGGTGGATGTGATAGCAAAATAAAAAAAAGAGAATTTATGTTACCACATTAAACCACTACAACAAGAGGCATCAATTATTACACATACATCTAACATCAACATATCAAAAGAAAGTAAATTAAAAAACATGGAGCTTTTCCTTCATAATTTTGCATGCATAAATCCATCACAAATTGAGGTCTAAAAGCTTACAAAATTGCATACCTAGTGTGAAAATGAGTAGATGTAAGCACCGTAGAAAAATCCCCCCCTATATTTAAGTCACTCTAGGAGAGAGAAACTTCAGGGAGAACGAACATGGCTCGGGGAGGAAGAAGGGGCATCTTTGCAGGCGGGCCATATAAGCGGCGCCTGCGAAGATCGATCTTTGCAGGCGCACGTCGCCTACCGCCTGCGAAGATAGATCTTCGCAGGCGTCGCTTATATGGTTCGCCTGCAAGGATCGATCTTCGCAAGCGGACCGCCCCCTCCACCCCAGGTATCGTCTTCGCCGGCGGGATTTTGGCTCCGAAGACCATACCCGCCTGAGAAAATTTAACCCTTACGACGCCGAAAATGGGTTTTCTAGTAGTGAATGTCCTGAACATTTATATACTACAAACCGATTCTTACTAATTAAACTGCTGTCAGTTAAGCCATCATCCGCCTTAGCTTTGTCCACAACCACAAGCATAATTAACTATAGGTAGCACGCATTGCACGTTTGCAGTTAGTTTTGCACCCTCGTCGGTTTTTGGTTTCGCACCGTCCGTCGTGGTCGACGACGACCTGACCATCAGAGGGGCCCATGAGCGTGACATATGTATGTGTTCTCGCCTCGTTTGATCAGGACTACGGGACATCGAGACCAACTGACCGGGTGCGAACGTATACGTACACCCCGGGGGATCGGTCGGTCGGCACGAACGATCCATGTAGGGTGTGGTTGAATGGAGGGAAAGGTTCGGATAAAATATGGTCATCCAAATTTTCGAGATGTTTGGTTGAAAGGCAGTCTTAGGATATGACCACCACATAGAGAATATTCTCTTCAGATGTCAGCTTTGTGCATCCGGCCGATTCGCCCGGATGAGGCGGCCCAAGGACCACGTGACGCGCGCACGTGAAGGAGAGCGCGTGCGGTCACCCCTTCCTATCCCTTTTTCTCCCCTTTTCTTTTCTCCTTTCACCGGTTCACCTCTTTGCCAAAACCCTAGCTCTCCTTCCTCTTCTACCAATCTCAGGTGGTGTAGCAGGTGACGACGCAGAGGGTGCCTCCGCGCCGGGGACGCAGCGGGAGGGGCGCAATGGGAGGTGGCGCCGTGGTCGCATCTCGACGGTGGCGCAGAGGGCGCAGTGGGAGGCGGCGCCGGGGTCGTGTCTTGGCGGCGGCGTAGGCGGCGGGTTCCAGCGCAGAGGTCCGTGTTACAGCAAGAGGCAACGCGGGGGGAGCAGCGGTACGTGATGGTCAGCGGGAGGCAGCGCCGGGGGAGCAGCAGGAGGCAACATCAACACACATTTTCTCCTCTCATTCCTCTTCAAATCAAGGTATACTCCCAAATCTGAGCATACTTCTTGTAGTTTGTGGATGGATTTGTTCAGATCTGAGTTCTATAGTAGTTTGTTCATATCTTCTTGTTGTTGTTCATATCTTCTTGTTGTTACAGAGTGCTATTAGTTGCCATTTTGTGATATTTTGTTTGTTTGTTTATATGTTGTATGTATCTATCTCCATATATGTGTGTGTGAATGTGGTAGACCTGATTTCGTATCAAACTTTGGCATTGTAGATGGATAGCAGAACAAGGTTTTTTATTTATGCGGCTGCATCATATATGTTGTTGTCAATGATGGCTATGGTTACCGAGTCTAGAAATAAGAAAAGGAAAAGGATTCCACAGAGAGAAAGGATTACCTATGGGCCAATAGATGAAAGGGATAGGAAAAGATTTGATTACCTTAACGTCAAGATTTGAAAAAATGATACCATCTGTGTGAACATGCTTAGACTTGGAAGAGCACCTCTTTTTCATTTTTGTAGACTTTTTAGGGATCATGGCTTGCTTGTGGTACTATACATATGTCTGTTGAAGAGCAAGTGCCTATGTTCTTACATACAATTGGGCACAATGTTAGAAATAGGATAGTTGACACTAATTTTGATAGGTCCGGTAAAACTGTTAGCCGATATTTCCACCTAGTCCTTCGTGCTGCTGGTGAGATGAGAAAGAAATTAATAAGGCCACCCTCAATAACGACTCCATCAAAAATATTAGGGAACCCAAGGTGGGATCCTTATTTTAAGGTATGATCCACATCTAGTTGTACACCCTTATTTGTAGACGTAAAATTATATGTCCTTTTAAATTTTTTACCTTTTGTGTTCACAAAATAGGATTGTATTGGAGCTATTGATGGCACACATGTACGAGCCTCCGTACCCAAAGATATGGAGCCTTCCTTTTGTGGTAGGAAGGATCATGCTACTTAAAATGTAATGGCAGATATAGATTTTGACCTTAGTTCACGTATGTGTTGGCTGGTTGGGAGGGAACATCACATTATGCTGTAATTTTACGTGATGCTATAGAGCATACAGATGACCTTCGTGTCCCAAGGTAATAGATGTCCAACTAGTGTATAGAAAAATTATTGACAAAACATATTTCACCAACTTGTCCCTTAGATGTTAGGAAAATTCTACCTAGTTGACGCTGGATATGTAGCAAAACCAGGATTTTTACCCCCCTTTTCGTCACTACTACGAAAACAATCTTTCATGGCGTTTGGAAAAACTTTTCTCTGGCGGCTACGAGGTGAAACCGCCAGCTCAAAAGATAGGGGGGGTGGGGGTCTCAGGCCGCCAGCGAAAACACATCTTCGCTGGCGGCCTCCTAAAGCTGGCCGCCAGAGAAGATGTGGTATTTTCTCTGGCGGCCATCTTAAGACCCCGCCAGAGAACATATCACATCTTCTCTAGCGGTAAGGTGACGTGGCCCGCTAGCGAAGATTCCTACATATTCGTTGGCGGCCCACTTAAGCCGCCGCCACCCCTAAATATTTTCTATGGTGGTTCGACTCAACCGACATATGTTGATCGCCAGGGAAAATACCATCACCTATATCACCAGTCCAGCTAGCAGCCATGGCATTTGAGCACGATTTTCTCTCTCTTGTGAACAAATACATAGGGAGGAAGGTTTTGATCTTCAATCTTTTGAAAGATCTACTGCACCAGAGGTTACATATACTTTCTCCTACTCTATTTGTAAAGTTTTTTTTTATTTTTATTGGTTGTTTGTTGAGATTTTGCATAGCAAAAAGTATGTGACACGGGGGAAGAAAAGTATTTTTATTTGTTATTTGGAGCTTGAAATGGGCAAACTTTGTAAGAAATATTGTGCATGATCGATGTTCCATATATATATATATATATATATATCTAGTTTTGATATGTTTATTTATAGCAGATCTATATATTAGTTAACTGCAGAGAACGCTGAGAAGAAGAGAAAAAGAGCTAGTTTTTTATTTTTTCTAGTTGTTTGTAGTTTGTAGATTTTTGGCTAGCTTTAATTATCTTGTCTAGATTATAGTGGTTATAAATATTAATTAGTATAATTTTAATGTGACATATTATCAAAAATATATAAAGTGACGAAGTTGTACATATTTTTTCGCAAATAATGCATAGATGGCGAACAGAGCATGGATGTATAGAGAGAGATACCGGTCCTCATACATTGAAGGAGTTGACATATTCATGAAAGTTGCTAAGAAGAATGTTGCATCTAAGAAGTCAAAGGAAATTAGATGTCCATGCTTACATTGCAAGAATCAGAAAATTTGGATCGACCCATCTATAATCGAGCAACACTTGGTGATGCATGGATTTGTTGCACGCTACACAAATTGGTCACATCATGGAGAGATCCCAAGCAAACAAGTTCCCAACCGGGCGATAGTACAGGATGAAGTGTTCAACTGGGACGAGGATTTGATGGTAGTAGCAGAAGAAGGAGAAGAGGAAGTAGAGCCCATTAATGTTGATGATGATGTTGGTGGCGATGATGGTCAGCACAGTATAGTTGATGATGTCGATGATGGTAATGTTTGCGTAGATGATGGTAATTTTGATTTGGAAGAGATGTTGCGTCATGCTAAACCTGAGGTTGTAGCTGGGTCCGCTCGTGGGTTGGAGAACTTTGAATCATTACAAAAGGCAACGAAGGTTCTTTTGTACGATGAGGCAAATGGTTGCATGAAGGATTTTACATTGTTGCAGACGGTGCTTCAACTTATGAGATTGAAGGCCAGAAACGGTTGGTCGGACAGTAGTTTCAACGATTTGTTGGTTCTATTGAAGAAACTGTTTCCGCAACCCAACTCCCTGCCAACCAGCACCTATGAAGCGAAGAAGCTTATTTGCCCTTTATCTCTGGGTGTGCGAAAGATACACACGTGTGTTGTGTTAACCACTGCGTACTGTTTCGTAAAGAGTACGAGGATTTGGACAGATGCCCAATGTGCAACACTAGTCGATACAAAACAAGTCGTAGCCAGTCCGAGCGTCAGGATGTTACCCAAGACGAGGTAGAAGACAATAACAAGAAGAAGATCCCCCAGTTGGTCATGTGGTACCTTCCGGTGAAAGATCAATTGAAGCGTTTGTTCTCGAACCCGAGGGATGCCGAATTGATGCGCTGGCATCATGAAAAGCGGAAAAAGGATGGGATGATTCGACATCCGGCAGATGCTCGACAGTGGAAGGAATTTGACAGAAAGTACCATGAGTTTGCAGATAACCCAAGAAATGTAAGGTTTGCATTGAGCACCGATGGAATGAATCCATTTGGTGACTTGAGCAGCTCACACAGCACGTGGCCAGTACTCCTAACCATGTACAACCTCCCTACATGGCTGTGTCAGAAAAGGAAGTATATTTTGTTGACCATCCTTGTACAGGGACCACAACAACCTGGCAATGACATCGATGTGTTTCTGGAGCCTTTGCTGGAGGATATGGCTGATCTGTGGAATCACGGGGTCCGGGTTTGGGACGAATTCATGCAGAATTACTTCACACTTAATGCAATTATCTTTGTCACCATCAACGACTTGCCCGCACTGTTTTCCCTATCAGGACATCTCAAGGGGAAGACAGGCTGCATTATTTGTGTTGATGGTACAGTGTACAGGTATCTTCAGGGATCGAAGAAGCTAGTGTACATGTGGCACCGATGTTACTTAAGAAAGAATCACCCGTACCGCTCCAAAGCAGAATATTTCGACAACACTGTTGAGGATGGTGATCCACCAGAACCATGGAAGGGTGATAAAGTGTTCACAATAACGAAAAAGCTCAAGGTTGTTTTTGGGAAGGCCAAAAAGAAGGAAACCAACAAGCGGAAGAGAAATGAGGCCAAAGAGCCAGCAAGCGCTAGCGGGCCATTCAAGAAGCACTTCATTTTCTTTAAGTACCTTCCGTACTGGCAAGATTTAGAGATACGTCATTCTATCAATGTCATGCACCTAGAGAAAAATGTCTTCGATAGCACCATGGGTACTTTACTAGACATACCTAGCAAGACAAAGGATGGGCTGAAGTCCCGTAAGGACCTCTTGAATATGCAGATAAGGAAAGAGCTTCACCCTGTAGATGAGGGTAACGAAAAAGTGTATCTTCCGCCGGCCTGCTACACCTTGACAAATGAGGAGAAAAAGGCAATGTGCAAATGCCTACGTGGGGTGAGAGTGCGTACTGGTTTCTCCTCAAATATTAAGCGACTGGTATCCATGAAGGATTTGTCATTTTCAAGCTACAATTCCCATGATTGCCATGTAATGCTCACAGTATTCCTCGTTATTGCCATCAGAGCAATCGAACCATTACACGTTAAGGTGGTCATCACAAAGTTGTGTTACTTCTTCAATGCAATCTCACAGAGAGTAATTGATCTTGACGAGTTAGGTCCTCTCCGCACTTTCGCTATAGAGACCGTGTGCGAGCTTGAGATGTGTTTCCCGCCGTCATTTTTCAATATGATGGAACACCTCATATTTTACTGTGAAACTCTGTTATTTGGAAATCATTTTTTTTGCTGAAGTAAAGCAGTCGTCTAGTGTCAAGTATTATTTTTTCTGCCCGCTGGACGCAAATGATAAATTTACTGTGTAAATCGATCTAGCGAATTTGTGCTTGATGTTATATATACGACTATGAACAAGTGAAATGCTCATGTATCTGGGAGCTGGAATTGTCGCATTTCTTAAAAGAGCATTTCAAGATCCCCTGTTCTTTTGAAAGAAAAAAAACTGATTATGATAAATTTTTATTATGCATAGGACGAGGTTTAATTAATCCTTCATCGTATTACCTCTATTTTTAAATATATAGTGTTGTTGACTCTAATTCTTTTATATATATAGTGTTTTACGATGTTTGATCATTCATATAGCTTGTTTTATTATTAAAAATACTTTAAGCATGATTTTAATTTTTCTTACTTGTACCAAATTTTAAGTAAGATAAATAATCAAACATCATGTTTAAAAGGCCAAGAATCTCATATATTTAAAAATAAAGGAGTATAGTCCATTCGGTAAAAAAAAATCTATTTTTGATTTTTTATTTGGGCCAAACTTTCAAAGTTCATGTAATTACAATGTAATATAATTTACTTGTTCGTAGTGTAGAAACAATGGTGTCAATAGATGATATTACTTGTTCGTAGTGTAATTCTCTAATTTATTAAGAGAATTTATTAGTCAATTTTCTATTTATCTTGGAATTAGTATGTATGTAGAATTATCTCTAGAATTAAAATTTTTTAGGACAGAGAGAGTATGGAATAGAAGCAAATACCATCTAATGAAGTCATTTAATTCCCCCCCTCACTTATAGTAGTGATTTATTTTCCTTTTTAACTCTTTTAAGAAAGATGTAACGATTCCATTCCGCATCTAATATAAACTCACCTTAAAAGGATATCAATGGAAAAACCGACCGAAGCACAACCCTCGGGTGCCAAGGGCAAGCAAACTCCACCGATGGTCGAGGAGGATATTTGCACACAAGTAGTCACGGAGGAATCATCGCCGTCAAGATCCGGTGAGGAAGGGAGTGGATCGTATCACTCGCCGAGTGACCCCCATCCTTCTCCTGCAAGGAAGAAAAAGGGTGGGAGCGACAATGAAGAAGTCGACTCCGACTACATCCCCCGCGAATCGGTGGTACGTAACATATTATATATGATTAGTTCTGATCGTATTAAGTATATATATGGATTATAACCGATGTCTCGTGAAATGCAAATATAGAAGAATGCTCCACGCCGATCTAAAAGGAAAGCCCAAGCCGCACCCGAAGCGGAAGCCGAAGCTGGAGCTGTCGTGCGCGTCTCAGCTTCAAGTAAACCCAAGAAAAGAAGGGGCGAGCGAGGGAAGAACATGTTGTTGAAAGAAGTCAGCGTGCTGACGCGGATCAGTGAGAAAGGGGAACCCCTACCACCCGAAGATTCATGTTCCAAGTATAGCAACCAATGCGGGGCGATAGTTAGGGATATCATGGAGATGTCATGGAAGGATTGGAAGAAAGTTCCTGACACTAGAAAGAACAGCTGTTGGACGTCGCTGCAAAGCAGGTTTGAGTATCCACAAGGGACAGACGACGATGCAGCGAAGGTCTATGCACTCAAGACCATGGGCAAACTGTGGCGGAACTGGAAAACAGATCTTAACAAGAAATATGTTCAGAAGGGACGCACGCCGTTTACGGAGTACAGAAAGATAACACCAGCCCAATGGGATGAGTTTGTTGCCCTGAAGACATCGGCAGAGGAAAAGGAGAAGAGCCAGAGGATGTCTGAACTAGCAAGAAGGAATGAATATCCTCATCGTTTGGGATCGACCGGTTACTGTCCAGCGGTTAAGAAATGGACAAAACAAGATGAAGAGATGGAAAAGGCTGGGAAACCGGTTCCTATGAAAAATCACAACCCACGAACCAGGAACTGGGTGCGTGCAAGAACACCGGCCTTCACCCCGGAGGGGGATGTAGTCTTCAAGGATCCAAAGCTCCAGGAGGTAGTTGTCAAGATGAAGAACATCGTCACGCAGCAAGAGGCCGGGATGTTCGTGCCAGATAGAGACCGGGACGAGCTGACCTATGCGTTGGGCAACCCGGAGCACTCTGGCCGTGTCCGGGGAGTATCCTCAAAGACTAGCTGGAAGGATGAATTCAAAGAGGATGCTCGTACCTACAAGAAGCGTGATCGCTATAAGGAGGAGATAGAATCCCAGGCTAGGGCAGCAGCTCGTGAGGAATGCCATAGATATTGGAGCCAGAATATGATGCACGGTGGTGTCGTTTCGCAGCCTGATCCGAGCTATCCGATGGACGATGTAACGGAGGATACTCCTTGCAAGCTCTTGATTTTGGTCGGCAGGGCAGGAAAGAAAATACAGGTTGAAACTGGGAGGTTCATACCGGGCCGCAGATTCCATTGCCAAGACATTCCGGATGACTATGCCAAGGTAGAGGTCCGGACGGTCAATGAGGCTCACCGGATACACGAGATCGACATTCCAACACCCGAGGGGATTGTGTACCTTGGAGATGCCGTTGACCAGTTTGTACTGTGGCACAAAAATGATATTCAACTAGGGTCAACGGATGGAACGGATCGTCCACCAAGGATACCGGTGTCACCGTCTTGTCCACCAAGGGACGAAGAACCGAGGGATCCTCCAGTTTCATCACCTTCACAATCAGATCATCTAGTTGCCTCACCTCCAAGATCAGAGCCTGCTGTTGCGTCACCTCCAATTGAAAAGGAGACAGAAGTACAATCAGGGCTTGAAAAGGATCAATCAGAAATACAAGTTCAGGAAGTGCCTCTGACACAGCAATCAGAGCGTGCACAATCAGGGCCTGAGCGGACAATGCCCGATGAACTAGACCCATCGCAACCACAGCCATCGCAACCGGAGGAACCTAAGGGTGCCGATGTGCCAGTGATGGTAAGGACACACAAGCACAAAGGAAAAAGTGAATCGAAGAAAAGATATATGATAACGGCATTCCGAGGAAGGGACAAAGATATCAAAGATGCCGATTTTGATGACAGAAAGTTAACAGGCCTCAAGCAAACCATGGAAGATTATCTCAATTATATCAACTGCCCGGATGTGCCGCATGAGTTTCAGAATGGCCAACCATTCATCCATGCCTGGCAACTAACAGAAGGACCGTGGCAACTAAGGAGGTGGCATGAATGGTACATCAGGGCAAGCACCATAAAAGGCCTTTCATCGTTCACAGTTGCCATGCAGGAGAACATCTTCTGGAGCGGGCCATGCCTATTCCAAGTCCATTTCTCCGATATGCATGCCCTCTACCGTCGGAAGAGGCTCGACGCCAATTTGGTCGACATCTAGTGTTTGTAAGTGCATGACTGGAACGTGTCAATAAATCATTGTACCTATGTGCGTACCTAATTTGACTTTACATTTTTTGAAGGATGAATTACGTGGAAGCCGAAGCGATGCGAAAGCTTGTCGGCTACCTAAACCCGTGCCGGATAAGCAAGCCGAACCACACCTACTTGCTAGACGAGAACAAGCTACCGGCACATGTTCAGGTGATGACGTGGCAAGAGAGGGACGCATATATAGAATAAAGGCATCAGGAAAAGATTCTCGATGTTGCTACTTATGTAGCTATAGCACTTGAATCTACGCAGGACAAGGAATGCGTTTACGCGCCATACGCTTTTGAGTAAGTTTTCATATCAACTATGAGTATATACATATAATCACGGCTGGACAAACCATTTCTTTTGCAGCGACCATTGGATAGTATTTCTTCTCTATCCAAAGTACAATGAAGTCGTCGTCTTGGATTCTCTTGATAAAGACAGCAATACATATCAAGAAATGCTCAGAATTATCGATCTGTAAGTTATATGCACGGACGTTTCTTATTCTTATATATTCTCATGACGTGTTGTTATCTTTGACGAATTTAAATTAATTATCTCTGCAAACAGTGCATATAAAAGGTATTACTAGCAAGGCGGACAACGGAAAAACTCCAGACAACGCATACTCATCCGCAATAAGTGGCCGGTAAGTAAATTTGGATTCCAAACAATACTACTTAATTTTTATAAATGCGTGTGTTTTTCCATTTAATTAACTAATATACTTTATAATTGATGTTGAAAGTGTCATAAGCAACCGGTGGGAACCGTACTATGCGGATATTACACCTGCGAATACCTTAAGGTCAGTGGGAGATATTGCGCGAATTACGACGATGTAAGTACAAATCGTCAATACTCTTGTTAAGTTAATCGCTAACTTGCATTACTGTGAACAATTTCGTAATTTGTCATGATCTCGATGCAGCTTCCAAAAATTCCCAAGTCTGAAAGGGAGCTCGATGATAAATCCATTGAGAACATACAACGGGACATGTGCTACTTCATCCACCCTGAGTGCGCACATCAGCTTGGGAGGTTTTACGATCACGATGGAGTTTTGGCCCTGCCGGAGGACGAATGTCTGTCTAACTGGAGCAGGAGTATAATATAGATAGGTTTCACGCGTATGTATATCGGTCGGGTTGTAAGACATTCAACTACTTGTATATGTGGTGTCGGTCCAATTCTATCTATATAGGTGCTTAGATATTGTGTGTGTGTATATATATATATATATATATGTATATGTATATATTAATTTTCATATATTATTTCCGCGTGCATGTATATTAATCATCAATGGCAGCTGCACGAAAGAGAACATACTTTATCAATAGCTCGATTAGTTATATCATCCACGTGTGACTCTAAAATACATGAACAAAGGTAAGAAAAAATAATATATAATATTTTTTTATAAATATTGCATCTTCGCAGACGGGCCACGTGTCAAAAATAGGACGATGTCCTATTTTTACTGGCGGGCCATGTGTCTTTTCTCAGAAACTGATGGGCTTTTTTCCTAGCAGGCCACGTATCCTAAAAAGAGTGTAAGCCGCCAGAGAAGAATATTTTCGCTGGCGGCTGTCTTAAACCAGCAGCCAGCAAAGATATGGCTTCGCTGGCGGCTGACGTAAATTGGCCGCCAGAGAAAATAGTTCTTCTCTGGCGGCCGACATAAAGCGACCGCTAGCGAAGATATTTCTTTACTGGCGGTCTATAACCGTTAGCGAAGATCTTGATCTTCACTGGCCTTTGCTTTGTGGTGGCCCCAATTGCCGCCAGCGAAGACCCAAAATGGCCGCCACGAAAAACTATTTCCGTAGTAGTGCGTGTTGTGAGGTATCACTTGAATGAGTGGGGGATTAATCCTATATAGAATGAGAAGAAACTACTCAACTTGAGACACTCATCTCTTCAAGTGACCATTGAGCGTGCATTTGGGTCACTCAAGAGATGAAAAATTTTAGATGATGCTACTCCATTTTTTTCCTATCCAACTCAAGTGGACATTGTGGTAGCTTGTTGTATTATTCAAAATTGGATTATAGAAGATGACGATGATGATATCATATCAGAGGATGAATGGATAGCCAACTATAATTATGCATCATCAAGAAGTAGGCAAGCTAGTGAGCATGCATACATGGTAGATTATTTAGTAGCTTAGCTTGTTTCTCTCTCTCTCACTTTTTCGTTACATATGTCCTTTTGCGTTCGGTAGAAGTGGATTGAGAAAAAAAGCTCCATCATTTTTCGCACGCACGTTTCCTGAATCACTAAACGGAGTGTATTTTAAAAAAATTATAAAGAAGTTGCTTTAGAAAATCATGTTAATCATTTTTTCAAAGTTTGAAATAATTAATACTTAACTAATCATATGTTAATAGCTCATCTTATTTTGCGTGTCTTTTAAATTTTCTCTTTTCGTCTCCTCTCAAACACACTGCTCTTATTGTCTCCTTGTTGATCTATTATATTAGTTACATCCAAAATTTAAATTTTAAAATTTTGTTACAATTACCTTTTGTTTTCTCATGTAGTCTATTTTTAAGTCTCTTTTCTGCTAATAATACATATATAAAACTTTTACTATAAACATTATTTTGGTTGTTTGGTTTATTTTTATACGGCTTAGCTCAATCGATCATAGGGTCATGTACTGTACTTGCTCAATCCTACACCGCCGGGCGGCGGCTGCTCGAAAACCACGAAATTGACTTTCAAATTTAAATCCGTACTGACTCGTCTCCTCGCCTGATGACTTTTCTCTATTTAAACGGCCATCCCCGACTTGTTAATAAACGCGCCAAGCTCACCCCAACTCCTCTAAGCTTTCTTCCTTGTTTCGTCTCGTCCCTGCCCGCCGTAATTGGGAATTTTTTTTGAGAAATAATATTATTTTAATGAAAAATCGCAAAAATATATGTCAAACGGATAAAATTGTAAAAATAGTGCTCTGTCGTCATGGGGGAGAACGACAGGGTACCTGTCGGCATGTGGTATGCCGACAGGCCTGTTGAAGGACCCTGTTGGCATACCCCATACCGACAGGGGTATTTTTTTCAAAAAATACTGTTCATTAGGACCCTGTCGGCATCCCCCATACCGGTAGAGGTATTTTTTTAAAAAAAATACTGTTCACCACTGTTCATGCGGTGTGCTTACAGGGCCGTATGAACAGTGATGAACAGTGATTTTTCGAGAAAAAAATACCTCACGTCCCCTGTCGGCATGGGGGATGCCAACAGGGTCCTCCGACAATCCTGTCGGCATACCACATGCCGACAGGTACCCTGTCGTCCTCTCCCATGACAACAGAGTACTATTTTTGCAATTTTATCCATTTGACATATATTTTTGCGATTTTTTATTAAAATAATATTATTTCTCAAAAAAAAACGCCCGTAATTGGCATGCACGTCCTCGCCCAATCCACGGCCATGGGCAAGGTCGCCGCCTCCGGCTGCCTCCGACACGGCGCGCGAAGCCGAAACCCCTACGTGACGTTCCAGAGATTCCCTTCCCTTCTCTCGCCGGCCGCGGGGCGCCGCCGCGGGCGCTCCGTCTCCGTCTCCGTCGACGTGCGGTGCGTCCTGGGCGCCGCAGCCACGACGGAGCTGAACGGCGGCGACGTCGTCGTCGGCGGTGGTAGCTTCGACTTTCAGCGGTATCTGTCTGCCAGGGCCGACGCCGTGCACGACGCCCTGGACCGGGCCCTGCCGCGCGGCTTCCCGGAGCGGCTCTGCGAGTCCATGCGCTACTCCGTCCTCGCCGGGGGCAAGCGGGTTCGCCCCGTGCTCGCGCTGGCCGCATGCGAGCTCGTCGGCGCCGCCGCCGTGGCGGCCACGCCTGTCGCCTGCGCGGTCGAGATGATCCACACGATGTCGCTCATCCACGACGACATGCCGTGCATGGACGACGACAGCCTCCGCCGGGGACGCCCCTCCAACCACGTCGCCTTCGGCGAGTTCACCGCCCTCGTAGCCGGGGACGCGCTCCACGCCCTCGCGTTCGAGCAGATGGCCCGGGGCTGCGGCGACCACGGCGTCCCGGCGGAGCACATGCTCCGAGCGGTCGCCGAGCTCGGGAACGCCTCCGGTACCGGGGGAGTCGCCGCCGGGCAGGTCGCCGACAAGGAGAGCGAGGGCCTCCCCGTCAGCCTCGCCATGCTGGAGTACATCCACGTGCACAAGACAGCGCGGCTCCTCGAGGCTGCCGCTGTGTCCGGCGCCATCCTCGGCGGAGGCACGGACGCCGAGCTGGAGAGCGTCCGGAGGTACGCCCGCTGCATCGGGCTCCTCTTCCAGGTGGTGGACGACGTGCTCGACATGACAAGCACGTCGGAGCAGCTCGGGAAGACGGCCGGGAAGGACGTCGAGGCCGACAAGGCCACTTACCCGAAGCTGCTCGGCGTCGACAAGGCCCGCGAGTACGCCGCCGACCTCCTCGCCATGGCCGAGGCGGAGCTCGACGGGTTCGACGCCGAGCGCGCCGCTCCGCTGCGCCACCTCGCGCGGTTCATCGCCTACAGGCAGCATTGAGGGCTCGATGCGGCTAACAGTTCAACGAAAATTCAGCGCTTTCAGCGACTCAAATCGCGACATATTTTACACTTTCTGTATGTACATGTATATCGTTTTGATTAAGGAATAAGTCGGAAAAGTGTCTTTATCCCTCCTCAAGACAATATCTCTTAGTTTTAAGTATGTCATTTAAATAGTCATCAAAAATTTTTAAAAAATTGACAAAATAGATTAATATGAAATATATCACTTCACAAACATGCAAAATAAAATTCAATTTCTATAAGTTGTAACAAAAATAACAAATATAAATACGATTGTACGGTAACTATTTTCAATTTAATTTTTTATTGTTGTAACTTGTAGGCTTTACATGTTTTTAAGTGATATATATCATATTAATCTATCTTGTCAATTTTTTTAAATTTTTTTATAACTATTTAGATAACATGCAAGCAACGAGAAGACACCCTCTCGAGAGATGAAAATCCACATCCGAATAAGTCCACTTATACTCCCTCAAATATATGTATAATCTGATTTGTATACCTTAAATCACAACATCAAATATGTCCAACTATTAAAACCAGTGCAAAATCAGTTCTCTTGACTATTTTAAGAGCGGTTTTCACTGGCATGGCGTTTACGTGGCAGCTTAGTTATCAACAAAATTTAAAAGTATATGTGGGGGCCCATATGTAGGTGAGAAGGTAATTAAAAAAATAGTTGCCTCCTCGCCCTATGCGTCCGTCCATCCGCGGGCAAAAAAGGCAGTGGTGGCGGAAACCGGCGAGCCCATGCGAGCTCGCGCTCGGTCGGGTGTCCACGCGAAGGGAGACAACGGTGGTGGCAACCTCATGTAGAGCTATCACGTGCATGTATCTTGCATATGAGGTCCAACTCCGGCACATGGGACGCTGATGCGGCAATGCAGGCCTTGAGTCCGTGCGCATAGTTATAGCGGTCGATGGGCATACGAAGCCATTGGCACGTGGTAGCAGCAGCGGCAGCGGGGCAACATGGTCTCGTGTGGCACGGCATCAGCCTCGAGTAGTTGACGATGCCGTGATCAATCGGGCATCCACCGCACGAGCGATACAATTAGTCAGCCATGTCGTGGTCTGGCGACAGCGGTGGCCATGGCTGGGATGGCCATGGTGGATTGGTGGTGCACACCTACCTCGCCCGTCGCCGCGTGGATCAACAACAACATGCAATGCCTCCGTTTCAGCCACGTCAACAATGCCCAGGGCGTCGATCGAGTACACCTGACGCCTCGTCTCTCACAATAGTGCCGCCACCGGCACCACCGCCCACTGCCCACAACGCCACATACGACATCGGCGGCGGCGACAATGAGAGAGGTCGGAGCCACTTTGAGGTGAGCTTCCACAAGAAGCATAAGGAAAAGGTGCTCAAGTCGTACATCCCCTTCATCGTCGACACGGCGAAGGCCATGAACGACAAGTATAGGAACCTCAAGATGTATATGATCGAATATGACGCCTGGACTACCATCGATCGACAAGGTCATCTCTGCTCGTCACGGCTGGCTCGCATGGGGATGGGGTTGCCGAGGGCGGATCCAGGAAATGAATGCATGGGGACTTATCTTCTTCCTCCTACTCTAGCCCCTACTGTTCCTTCTCTCTCTTCTTTTTCATTTCATGTCCCCTTCTCTCGATAGTGATTCAGCGGGATAGGGGGACTCAAAAGTCCCCCTAGCACCCACATTGAATCCGCCCATCGTCGCGGTCTCCCTTTACGCTTGGACAGGCGATCAAGCGCGGGGCTCATCAGTCGTCGTCACCATTGCCTCCCTTCACACGTGGACGAGCGGACGCACGGGGCGAGGAAGGGATTGATTTTTAAAAAAATTTTCCCTTTTGTCACTTACATATGGGTTCATGTGTATTTTTTATTTTTTATGAGTAGGCTGTCATGTCAGTGAAAATCACCGTCAATACTACTAAGAAAGTTGTTTTGTATGATCTTAATAGTTGAAGGTGTCGATATACTCAGTTTTACGAATGAAGGATACAAATCTGATCGGGCTATATATTAAGCACTCATTTTGGACTTTTAAAGACCAAAGCTTTTCGTGTGGAATAAGTTTACCTGATGTCCCTCAACTTTATGTCGAGTCTGTTTGAGGTCTCTAATCCCCAGTACCAAAAATCTTCACCTCTAAACTATAGAAAACCATGCAAAAAAAAGTCCCAAGGTAGTATGGATCTCTAATTTCGCTGACATGACATCCTAGTCAACAACAAATAAATAAAAAAATAATAAGACCCAAGTGAGAAAAAAAAAACCCACGTCTCTTCTTTCTTCTCTTTTCTCTTTCTCTTTGCTTTTCTTTCTTCTCTTCTCTTCTCTAGCGGCGTCGGTGGCAATCCCCAACTCGCCCCGCCACGAGGAGCCCCTCCACGAGACCATCCTCTACATGATTCGCCATCGCCCGTGGACCACCCGCCTCGAGAACTCCATCCGCCTGCTCTCCCCGACGCTCGTCCACGGCATCATCTTGGGGGTCGCCGCCGTCGGCCGCACCGACCTCGCCCTCTAGTTCTTCCGCTCTGCCTACCGCCGCGCCGGCTTCAGCACCTAGCCGGCCACCTTCGCTCTCCTCATCCCAATCTAGGCCTCCCACCGCATGCTCAACCACGCCCGCTGCCTCTTCCTCGACACCATGCCCTCCTTTTTCATTGCCCCCAAGGAACCCACCGTCGCCGTCCTCATCGCTGCCTACAGCAAGGCCAACATCGCGCAGGAAACCGTTAAGCTCTTCTGCTTGATGCCTGACCTCGGCATCGCCTGCACCGTGCTCTCCTACAACGTTGTCCTCAACGCCATCCTCTGCCGCGGCCGAGAGGCCGGCTCGGCCGGCCGCCTCTCCCCCCTCTCCCGTCGCCCATTGCTGTGCTTGTCTGCTGCCCTGCCCCGCTCGGTCGGGCTCGTCGGCCGCCTCTTTCCCATCTGCCGGCGGCGGTCCCGTTTCGTCCTCTCGTCGTGAGGTGCTCGAGGTGGCGGAGCTCGGCCGGGCTCGCCGGCCGGCCGGCCTCCTCTTCCCCATCTCCCATCGGTGCGGTCGGCTGCCTCTCCCCCCTCTCCCACCGCCCGCTGCCACGCTCGCCTGCCGTCCCGCCTCGCTCGGTCGGGCTTGCCAGCCGCCTCTCCCCCATCGCCGGCGGCTTCCTGAGAAGAGTAGAGAAGAGAAGAGAAGAAAGAAAAGAAAAGAAAAGAGAAGAAAGAAGGTATGTGGGTCCCATATTTTTTTCTCATTTACATGTGGGTCTCATAATTTTTTTTATTTTTTTTTGACTAGGATGTCACGTCAATGAAACCAGAGATTCATGCTATCTCGGGATCTTTTTTACACGGTTTTGTATGGTTTATAGGCGAAAATTTATGGTATTGGAGATTAGGGACCTTAGATAGACTCGACGTAAAGTTGAGGGACGTCAGATAAACTTATTCTTTTTCGTGTAGATGTAAGCCCAAATGGTCAAAATGGACTGTTCCATCCAGCCCATTTTCTGCATAGTCTGGCAAGTGTCCCCAGAGGGCCATATCGTTACCTTCTCGCTGGCCCAGCACAAGTGGGTTTAATTTGTTTTGTCCCTGATCAAAGCTGCCTTACCTTTTCTTCCGTTTAAACACAACAGTGTGCTATATTACACTAGGCTGAGTACAAGATTCTATGCTCAATTTGCAAAAGCAAATGATGCAACACACTGTGCTCAGCGAATATGATTCTCCTCCATAAACCAACCATTACGCATTGCACTGCCAATTTCGCAACGCTTAACATAATTTCCTCGCAAAACATCTCCTTCACTCCCTGTCAGTGCAATGGCGGCTTTGCTCAGAGCTCTCCGCGGCAAGCTGCACCGCTGCGCGCTGCGCTTGCGCTTCCGCGGCAACCTCTCGCTGCCAGCCTCCGTTCTCGTCGTGCTTCTTTGCGCCACCCCTTTCTCGAGGGTCGTCGTGTTCTTCCTGCCGCTCGTGGCGTCCACCTCGCTCTGCTGCGCGGCGGTGTACCTGCTCGTCGCCGCATCGGAGTCGGATCAGGAGGGCGGCGCCGCGGCGAAGGAGGTGGTGCTCGTCCTCCGCGACAGGGCGGAGGTCGGGGTGCTGCAGGTGTTCGACGGCGCGAACGCCACCGTGTACGCCTCCGCCGCCCGCGGCGGCAGGCGCGACGTCGACGTCATGCGTGTGGGCTGCTTCTTGCACTACAGGCCCCGCGGCGCGGCCGGCGGCGGCGGCGGCGGGTGGACGAAGCGCGGGGTCGACGAGGACGGCGAGGAGGTGGTGTTCGCCGGCAGGCTGGCTGCCGTCTGCGGCGG
The DNA here is from genome assembly GCA_008326285.1 of Oryza officinalis. Taxonomy (NCBI): domain Eukaryota; kingdom Viridiplantae; phylum Streptophyta; class Magnoliopsida; order Poales; family Poaceae; genus Oryza; species Oryza officinalis. Next base: position 12,723,696 of record BDMV01000001.1, on the reverse strand, counting down.
CGAGGACGATGACGACGACGGCGGCCGCGATCTCGAGGAGGAGCTCGCGGCGCTGCGGGTGGACCGGCTGGCCGAGGGCGTGTGGGACAGCTACTTCGGCGGGTGGTCGAGGTGGAACTATGTGACGGATGGGTACTACGACGAAGACGCCACCATTTTTCTCGACTCCTAAGCACCTGATGAGGTCCTGAGCTGATGTAAGTAGCGGCTGAGCATTTCAGTTCAGACTAATTAATTTTGGAACTAATCTGAATTTTAAGCACCATACTTCGTATGTTTAGTTTTAACAAAAGAGAGATCTTACCGTACTTGAAAAAGTGTATAGAGGAAAACATATCCTTTGCACATAAGAAATCTCATATATATACCGTGCACATCAATTAAAAAATTTCACAAAAAAATCTAAAAAAATTGCACAAGTACTTTCAATTTCAATAGTATTACACTTATGTCTAAAGTTTTAACCCCAAATTTATTATATTTTAACCGTAACAAAAAAGATAAAATTTCTGACAGTTTTGAGAGTATAAATCTGTCAGAATTTTATTTTTTTTTCCTATATATAATGAATTTGAAGATGAGGCTTTATACATATAATTGTAATATTATTAATAATATATGTACAATTTTTTATAGAATTTTTGATGAAATTTGTTAGTTTGTGTGTATGATGTGTATATGAGAAAACTTGTGTGCATAGAATACGTTACCGTCTATAGGTATCATATTTTTTTAGTATAAAATTTAGTACCGGAGATATTAAATTTGTACTAAAATTAAATTTAAGTACTTTTTCTATCTCTTAATGACTATAAAATTTCCGTTTAACAAGTTGCTCGGACGATATTTTTACTCATGCAAGCTTTTGCTCCATAATGAACAACATAGTGAATTTATACATGAACTTGTAGGTGTATTATACAGATTTTTAAGTTGGTACAATATATATCCTGTCAAAACTCAAAATAATAGCAACAAGTGCACGTGGAGAACACAAGTACGGAGACCTTTGGGCATGATCAAACAATGATAGCATTAGTCATGTCTACGCATCTGGTTCGAGTTGTGCAGGAATCCGATTCCTGAGCATCTTCTGCCTGCAGAAAAAAGAGTGTTTTTCGCAGCTTCAGCACCCCACAAATCACACATCTAGGAGCTCAACGTAACGCTGAAGCCTCGGACTCTTTATTCTTCCGCGAACTGCACTCTTCGCACAAATGTATTTTTATCCTCGATCTCCAATGTGCATGTAGCAATTGACTGTTATCACTTACTTCTTTCGTAAAAAAAAAACCCAACCTAGACAAAAAAATTGTTTAAACATAAACATGTTCAGGACAAAAATTGTTTAAACATAACCATGTTCAGATTCATTGTATTATGTTCTATCTTTACTTCTTTTGAGATGAAAGGAGTATTAGAGATGAAAAAAAATCAAAACAAAAAACTCTCACCGTTCCTACATCCACTATGAGTCTATGAATCCAAACATCTACTACAAACTTCTCGGGGAAAAAGAAATATAGTACTCCCTCGTTTCATATTATTAGTCGTTTGATTTTTTTTATAGTCAAATTTCTTTAAGTTTGATTAAATTTATAACAAAATATAGTAATATTTTTAATAAAAACAAACATTGTATCAAAATATATTCAATGTTAAATTTAATAAAACTAATTTCGTGTCATAAATGTTGTTAATTTTTTTCTATAAATTTGATCAAACTTAGCCTAAAAAATTTTAACTAAGAAAAAAATCAAACGAAAATGAAGGAAGTACTGCTTACAAACATCGTCGCAGGAGGCCGTCTTTCTAGAGCGCGACAAATCAGAAGTGTGCCGCGCTCACATGCCATGGACCGTTGGGTGTGGGCGAGGTGTACTGGTTGGGCTAGGCCTGTTAGATCTGAGGGAATTGCCCCTGTGTTTCTCTGTTTTTTCCTTAGTTTTTTTTTTCCGGTCGAGGCCTCGAGCGGGTGGAGTTTTCTTCTCCGAACCTCCGGTTCTCTTTCCTTCACTTTTCGTCCGAACCAGCAAGGTACATGAGGATTTTATTTTATTTTTTTCTGAATAATGTATGGGACCATCTATTTAACATTGAACAGAACATCCTCTCTAAAGGCATGTTCACTTTAATACCATTTTCAACCTTACCAAGTTTTGACATTACCAAATTTTGATAGAGTAAGTGAGTAACAAACTAAACATAATTTTAACATTGCTATCCTACCAAATAAAGTTTTCTCTCACAAAAAAACTCTTCCAAATTTGGTAAGGCATCAAACCAAAAACAAACAACCCTACCAAAATTTGATAACATCAAAATGTATTTTAACGTTCAACAAGACATCCTCTTTAAGGGCATGTTCACTTTAATACCATTTTTAACCTTATCATATTTTGACATTATCAAATTTTGGTATGATAAGTGAGTAACAAACTAAACATAATTTTAACATTGCTATCCTACCAAATAAAGTTTTCTCCAAAAAACTCTTCTAAATTTAGTAAAGCTTCAAACCAAACACAAACAATCCTACCAAAATTCATCACATACCACTAAAAGAATACTTAGCCGTAAATGCGAGCACTCCTAAATTTAGTAAGGCTTCAAACCAAACACAAACAATCCTACCAAAATTCATCACATACCACTTAAAGAAATACTTAGCCGTAAATATAAGCACTCATGTCAAGTCTAGGACTTGAACCTGGGTGGGCAAGTTCCACCATAAAAAACCTAACCAATTGAGCTACGCTCATTTCACATGAAAATGTATTTTGTTAAGGTTGATTTTAACAACAAAGTGAACAAGTCTTAAAATCTATCAAATGTAACTATAATATAATTATAATTTAATTACATTGTAACTATAATGTATTATCTTAGTTTTATATTATAAGTCGTTTTGATTTTTTTCTAGTTAAATTTCGATCAAGTTTACTGAAAAATTTAGCAACATCTATAACATAAAATTAGTTTTATTATATGTGACATTGATTATATTTTGATATTATGTTTGTTTTGTATTTAAAATGCTAATATGTTTTTTTATAAATTTGATTAAACTCTATAAATTTTGACTAGAAAAAAACCAACTTATAATATGAAACGGAGAGAGTAATAATTTTGACTAGAAAGAAACCAACTTATAACATATGTAAGTATGATGTAAGTGAAGTATAACTCATAACAACATATATACATACATAGCTCCATGCGACCATGGAGATGCGGTGCGCACCTAAAATCAGAGGTTCGTGTTCGATCCCAGGATCCTCGTGTGCACTAAATATTTTTTACCCTCCTCTCAGAGCACACGAACGGTCTGAAAAACCGACCGATTTTTACGTAAAAAATCTGCCAAAAGTTGGTTAGCAATCCCGATAATGTATTACTGCTGAATTCATTTTTTTCTTACTGGAATTAATTCAAGAATATTTTTATGCCCTGCGTCCAAATTTCTCTTGCAGAGCAACCTCCACAGTCCACACGATACTTCCATTGTGCCAATACAAATACAAGAGAAATCACAACTTAGGTGCGCAGAACACTATCAATCAAATCCAAAAAAGAAAAAAAAAAGAAGAACAAAGTGCGGTACAATCGTATACATCTACACGTGACAAAAGTCACAAACTTCTTCGTGGGCGGCCTTCCATCCTACGCCACGTCGATCAAATGATATCCTAAATTCCCAAGCAGATGAGAGATCGAACGGTTCAGATTGAATAAGAATTCAACGATGCCGTCTTGATGGTTTTGAGTCAGTAGAACTGAGCACCGGATGTGTAGGTCGCGCCGAACGACCACGCCGCCGGCGCGACGTCGGCCGCCGTGACGACGCGGCCGTCGTCGGACTGCACCCGGAACGACAGGCTCTGCCCGTCGAGGCGCGCGTTGCTCTGCCAGTTCGCGCCCCAGTTGCGGCTCATCGCCATCCACCCCGTCCCGGACCCCTTGATCCACATCTGCGCCACGGCGCCGCTGCCGCCGACGTTGGTCACGAGCACCAGCTCGAAGTAGCTGTGCCCGTTCACGGCAAACCGGATGCCGCCGCTCCGCTGGCACGGCACGCGGCGGTAGTTGACGGGGACGATCCCGGCGCGGTACACGGCGATCGTCTCCCACGCCGGCTGCGACATGTCGAAGTGGCGCCGCGGCGGGTTGCACCACCCGCCGGCGTCGCTGGACAGGGCGTAGTTGGGCGGGCAGAAGTTGGTCGCCGTCACAGTGATCGACGTCCCGGGCTTGCACCACCGCGTCTTGCGGGCGTCGCAGGCGATGGTGAAGCAGGCGCCGCACGACGCGCCGCCGTTGAACAGCGCCGTGCTCAGCGCCGCCGTCCGCGTCCCGTACCCGGCGCCGTACAGGTCGCCGTACCCGCATGCGCCGCCTGATCACACGAGAGACCAAACTCCATTATTGTAAATGCAATTAACTTCGCAAAAGATCAACATATGCATGGTGATTAGCTGAGTTTGCTACTAACCCATGGTGCCGGACGCGTCGCTGCCGCCGTAGAACGTCGCGAAGGCAGGAGTCCATTTGGCCGCGGACGCCGTGAGCAGGAGAGCGCAGAGAGCGGCCAGGAGCATGAGCATTCCGGCCGCCATTGTCGTCTCAGTGCAAGCTTAGGTCAGTACGATATTCTCTTTTGCTTCTAAAATGGCTTAGCTTGTTGTGTTCTGAAGAAGTACGCGTCACCACACCTCGGTATTTATACTGTATTGGCTGCAACTGCTGTGCTAACTGATTCGGTTGATAACTGCAGAGATTGCCTTTGATAATTCAGGAGGCTGTTCATATTCAGAATGGAAGATTTGCAGTGAGAAAGCGACTGGTATTTTATTTGTTAAAATTCCTTTATTATTTCCTTTGAGTAGGGCTTGATTAGCGTGTAAATGGTTGGCTAATCTTGACTTTTGCGCGCATCTGCACGTTGTGTTCATGATTGGGTGTCGCGAACTGATTTCTTCAAGAGAAAAATTTGCTCTGAAACCAGAACTAGCTACTAGTAGCTGACTGGCTCGCCCTGCATTTGCTGTGTAATCCCGGTGCATATTCTCAGGTGGCATGTACGTTCTCCTGTTACGGCGATCTTATCAGAGTTCCAAATTGACGTCATTTCAGGATGAAATCGCTTGGACGTAATGATCATGTCATATCGTGCCTTTTGTTTCTTGGGTTTCTTTAGAGACCAAAATATACGGCTAATTATTATTTCAATAGTAAGCGACGTGCCCGTGAACAATGAGACGTCCGTGATAACTTTGTCAATCTCAAGATATGCCGGTCCAGTCTTCCAAAGATTCTTATAGGATAGGGTGTGCGTGTGTGCGTTCATAGTGGTGAGTGTACGCGCGTTGTGAACGTCTACGTTTATATAATGTTTCTCAAAAAAAACCTGTATATGTGCGTTGTGATTTTCTTCAGAAATAACCCAAATTCTGCATTACAAATTGGAAATCATTGTGATTTTTCAATGTTAATTAGAAAATACTGTGTCGGATCATGGAAGCTACAGTGGTAACACTGTAACAGTATAACAGCATTGTAGCAAGTAGCAATCTCTAGTCTCTCAATCTAATGCATGCGTTTACTTGAAGATCGGACGGCCCATAAACGCCTAAAGTCAAACCCTCTTCCTTCTACTCCCTTTTTTTAGGCAAGTCAGATAGTCAGCAATTCACTGCCCAAGTGTGTCGCATTCTTGGTTAATACTCCAACTGTTCTTGGTTAATATTACTGGTCTACTCCTAGTGTTGTGCGAGTTATATGTCACATTCTTCCGTTCTAATACTGTATCGAGTTGACACTTTGTTGCAGGCAATCGAGGAGAGAATAATATTAATATTCGATCTCTGCCATATGATTGAAGGGCCGGCCGTATCTAATGGTACCATTAGAAACCGTTGATTTAATTCATTGCAGAAAACCGCTAATTCTTGAGATTGGCAGAGACAACGATTGATAATGCAGAGATGAATTGTTTATGGAGAATGCTACGTTTGTCAGTTAGGTAGAACATGCTCATGCGGAAAACACGGCTGCTAATCACCCGTGATGAACACCGTGAACACCTATAGCTAGTAGTAGTTCGTTCGTTGGGTACGACTTGGTTTGAGAGATTTTTAATTTGCTTTCATGCAACTGCCAATCACTCAGAGAGATGAGAGATTTTAAGGTCAATTACGCAAAGATTTTAGTAGAAGCAACACCCTGTGCACGTTATCGTATCGGATGTTTCAAGAACCACTAAAATTTTCTTAAGAAAATACTCCCTTCTTTTTAAAATACATGACGCCGTTAACTTTTTACATAATATTTGATCATTCGTCTTATTAAAAAATTTAGTATAAATATATAAAAATATAAGTTAATATTATATTTTTTATGATAAAACAAATCACAACAAAATAATAAATGATATCTATACAAACTTTTAAAATAAGACGAATGATCAAACACTATATAAAAAATTAACAACATCATATATTTTGAAATGAAAAAAGTATTCGAGAACTAGGTTGGGACGGTAGACAAACGGATTGGATGGTGACATAGCCTTGTTTTTTTGTGAACTTGATACGATTCTTTGGTTTATCTCACTGTTACATGATAATTTAGATTGTGCATGCAGTTTACAATTACTCCACTCATATGTCTCCTGAGTCCTGAACGGGTGGATCATGATACTATCGGTTTTTTTTAATCTTAGGGCATTACTGTGATGCCACACATTCTTCTGCTCACTTTGTTGTTAACTAATTAGAACGTGTTTTTGTTTTGAAACAAAGTTAACAGGACTACAGGAGTAACAGAGTAACATGCTAAACGTCCTGAAATCATGGTAAGCATAAAGTCACAGGCATGGACAATGTCAGGTCAGAATCAGATAGATAAAAAAAAAAACTCTCCTCCAGTTATTCTAAATAGGCATGGTGAACTGCAGATATAATATGGTCTACATTTTCGTACGTCCATCCAAGCGATTAGCGAGTCTAAGAAAATAATAAGAGCCATGTAAAGCCCCACATTGAGATAACATAGTACAGAGTAGCGTTTGTCATTGCCGAGAACATAATCCATGCATATGAAAAATATAAAATAACTCCATTGCATCCAGGAATTCTACCGAAAGGAAATTTATTGTAGTTAAATTGACCCATATGAATATTCAGCAAAATTTCTGTGTCACCTACAAAGTTGAAATCAGCGTTTGCTTATTGGCTTATTAGCCACGACGGACATTTAAAATTTGAAACTTATTTTATAATTGATGTTGTTTTTTTCATCAGTCTATTTTCAGCCTTAATTCTTAAACTACTAAGAATACAGATATACATATTTTTGTTTTTAATTATACTTAATTTTATATATTAGCTGTAGCTCAACTGATCCGAGCCCAAGGCTTGGAGCAACCACGTAAGAAATAGCACTCAGAATAATACTTCCTCCATCCAAAATGGAAACACTTTTGGAGTTTTTTATGGAGATTAAAAAAATTATGAAATTAATGAGAAATAGTTATGATTGGTTGAGGTGAGGAAGTAGGTAAAAAAAATTAAATAATAGATACTTGTGATTGGTTAAGATGAATTACTGAAGAAATATCATACTCCCTCTACCCCGAAATATAATATTTTTTAAGGATGATGTGGCTATTAAGAACAGGAGTGTTGGCTCTCCCTTAATTGCCTTTGAAATTTGGGAGAATGTAAATGAGTGGTGGGTGCTAGGGGTATTATAGGTCGTAAAAGCGAACCAGAGCAGACGCGCCAGCTCGCTTGCAGGCACGAACGCCGCGCGTATTCCGCGTCTATGCCCTCACGTGGTTTTTTTGTCAATTTTTTTGTGGTTTTTTTATTTTATAAAATAAATCTTTCATCTATAGTTTCAGTTGAAAATTTTGAATTTGAGTTGGAAGTTTTTGAAAATTGAGTTGAATGTTTTGAATTTTGAGATGAATATTTTTAAATTTGAGTTGAACGTTTTGAATTTTGAGTGAAAGTTTTCAAATCTGAGTTGAAAGTTTTTTAATCTAGGTTGATAGTTTTCATATCTTGACTTGATTATTTATCAAATCCGAGTTGAAAACTTTCAAATCTTAGTTTGAGTTAAAAATTTCAAATCTTGAGTTAAAAGTGTAAAATCTTCACTTAAAAGATATCAAATCTAAGTTGAAAGTTTTAAATCTGAGTTGAAAATTTTCAACAAGGAAAGAGAAGGGAGATTGGATAAAGTGTACGCTATTTAGCTTGCTAACATATATGCGCCAAACATAAACCCCCATTATAGATACTATACTAAAAAACTATATTTTGGGATAAATTTTGAATCTTAAAAGTTACCACTGTATTTGTATTTTAAGACGAAGAAAGTATATTATATTTTGAGACAAAATATAAACGCTACCCAAACACACTTTTTATTTGGTGGCTTGGTGTATAACATCGATGAAACTAACACGAAAAGCAACGAACATAGAAGAGAAGAGCAAATAGAAAAAATTAAATTAAATCTTTATGTATCGACTCCTAAGCGAATTATTTGGGATAAGTAGCTATACAGATGAAGTAGCTGAGTAGTTTGGAATAAGTTCACCTGATGTTCCTCAATACGTTGAGTCTGTCTGCGGTCCCTAATCCTCAATACCAGAAATTTCCACCCCTAACTATACAAAACCGTGCAAAAAAGGTCCCGAGGCAGTATGGATCTCTGGTTTCGCTGACGTGGCATCCTAGTCAGCAAAAGAAAAAAAATTATGGGGCCCACATGTAAGTGAGAAGAAAAAAATGTGGGACCCACATCTCTTCTCTCTTCTCTTCTCTACTCTTCTCGGGAGGCCACCGGCGATGGGGGAGAGGCAACCGGCGAACCTGGCCAAGCTCCCGCTGCCGCCTTGAGCACCTCGCGACGAGAGGAGGGAATGGAGCCAGCGGCGGCAGATGAGGAAGAGGCGGCAAGCGAGCCCGAGCGAGCCGGGCGAGTGCAGCAGCGGGTGGTGGGAAGGGGGGAGAGACGATTGGCCGCGTCAACGGGAGAGAGGGAAGATGAGGCCGGCCGCCTGTCCATGCCTCCCGCGTCCTGCCTCCCACTGCTCCAGCTCCCGGCGGCGACGGCGCCTGGTCCTTGCACGGCTCCGGCAGCGGCTGCTCCGACCACGCGCGCGCCGCTGCCACATTCGAGCCCACCCCTGCATGTGCTGGTGGTGGTGTACCACCGGCGCTGCGCGGATGTTGTCGTCACCGCAGCTTGGAAGGGCTTCGCCTTGGAGTACTTGTAGGATCAAAGATGTCGACTAGAGAGGGATGAATAGACGATTTAAAATAAATGACACCTAATCAAAACTAACCTAAGTTGCTAGGCTTGGTGAGGGACAAGTCTAACTAAGTAACTAAGTTATGTTTTGAAAACCTAAGGTGATAGTGGCTCAAGTATGTCTTTAGGAATGTATATTGCACAAAAGTAAATGCAACAAGTAAAGGGACAAGAGACAAAGAAGTTTTTCACCAAGGTTCGGAAACTCGCCGGTTTCCTACGTCCCCATTGAGGCGAGCCCAACTCCACCGCTCAAGCACGAAGACACCGCACGCCCCCTTCGTCAAGGGGTGGGCAAGGTGGGAGCCGACCCACGGAGAGGACTCTCCAAGCCTCGATCACTAGGGTAGTTCTTCCTTCACTCCGAAGGTGGTGAACTCCAAACTACTCACAATCGACACCGGGCCTCCTCCACAATCTCCTTGGAGAGGTCACCGGGCAAGCACCTCCACAAGCCGTTTAGGAGGCGGCAACTTCCAAGAGTAATAAGCGATGACCCGGCTTGGAGATGATCAAGTGCTACACTAGCTCAACAAGAAAGCAAATGCACTTGACTCTTGGCTAATCCACTCTCAATCACACAAAAGGATGAACAAAGGCTCAAGTGAGTGTGAGAGAAGTGCAAGGGGTGTATGTTAGTGAAACAAGTGCCAAGAGGACCCCCTTGCTGCAAATGGGGGGTATTTATACCCCCAAACCCCCAAAACTAGCTGTGGGGGACGAAATCCACCAACTCTGTGTATTGCCGGTCAGACCGCCGTTGTGTGGCTGGTCAGACCGGACTACTTCGCAATGGTTGGAAAACTAGCCGTTGAACTGTATTAAATGCACTGGGATCAGGGGGCCAGTCAGACCAGAGGCCAAATGGCCGGTCAGACCGCCATCGACTCGGTCTAACCGCCATCGGCTCTGGCGGCTCTGGATCGCCAGGCCAGAGGCGGCCATCCAGCCTCCAACCGACCGATCAGACCGGCAGCAAGTGGCCGGTCAGACCACCAAGAAAGGCCGATCAGACCGGATCAAGCACTTCGGTCAGATCGCCTATCACGCCCCAAAACTAGCCCCGACGGAGGCCAGATTAAGGCGATCCAAATTAACCTGTATGCCTGTACCAGTCCCAGGAAATAGCGCTGGTACAACAGGAAGAGTGAATATCACAACAACAGCGGTCTCTTTATTAAGAGTAGAATTACAACCAGGGTTAGAACTGCGGACAGAACCCGAGTTCGCAACGACATTACAAAAAGGCGGAAGCGGAAAAAGGCGGAGACTGGCCCTAAACCACAAGCAAAGCCTTGGGGAAACGCCGAAACCCTACTACTGCTCGTAGACGGCTTGCTCCTGGAAGAACTCTTCATCAGCAGGGTCCACTTCTTCGTCTTCGAGAACTGGGAGGGGTTTAATTATATAGAGCAAGGGTGAGTACGGGAGTACTCAGCAAGTCAAGGGAATTAAGTGTTTGATGCAAGCTTCAAAGGAGAGCCAGTTATTTTTCACATTCAATTTTAGTTTAAGAAGTTCAGAAACATCTAAGTGAGTGCTTCTCAACGGCACGGACGAGAAGGTGTGTCTCATCCGGGCGGAGCAGTGGAAATGTATCGATTGATTCTTGTCGGCACGAAAGGCTCCCTGCCAATCGTTCACCGGCACCGGCTGCACCAACAGCCACAAGTAAAACACGTCGGAACGAGAGGCTCCTTGCCAATCGTTCACCGACACCGGCTGCTCCAACAGCCTCAAACCAAGCACAGAAGGGGAACTCTCACACCAACAGCAGTTCACAAGAAGTCATCAAAACTACACTAAGGAATCACCTCACATCCGCCCATAACCGTGGGCACGGCTGTTCGAACAGTTATTAACCTCTGCAGAGGGGGTACACTTTACCCACACGACGTTACTAACCCCGAGCCACCCAGCCCGTGACTCTCAGCCATGTCTGGCGACCTTGAGGCTTTCACGACAAGGCATTTCGAAAGCCGACTCAGGGTCATCTTATGCCAACGGGAGGGGTCCCACGGACCAACACCAGATTAGGTCTCAGACCATACTGTGTCAGGAAGCCCAGGGGTCCTCCCCGACACCACCCCGGCGAATCCACTTGTCCCTTGGCACCTTTCCCTGGCCTAGCTAGTTACTCAGCCAGGGGTGTCCCATATCACCCATGTGGTCATACTTGACATATGCTCGGATGTAATTCCTAAGGAATCGGTCCTTAGGGCGAGAACGGACAGACCGTACCTCCAGTACGTCTCCCGCACCGTGAGTTTTAGAAACTCACTTTATTTTCAAGGCACCGACCCAAGTGTCGGGTTTTCCAAGCATTTTGTAAACTCAAGTTTTACCCAGGTGATCATTTTAAATTTTGAGGAGAGTCTCGATATTCGTACGTGAGGTGCGAATACCGAGACCTCACCTGAGGGGTGACAAGGGTGATAGGGTGATCAATAGTCAAGGAAGGTATATGCAACAAGTAAGTAGGGCATGTCGGTTGCATTGCAAACCGAGGCCAAGTGTCATGTGTAACCTAAAGAATGCATAGTTTGCGGAAACAAAATACTTAATTTTAAAATATAGGTTCAATTGATCAAAGGTGACTTGCCTTGCTCGAGATCTTGAGCTTATTCCTCGAAATCCGCGCACTGCGGGTCTTCTAGCTCCGAAACTACACGCGAAACGAGACGACTCAACACAATGATAAAAGGAAGCCCTATTAATGACCACTAAGCATGCCATTGGATAGATCTCGATTTTTGAGGAATTTTGGATGTTGAACGGAGTCAATCGGACGAACGGTTGAGGAGATATGAATTTCCTAAGATTAAATGATTTTCTGTCTAAAGGAAAAGGAATTATAAATTCCTTTGAAAAAGAAAAAGAGGAGGGACTTGAATTAGACTTTTAATTTTGGGCGGCTTGGTGCGGCCCAAAAGATTTGACGCGGGCGCGGCCGAACTAATAGGCTGACGCGCGAAGGAGTCGGCCCATGGCCGATTGGCGCGCGAGAGGGGGCCGATGGGCCTAGCGGCCGATGGAGGGAAGCCGAGTGGCGCATGGGCTGGTCCGGGAGGGAGGCCGAGTGGGCCGAGAGGAGAGGAGGCCAATGGGCCGAAGTGGGCGTGGCCCACGCGGGCGGCCGGATCAGTGGACCGAGGTCCACCGCGTGGCGTGTGAGCCCCCGGTTTTGTATACCGAAAACCCCATGTGTATTACAATACCATTCCCTGGATCAGTAGATGGTACACACATGGCACAGTTGTATATCACAAGCTGACATCGTCATACAGGTCTTATAATCTATTAATAATACAAGGATAGTCCAAATGGGATCCGAATAGACAAAGCATGGTCGACAACAACACAAAATACCAACACAAATAAATGAAGTAGCGGAAGCGAAGCAGCAGCGGTCCATTTTATCCCACACGTATCGACTGGTTAACCTAGGTCCCTATTCCACCGTCCTTGGTAACTCCTTGCCAGCATAGCACATGCACAGATCGACAACAACACCTTTTTCTAAAAAAATTTAAATAAGTAAGAGTGAGTACCAACCGTACTCAGCAAGCCACCACTACAGAATGCATATAATGTTCATAGGGGTTCAAGGATGGCTTGGTTTATTTGCATAAAGCTAGTTTTCACAAATTATTTCACAAACCTATGCCATAACAGTTTTAACTGAAAACCACGTTAAGTTGAAGTTGTCATTAACCTGCGAGGGTTCATCCACCTTCCCCAACCTTCGCTTGGTCCGGTTTACCCTCGCATCCGATTTCCACAGTTTTAACCACTACGATCTCTTTGCACATCAGGCAAGGTCACGCCTTCCATACCTATCATATTTTAAGCAATATTACAAATTGACGAGGCTAGTCAAGAGTAATACAAGTCCCGGCGCTCATTAACCGCGAGCACAACTATTCGAATAGTTTAATTTACTCACACTGCAGGGGATGTACGCTTTTAATCCCACACTCCGTGATGCACCCAACACATGAGACTTGTCACGGCCTGGTTTTTCAGCTACCCTCGCATGGCGGCACCCGCTCCAAGGACTATGAATCCCCATTGCACCCCCGGCGCCACATTCCTACCTCGAGCCGGTTGTGAGGGGAGTCCTGGCGCTCCCGAGATTGAAGGTTACATTATACATATATAAAGCTTTGACGTCATTAAACCACACACTTTCACATTTCAATACCGATATCCAGAACCTACCATGTCTGGGGTGCCACCCCACGAGAATAACCTAGTCCACCGGGTCTAACCCCACTCAAGAAGTGTGGTCGTACTCGGTTCGTTTCCTGCTTAGCTTCTTGACTCGGTCCTTAACTGACCAGGGCCGGCGGCTTACCGTTCCCAGAACCACCCATATTCTATCCGTGCCGCCCCAGTCAAAATCACTTTTGTTTAATTAAGTTTTTGGGTTTTCGCAAAGGGTTTCATGCTGTGGGTGGCGCCTATGTCTCCACCCGATCTCTATCAATCACTCCCATCGAGTGATTAGTATAACCACGTCCACATATCACACATATGGAGTGTATAGCGTCTACGTAACCAGGGCTAAGCAATGAATAAATAATTACGCGTAAAGTAATATAATCAGGTAACAAAGGTGTGTAAATACATAAGGATAAACAATATCAAAGGTAAGGCTTAAGCAAATGTAGGTACGCATTTTATAATTAGTATGCAATTTTATTTGTAATCAACACATTTATGAAAATAGGATCAACATGTTTGAGGAAGGGGCGTAGTGACTTGCCTTGCTCAATTGGGGGTTCGTTCTCAATTAGCTCAGTTTTCTCCTCGCAAATGTACCCTGTCCGGTTGAATACTAACGTCACAAACTACTCGCTAACACAAAAAGAGCTAAAAATTCCAGAACAATCAAAAAAATAACCAAACTAGTGCCATTGCGTAGATCTTGATTTTAGAAAGATTTTGACGAAAGTTTCGTTCAAATCCGACTTAAAACGAGGGAGATACGGAATTCGAAAGATTGGAAAAGTTTTAAAACAAAGAAAAAGAAAAAGGTCTGACAGGTGGGACCGCCCTTAGCTCCTCACGTACAGGTTTTGTTCTTAAATGGGTGTGCGCATGGTGAGGTGAATGGCTTGGGCGAGCTACAAGCATGCATGCATATGCATACACACGGCTAGCTAGCTGCATGCATGTGAGCTGCTTGCATGCATGCACACGTACAGCCAGCTAGCTGTATGGCGCATGCATGACCGACGGCACAGCGGCGATCGCTGCGGACGGCAACCGCGCAGGGAACGGGTACTGTGTTGCGCCTCACGACGTCACCGTGCCGCGGCAATAACAGCGGTAAGGAAACAAAAGCAAGAGGAAGAGCAGGAGAGGAGCTCACCTTGCGGCAGCCGGGTAGCGGCACACCGAGCAGTGGTCCTCACACGACACTACGGTCGTCGATGTACAGCCTGGGGATGGTCGGCCCGCGGATCGTCCTCGCACACCACGTGTTCGATCGGTGGTAACAAACGAACACACAGCGTTAAGGAATAAATGTTAGCGGGTTAGTGCAAGTTAGGGGTTAGGGGTTAGCGAGTTAGAGGTCAGTGAGTCAGTAAGTTAGAGTGTCAACGGGTTAGTGAGTCAATGGGTCAAATGTTAGATGTTAGAGGTTAGCCGTTCAATAAGTTAGTCGTTCTCGGGGTTCAGATGACGACGCGGCGCGCGGCGATGTCGTTGCCGAAAGCAGTACCGGGGAGGAGCATTAGATTTTATCTTTTTATTACCAACCCAACAGGAATGAATGGCCTGGGGAGGCAAGATGGACTTCAATAGAGGGGTTGGGTGAGTAGAGGGATATATGTTAGACTTTGGTGAGGAGGATGGCTTGTTGGTGGACTTCGGCCTGGAGGATATGATATAGACTTTTTGCAGAAATGGATTTTCTTGGGCTCGGCCCGAGGAGATGGGGAAGGTTATCTAGACTTTTGTGGAGGACTTTATGGGCTTTGGCCCGAGGAACAAGAGGGATGTGATATGGACTTGTGGATAGAGTATCAGGCCGGTTGGCCCAATGAAGTAGGGGAGGTGATGTAGACTTTATAGAGAATTTCGTGGGCTTAGCCCGACAACAAGAGAGAGGCAATATAGACTTTCTGGAAGTCTACGGCCAATGGCCTACAGGGAGAGAATAAAATGTGGGTCCCACCCCCTTTTCTTTTCTTTTTTTTCTTCCTTTTCTTCTTTTCCTCTCTCCTTATCCTTTCCTTCTCTCTCCTTCTTCCTTTCTCTCTCTCCTTCTTTCTCTGTTCTCAACTGGGAGGAGAGGCCGAGCGGGAGGGGCACCGGCCGAGCGGAGTAGGGCGGCGGTGGCGCGGCGTGGCGCGCGGGCGCGGGCGCGGCTCGGCTGGGGCATGGCAGCGCCGCGGTGGCTGGGGAGGCGACCCAGCGGCGCGCGCGGCCGAGGCGATGGCGGCTCGGAGGCGGCGAGCCGAGCGGGGCGACGGCGCGCTGGCCTCGGCCGGGAGGCTGGCGCGGCAGCGCCGCGGTGGGTTGGCGCCAGCTCGGCCTGGTGTGGGCCGATGGCGGTGGCGTGCGGCAGCTGGGGAGGCGGCCGGGTGTGGCGGTGCGCGTCGGCACGGCGTGGCCGAGGCCCGTGGCCGGGAGGCGGTCTGGCGCAGGCCGACGCGCAGGACGGAGGCTCCGGTCGGCGCGGCGACTTGGCCGATGCCCGCGGCAGGGAGGATGGCGAGGTGGTGGCGAGCTGCTGTGGCATGGCGGCTTGTATAGCCGTCGCTCGTCCTAGCGGCGCAGATGGCTTCGAGGAGAAGGATGGTGGCGAGGGCAGTGGTGTGCAGCGGCATGGGCTTGGTTCACGCTTTCGGCGTGGACCAGCGGCTGCGGCTGCTGGAGTGCGAGGAGGCGATGCGATGGACCAGGAGCAGCGGTGTACGCACGGGCGACGACTAAGAGGCAACGCAGTGACCGCCGGTCACTGGGCTTCCCCCGGGGCGCGTGTCAGGGGCGGATGGGATGGACGGCGTCGATGCGGGGCCGGGTGTCGACATCGCCACAGGAGAGAGAGGGCCAGGCACGCACAGGTGGTTTGTGGACACGGCTTTGCTCTTTCGGTGTGGACTTCTCTCATTGTGTTGCCGGTGTTTTGGGGGAAGGCCTCGGTGGACTGGGAGCTTGGTGCAGGGGGAGCCGTGGGGGCTCGGGCGCTTGCAGGCATTCCGTCGAACACCTGGCGTGCGAGCTGGCTGAGGAAGAGGGACAAGAAACAGATTTGTTTCGCTGGGCAGGCCTTGGGCCAGGGGAAGGGGAGAGTACTAGGCTGGCCTAGAGGGAGATGTGGCTGGCCCAATAGGGAGATGGAGGGAGAAAAGAGTTGGGCCGAAAAAGGAAGGAGTCCAAAGGAATAGGAAGTTTTGTAATTTTATAGGAATTTGGATTATGGAATTTGAATGAGATTTTGATTGGACATTAAATTCCAAAATTGCAAAGGGACTGTATAAATGGACATTTAATTTTGAGCTTGAATTACAATTGGACTGTTAAGTGAGCTCTTGAATTTAATCTGTCGTTTAGATGGGCAAGAATCAGACTTAGAGATTTCCCCGAATTTAATCGGATGGATGGACTGCGTTACCAAATCAACGTTCGATATACGAATTCATCGGTAGTCCTAGGATTCCAAGGAAAGGACTAAATCAGCGAATTTTGAATAAAATGATTTATGAGGAAAAAGGATCCGAACAGAGAAAATTTCGATTAAACAGAGTTGGGTTTAATATTCAATTGTGGTAGTCGAGGATGTCAAGGAGGGACGTCACATTTCGATAATTGACAATAGCTCTCGAGACTTTGATTAGAGAACTGTAATTACCAGAATAGATGGATGGTCGAGAAGACTAAGGAATTCAATTCAGGAAGAGGATCAATTTACGAAATTCGAACACTAAGGAATTTAATGCAGGCAAGAATTTAGGTTCTCAAGGATGGATTTAATCTTGGCACATAATCCTAAGTACACTCAAAGAACCAAAATTTTCAAAATAGGTTTTTAATAAAATAAATTTTTCGACGGGCGAAAATTAGGGTGTTACATGGCGCTAGGGCGGGGCCCACCGGTCGACGGCTCGGTCTACGCGGACCGGGCGCACGGAGAGAGGAGGAAAGGGCGAGGTCGTCGGCGCTTGCGTGGCGCCTACGTGGCTGCCACGGAGGCCGACGGGAGGAGGGAGCACGCCGGCTGGCGCTCGCGTGGCGCCTACGTGGCTGCCACGGAGGCCGGCCGGGTGGAAGAGGGAAAGGGGACGCCGAGACGACGACGGCGACGGTGGAGGGGCTCGGGCGGCACGGTGCGAGCCCGGAGAAGGGAGGGGAACACACCGGGACGGAGAGGAGAGAGAGAGGGAGTGAGCCAGCGGCTCAAATTCATCGGGAAGAGCCCGAAGACGGCGGTTTAAGGTGGTGGCCAACGCTGGCGAGAAGAACAGGGAGGAAGGCGCCGGGCGGAGAGAGGGTGATTCGCCGGAGAGGGAGTGCTCCCGCGGGTCCATGGACGCGTCCCGATCGTCGGGAGAGGCGGAGCGGCACCGGAGAGGGCGGGCGATGGCACGGGGAGCCGGGTCTCGCGTGGCGGTGGTGCGGCGAGCGAGGAAAGGCGCGAAGGCGCTAACGGCGGCCGCACTGAGTCTATGCGCGCGAGAGGACGACGGCAAGCTACGCTAACGGTCTAGAGATGGGCGGCAACGGAGGGAGAGAGAGAGGAAGTTACCGCGGCGGGGAAGTCTGCCGAGAGGAAGACGACGGCGCGGAGCGGCGGTGCGGCACGGCTCCGGCCGTGGGAGAGGGAGAAGGGGCGCCGGGGTACTCCTCGGCGTCCTTGGCAGCGGCGGCGGGCGGCGAGGGCGGCGGCGGCAACGGGGAGGAGAGTGGGCGAGCTCGGGGATGGCAATGGCGGCCGGGCGGGGGATTTAAAGAGGAGCGGCTAAGTCGGTTCGGCGGAGAGGCGGTTCGGGGCGAGGTCGGTTTGGCAAAGCGGAGAGGGGACCGGCGCGCGGCGCTAGCGGCCGAAACGGCGACAGCCGGTGACATCAGCGGCGGTCAGTGGCAGGGGAAAAAGCAAAAGAGGGAAAGGGAAAAGGAGGGTGGTCTCCTTGCCGCTTCGGGCAGGGGCACGCGCGGGGAGAGAAGGGAAGGGCGCAGGCCGGTGCGGACCAGGCCGGGACAACGCGGCCCAGGAAGGAGGAAGAGGGCGCGAGTGGAGGCAGGCCGAGGGAGAGACTTGGCCGGCGGCGGCCCGGGAGGGAAAAAGGAGGGGCAGGCCGAGAGGGAAATTGGCCCGAGGAGAAGGGGGAGGCAAAACAGACTTTTGCCGAGGAAGAGAGAGAAGGAGTTTTAGGGTTCGGATTTGAATTCCGATTTCACGGTTTTCTCCGGGATTGAGGCGAGAGGGGAAACACGAGACCTTGGCACACAACAAGACTCAACCGAAGGGCAAACATTTCGCAAATAGAGTTTTTAGAAATTAGGTTTTCCCGCTAACGCCGCGACAAAACGGGCGTTACACCGCCCAGGGACAGTCAACTGGAGAAAATAAATATGCAAACCAAGACTTAAGTGCAAATGAACTAATGTGGCATTTTGATCATCTCTTTGACTAGGTCATTACCCCCCTTGATAGTACGGCAAAGCTATAAATAAATTCTAGCAAATTTGATCGCCCAAACTCCTCGATCAATTAAAATAAAACCGCTAGTGTTACCGTCTTCAATCCTTCCGCTTTGCACCATCGAAAAACGTCCTCGGTGATCATCCATGCACTCATATTGTGTGATCCTAACTCAAATATGTGTAACTCAAAAGAATCGTTAGTCCACAATTAGCGCTTGTCATTAATTACCAAAATTAACAGTGGGGCCTAGATGCTTCAATCTCCCCCTTTTTGGTAATTGATGACAAACACCACCAATATATAATAAGCATGAATCATAAGGACACAAATGAGCTAAGGATAGTATAAGCTCCCCCTACACATGTGCATAACAATCACAAGGGTCAAACAAATGACATAGGGAGTTTATACTATACTTTGCACATTTCAACATAGCATGTCACAAATAAAACATGAATTGGATGAACACCACACATAAATCTCATACAAGCATAGGATGATCACAAAAGAATATCACAAAGACAATACTCATCCATCATAGCATAGAGATCACAAGATATCCATAAAAACATCAAAGCATATAGAGTTCATCCAAGGATCATCCAATCCACAAATAAAATTCTTTAAGCTATTACAAGACCACGAAGGGCCTAAATCTCACAAGAGTTAAACAAAACGAAAAAACATGCAAGATAGATAATAGTAGCCCATTACATATAAATAACCCTCCACCTTAGCCTAATAAAAAAGAGGACTAACCTCACTAAATCTAGTCCCATCCCACCTAAGATAAAAGAAGTCCTTTCTTCTCTCCCTTTTGGCATCAAGGACCAAAAAGCTTCACTCTTAAGGAGGTGAAGGAGGACGGGAAATAGGATAGTGAGATGGACTGGAGGGACCACGACGTCGAGAGTATACATAGGCATGAGAGTTCTTCAAGGTAGTCATACGCCGGTCCAAAGTACTCATGTGCTGAGATATCCTGCCAACCTCAGATCTTATGCCCCTCACATCCTCATACATGGCCTCATGCCCGGTAGATAATCTCTGAATGCTATCACTTAGGGCATTGACGGCCCCAAGCACCGGGTTGAAATAGTCCTGTGGAGGCATCCCAAAATATGCATATGAAGGAGTGAAGTACTCATCGATACCTTGAGGAGGAGGAGGTGGTGGAGGAGGTGCTGAGCTCGAGCTTGCTCCATGATGGAATGTGGGTTATCTCATCCTAGGAACACAGGGAGTGCCAAGCTGAAGTCAAGGCTTGTACTGCTTGTGCTCCTTAAGATTGTTCCCGGCACGCCCAAGCTTCCCTTGAATCAATCTCATGATGTAGGGCGCATAGTAGATACCTTGACCAAAAGTGCCCTAGGATATAGCAATCTCTTGCATCATGAGATTCACCACATTAAACTAACGACCCTGATATCAATCACATGCCAAGCCACCCCCCTGATATCATCATTATTCCCACACCGAGGGAGGATGGTGGCTCTCACTATTCTGTTCACAACACTGGGAATAGTCATCAACCCTACAACTTTCCCATAAGTGTGCTGCCCTCCATCTTCATAGAACTGTGCTAGGTCATCAATGGAGAACGGGTTGTGGGTGTGCTCCTCATGCAGATCATCCCCATGATCAAACCGGATGTTGAGCAACCTTCGGAACTGCCTCCTAGAGATAGTGTACTGGAAGGTGTCTGACATCCACTTCATTTCAGAATAATCTCCAGCAACCCATACTGTAGCATAGAACTGATGAATTAAGTCTTCATCATAGTCTTGCTTGAGGATAGCAATACGGTCAATGCCAACAGCCTTGAATAGATCCTGCAAGCTCTCAAACTCCGAGGTCTCATTTATGTTCCTCCAAGAAATCCACTTATGTTCAGCAAAGGCCTTTCTTCTATAAATCTGCTCATACACAGTCTTCTGTAAAGCTGTGTGAAAGCGGGGATCTGTGGTGTCTCTAGGCCTCTTGAACTGATCATGATGTCGCAATATAGTGTATTGACTGGGATTCCTGATGTTCAGCACAAACTGGATAGAGGGATCTATCTCCATGTCATCTCCACTTCCTTCCCCCTCACTCTCACTACCATCTCCATCTCCACTTTTCTCTTCCTCTTCTTGCTGTTCTTCATCCACTTCTTGCTCTTCTTCCTCACTTTGAGCATATTGTTCTCCACTAGACTCCTCATGCTCGCTCTCTAATTCTTGCACTTGAGCTTGACGGCCACGGCGAGTGCGAGGAGGCATCTCTGAATCCTAAAGGGCAAAGAATAGGATATTAGCAACTATTTAGAAAGCACTTAGCTATGTGGAAGAAGAGATGTTCACTGCCTGTCAAGGGCGGTCAGACCGCTGGACAACGGCTGGTCAGACCGACAGCATCAGGCCGGTCAGACCGCCGCATGAGGCCGGTCAGACCGCTGCATGGGGCCGTTCAGACCGCTGAGTTGCCTTCGGTCAGACCGCCGGCCGGTCAGACCGCCCATGACAGGGAGCTCAAACACCCAAATTTTCCACAAACACAAAGTGTATCTAACATGTCAGGACCAATGTTTGCACAAGATAATGAGCAAGAACAACAAAGGATAGGTCTATTTCATCAATATTTGATTTAGAGGAAGGAACTACCCTTAACCCTAGAGATTGAAATAGACCGATTTGATGTGCACAAGATGGGAAAAGAGTGATTACCGGTTGAGGGAGATGATTTGCACCAAGAACAACCCCCTAATAGTGCAAATCCAAGAGCACCTCTTCCTTCACCTAGGGTTCAATGCCATGGATCAAACACTCAATGAAAATTCAAACTAATCCATGGAATAGAGAGAGGAAGAGGAGATTAACTTATGGTGTAACCGGAGAGAAATCCACGGTCAAACCGGTGGGATTTGAGGGAGAGATGAGTTAGGACTTGAGGGGGGAGAGAGAGGGTCCTTTTTCAGGTAGGAGAAGTGAGGGGATGAGAAGGAGAGAGAAGGGGTCAGGTAGAAGAAGAAAGGGGTAAAAAACCCTGGGCCCACCTGACAGGCCGGTCAGACCGGTGGCTAGATGCCGGTCAGACCGCCTTACCCGGCCGGTCACACCGTGCATATAGTGCCGGTCAGACCGCCAGGCCCCTTGCCGGCTGTGCACAGCCCTTGCACAAGTCGACAACCCCCACACAATAAAATCCAATAAAATTTTAAATTTTAGAGCAATTTTGAAATGTATGAGTTGAAATATTGCTAACCATGCACAATAATTAAAAATTATGATGATTTGTAACTTAACTCACTTAAGTGCTAGGAGGTGACCTTTTATGGTCTATGGGGTTTTGGGCCAAATTGATTTGCAAATAACTTTTATAGTATTTGGTTTTTGAATATGATTTGAATACCAAAAACATTTGAAAAAGTCTTCTCTACCAACTTTGTTTTGGCACTTTTCTCAAAATCCTTCTCAAACTCATTTTGGAGGTAAAGCTCATTTTGGCCAAAATTAAGAATCTAGTTTCTTCCAAAGAGAGTCAAAAGGTCATTTTCAATAAAACTTTATTTTTCTTGCAATGTGAGGCTTGAAAAACATATATGGAACCTTTTCAAACCTTTTCCAAGAGATAGTTTTGAAATTACTTTGCTTTTCCAAAAATTTTGACTAATGTTGACTTGGGCATTTTGAAAACTCTACTAGCACTTGTATTCTATTGGTTCACACCTAAAGAGTAGTAGAGCACATGTAGAAGTGCAATACTCCCCCTTAATGTGACAAGCTCCATTTTCGCAAATAAAAGCCAAATAGTAATAAATCACAAGCATAAGAGCAAAAGGTAAGCAACTAGGCAATATGAACAAGAAGCAACCATGGTGCATAATCTCAAGCAACATTTGAGAAATCTATGACATTTAACTCATTCCTCAACTTGTAAAAGCGGGCTTCATCAAGAGGCTTGGTAAAGATATCGGCTAGTTAATCTTTGGTTCTTATGTGGCTAATGACTATGTCACTTTTGGCAATATGGTCTCTTAGAAAGTGGTGGTGAACGTCAGTATGCTTGGTTCTAGAGTGATGAACCGGGTTGTTGGCTATCTTTATGGCACTATCATTGTCACATAGGAGGGGTTTTGGTGAAGGTAATGCCTTAGTCCAACATGATTTGTTTCATCCAAAGCAATTGGGCACAACAACTACTCGCCGAAACATATTCCGCCTCGGCGGTAGAGAGGGCTACGGAGTTTTGTTTCTTGGATAACTATGACACAAGGGATCTACCAACCAAACTACCAGATGTACTCTTTCTATCCACTTTGCAATCGGCATAATCCGAATTGGAATAACCAACCAGCTTGAACTTAGCACCTTTTGGGTACCACAAGCCAATAGTTGAGGAATGCTTTAAATATCTAAGAATCCTTTTCACGGCCACTAAGTGACACTCCTTGAGGGCAGCTTGAAATCGTGCACACATGCAAATACTAAACATGATATCCGGCCTAGATGCGATAAGATAAAGCAAGCTACCAATCATAGAGCGATAAAGCTTTAAATCTACCGGTTTACCTCCCTAATCAAGGTCGAGGTGGCCATTGGTTCCCATTGGAGTTTCGATGGGCTTTGCATCCTCCAAGCCAAACCTCTTGAGTAAGTCCTTGACGTACTTGGTTTGGCTCACAAAGGTCCCATCCTTGAGTTGCTTGACTTGTAGTCCAAGGAAGAAACTCAACTCTCCAATCATAGACATCTCAAATACCCTAGACATCATATCATCAAATTCCTTGCAAAAATCTTCATTAGTAGAACCGAATATGATGTCATCAACATAAATTTGACACACAAAGAAATCATCACCAATGATTTTAGCGAAAAGAGTTGCGTCAACTTTACCAATTTTGAAACCCTTTGATAAAAGAAAATCTCTCAATTTTTCATACCAAGCTTTAGGAGATTGTTTCAGGCCATAGAGAGCTTTTGAGAGTTTGTAAACATGGTTAGGATTTTTAGGATCTTTAAAATCGGGTGGTTGCTCAACAAAGACAAGTTCGACAATTTCACCATTTAGAAAAGTATTTTTCATATCTATTTGAAAAAGCTTTATATCAAAGCATGATGCAAATGCAAGTAGGATGCGAATGGCTTCAAGCCTTGTCACGGGGACAAAGGTTTCACCAAAATACAAACCTTCAACTTAAAAGTTTGCTCAATTGATGCATACCAACATGAGCTATCGTCCTATGCCAAAGCCAACCCAATGAAGTTTTCGCAACCAAACAAGTTTTGAAATTTGCTTCACTAGAGTTGAAATCAACCAAATAAAGATTTCCATAACGAAAGCCTTTGAAGATGCAAGATTTGTCATGAAGGCTAGTAACAATCACATCTTGAGGATTAAAGGTACATGACAAACCAAGATCACAAATTTGTGCAACCGAAAGCAAATTGAAATTGAGTGATTCAACAAGAGAGACATTTGTAATTGATAGATCATTGGTGATAGCAACTTTACCTAATTACCTTACCTTTCCTTTGCTATTATCACCAAAAGTGACTCTCTCTTCATTTTTGCTTCCTACTTCAAATGTGGTGAACATGCTTCTATCACCGGTCATGTGTTGAGTACACCCACTATCAAGCACCCAATGGCTTCCACCGGTGTGGTAGTTCACCTACAAAAGAAGATCAAGCTCTTTTAGGTACCCAAACTTGTTTGGGTCCTTGAAGGTTAGAGACCAAAGCCTTGGGCACTCAAATGACATTCTTTTTACCACCAAGTATAGGAGAACCCACATATCTAGCATAGATAGTACCATTATGAGCCTTTCTAAGCATATAGTGAGAATCAAATATGCAAGTCTTAGGAGGCCTACCACCGGTGCAATCATAAGCCATATGCCCAACCTCACGGCACTTATGGCAATACTTACCATTGCTCTTGATAAAACGAGGAGCACGGTGAGAAGGTTTCTTACCCTTCTTTGGAATGAATCCAAGTCCCTCCTTGTTAAGGATGCACCGTTGCTCACTCAAGATTTTGTTTCTTATCCTTGAAGCACATTTCCAAGCTTTTGGTGAGCTTGGCCACTTGCTACTTAAGCTCATTGTTCTCAACAACAAGTGAGGCATCACAAATAGAAGCACAAGAGCTAAAACTAGGCATATCTGTAAGATCATCACAAGAATTAGATATGCTAGATGATGCAACATGAGCAATATGACAAGAAGCACTATCATCAAGCAAATCACAAAATATGCCAACATCAATGTGAGCTCCATGTTGTGTAGTGGTAAGGAGGGTGTCATGAGCTTCCTTAAGCTTCTCATGAGAAATGGTGAGTCTCTCATGAGAAGTCTTTAGCTCCTCATACAAGGTCTCCAAAAAAGCATGATTCTTCTTTAGAGCTTTGAACTTGGCAATCTCCTTCTCACTATAAGCATGGAGCTCCTCAAATATGCTCACA
Source organism: Oryza officinalis (assembly GCA_008326285.1). Lineage (NCBI taxonomy): Eukaryota > Viridiplantae > Streptophyta > Magnoliopsida > Poales > Poaceae > Oryza > Oryza officinalis. The sequence goes on along the minus strand of BDMV01000001.1, from coordinate 12,698,266 downwards.
AGCTCATCATAGGAAACATCATCAACATCATCATCACTTTCACTATTACTACTTGATATTACGTTGGTTGAGCCCTTTGTCATGAGGCAAAATGAAGATAAGAGTGATGGAGCCTCCTTGATAGCAACTCCGGCCATGCTCTTCTTGTTAGAACCTCCATCATCATCACTATCATTGTCGGACTCGAATTGAGAATCGAAACTCTCAACATTTGAGTCTCATTGTCCAATGAAGGCCTCAATCTTCTTTCCTTCCTTCTTAAGCTTCTTCATGAGCTTGTAGCCTCTACCCTTCCTTTTGGATGACTTGTCTCCATCATCACCCTTTAAAGGACACTTGGAAGCAAAGTGCCCTTTCTCTCCACACTCAAAGCACCTCAAGTTGGAGAGAGTCTTGTTGGGTCTTCTATTTCTTCTTCTATTAGAGTTAGAGTCCTTTCCCTTCTCCTTTCTTCTTCCCAAAAGATCATTGAATCTCCTAGCAAGAAGGATAATCTCTTCCTTCAAGTCATCATTGCTTTCACTAGCTTTTGCCTTTCCCTTGTCTTCCACCTCGGCTTGAAGAGCAATACTTGTCTTCCTTGACGGTGAGGCTTCCTCCATCTCCTTCTTCTTCAACTTGTACATGTCATTGGTGTTGATCTTGCCCAAGAGGCTAGCGGGTGTCATTCTTGACATGTCCGGTAGAGCCCTTAGTATCTTTTGAGCCACCTCAAGGTCGGTGTAGATTGCCCCAAGCCCCTTGAGATCATTGACTATCACATTTAGTCTCCCATACATATCATTGACACTCTCATGAGGCAACATAGTAAAAGTCTCATATTGGATCTTGAGGAAATGAAGCTTAGCATCCTTGTACTCACTAGTGCCCTCATGAATCTCACTCAACTTGTTCTATATCTCATAGGCGGTTTCAAGGTTGCTCACTCTATCAAACTCCTCTCGACTCAATGAGTTGAACAATGCATTCATGGCTTGAGCGTTGAGTTAGAGGTTGCGGTGATCACTTTCCGTTAAAGGGCTACCGGTGATGGCAAAACCTTCATCCACAATGCTCCAAATATGGAAGCTCATAGCCTTAAGGTGAGTAGACATTTTAATTTTCCATGCGGAATAATTAGAGCCATTGAACATGGGAGCCTTTCCTACATGGTTCACCTCGTTCGACATCTTCTCTCTAGACGGTGAAGCCCAATCAAGAGAGACCAAGCTCTGATACCACTTGTAGATGTCGACTAGAGGGGGGTGAATAGGCGATTTAAAATAAATGACACCTAATCAAAACTAACCTAAATTGCTAGGCTTGGTGAGGGACAAGTCTAACTAAGCAACTAAGTTATGTTTTGAAAACCTAAGGTGATAGTGGATCAAGTATGTCTCTAGGAATGTAAATTGCACAAAAGTAAATGCAATAAGTAAAGGGACAAGAGACAAAGAAGTTTTTCACCAAGGTTCGGAAACTCGCTGGTTTCCTACGTCCCCGTTGAGGCGAGCCCAACTCCACCGCTCAACCACGAAGCCACCGCACGCCCCCTTCGTCAAGGGGTGGGCAAGGTGAGAGCCGGCCTACGGAGAGGACTACCCAAGCCTCGATCACTAGGGTAGTTCTTCCTTCACTCCGAAGGTAGTGAACTCCAAACCACTCACAATCGACACTGGGTCTCCTCCACAATCTCCTTGGAGAAGTCACTAGGCAAGCACCTCCACAAGCCGCCTAGGAGGCAGCAACCTCCAAGAGTAATAAGCGATGACCTGGCTTGGAGATGATCAAGTGCCACACTAGCTCAACAAGAAAGCAAATGCACTTGATTCTTGGCTAATCCACTCTCAATCACACAAAAGGATGAACAAAAGCTCAAGTGAGTGTGAGAGAAGTGCAAGGGTAAGTGTCAAGAGGACCCCATTGCTGCAAATAGGGGGTATTTATACCCCAAACCCCCAAAACTAGCCGTTGGGGACGAAATCCACCAACTCTGTATATTGCCGATCAGACTGTCGTTGTATGGCTGGTCAGACCGGACTACTTCGCAATGGCTGAAAAACTAGCCAGTGGACTGCATTAAATGCACTGGGATTAGGGGGCCGGTCAGACCGGAGGCCAAATGGCCGGTCAGACCGCCCACGGCTCGGTCTGACCGCCATCGGCTCGGTCTGACCGCCATCGGCTCTGGCGGCTCTGGATTGCCAGGCCAGAGGCGGCCATCCAGCCTCCAGCCGGCCGGTCAGACCGGCGGCAAGTGGCCGGTCAGACCACCAAGAAGGGCCGGTCAGACCGGATCAAGTACTTCGGTCAGACCGCCCAGGGACAGTCAACAGGAAAAAATAAAGATGCAAACCAAGACTTAAGTGCAAATGACCTAATGTAGCATTTTGATCATCTCTTTGACTAGGTCATTACCCCCCTTGATAGTATGGCAAAGCTATAAATAAATTTTAGCAAATTTGATCGCCCAAACTCCTCAATCAATTAAAATAAAACCGCTAGTTTTACTGTTTTCAATCTTTTCGCTTTGTACCATCGAAAAACATCCTCCGTGATCATCCATGCACTCATATTGTGTGATCCTAACTCAAATATGTGTAACTCAAAAGAATCGTTAGTCCACAATTAGTGTTTGTCATTAATTACCAAAATTAACAGCAGGGCCTAGATGCTTCAGTACTCCCTCAGCCTGACCGACACGAGCCTACCCACAGTTGCCCTTCGACTCCACCACCTTCTCCCCCCTGTCCAGCACGAACAATCCCCTCTCCGCTAGTCTGGGCTTGGGGCCGAGGTCACCACCGCTGCCTTTTCCTCCCTCCTCCGAACGCCACTCCTCCTCCCGCTCCTCTTCCCAGTCCCACCCCTTCCCGTCATACTCGGCGCCACCACCGCCATCGTTGCCGCCACGCGACCATGGCCCCCTATTCACCGCCTCGGTGGTGGGCGGCGGGCGACGGGCGAAGCAGGCTGGCAGAGCGGTGCGAGTAGAGCCTCGCTCGTCACCGCTCTTCGCTTCCCCGAGACTACCTCTTCACTGTCAGGAGTGGGGGCACAAGGACAAGGGAAGGGAGAGCACCTCGGTAATGGCGGCGGATGAGTCATGGAGGAGCTTGCGCGAGTCAGCTTGGAAGAGAAATCTCCCATGGCTGGGCCACTTACATGTGGGCCCCACAAATTTTCTATTCCCTCCATGCTGACTAGGATGCCACGTCAGCGAAACTACCCATATATACTGCTATGGGATCTATTTTGCACGGTTTAAACATTTGAGGGGTAGATATTTCTGGTATTGGGGCTTAGGGATCTCAAACAGACTCGACGTAAAGTTGAGAGGGACGTGGGTGAACTTATTCCGAGTAGTTTTGAGCAAATCAAGATCCAACAGCTGTGACCTCGCCGTACGGCCCAAACGAAATACTCTCCCTACATATCGAAACAGGGTTTGAAATAAGGCCAATTTCCGAAGTTGGAAGGCTCATCAAATTTGTACAGCTGAACCAAGCCCAATTCGGCCGAAGAAGAAATTTCTGCTCAGGCCTAGTAGGAGAAGTTGACGTCGGACTGGTAGGTGGACCCGAACTGCCAGTTCGCCGGAGCGACGTCGTACGCCGTGACGACGCCGCCGTCGTCGGCCTGCACCTTGAATGATAGCGCCTGTCCGGTGAGGTACGCGTTGCTCTGCCAGTTCTCCCCCCAGTTCCGGCTCATCGACAGCCAGTCCGTCCCGGAGCCCTTCACCCACGCCGCCGCCACGGCGCCGCTGCCGGCGACGTTGGTGACGAGCACCAGCTCAAAATAGTCGTGCCCGCTGATGCCGAACCGGATGCCGCCGCTGCGCTTGCACGGCGTCCGCACGTACTTGACGGGCACGATGCCGGCGCTGTACACGGCGATCGTCTCCCACGCCGGCTGCGACATGTCGAAGTGGCGGCGTGGCGGGTTGCACCANACCACCCGCCGGCGTCGCTGGCCTCATTGTAGTTGGGCGGGCAGTAGTTGGTCGCCGTCACGGTCACCGACGTGCCGTTCTTGCACCACCTCGTCGCCGTGGCGTCGCAGGTGACGAGGTAGCACGCGCCGCACGACGCGCCGTCGCCGTACAGCGCCGAGCTCAGCGCCGTCGTGTTCGTCCCATACCCGGCGCTGTACATGTTGCCGTACCCGCACGAGCCACCTGCATGAGCAACACAGAAAGCAGCTAAGCGATGCATGCTGCATTGCTGCCGCATTGGCCGTGATGATCAAAGATGCAGTCGAGGTGTTCGTCCAAGTTACCCATGGTGCCGGACGCGTCGCTGCCGCCGTAGAACGTGGCGGTGGCCGACATCCACTGCTGCGCCGCCTCGCCGCCTCGCCGAGACGCGCAGCACAGGCTCAGGAACAAGACGACCAACACCTTCTCCATCTCGCTGCCCAAACTTGACCTGAAGACCAGCATTTCTCTTCTGCTACTTATAAGCAAGCCACGGCGGCCGGAGAGCCGACGGGTTGACGAGGAGAGATCACGCGCGATACGCGTGCATGTGGCCTCGCTGTTTTCTCCTATCAATCATGGTGGTCGTCAACTCGTCGTGGATCATCACGCATGGTCACATTCTCTAGCTAATAATCTTACACAGGATAGCATATGGGAGGAAATTAATCAGTAGATCAACCGATGAATCTTTCTGACGTGACATGATTAATCCTTCTTGTGAACCATGATTTGGTTAGAATATGATCGATGTCACGGCCAGGTGGTTGTTTCTTGGAAGGGAGCTTCAATTCACCTGTGCTGATCACGGGCGGATGTTTTAGGAATTGTACAGTTTCAGACGAGTTGTAGAGTTTCAGTCCGTGACCCTGCTGTCATTTTTGTATGGCCAAATTGGTCCTTGGAGAGCTCAGGATTCAGTAATGCATCAATTCTTGGCAAATGTGCATAATGCCATATCTAAAAGAGAAGTGCAAGTTCAGAGTTTCAGAACTACTGCTACACACATTTGTAAAATGATTTCTTATTCTCCCCTGTCTGAAGAACAGCCATATCTGAAATTTGTATAAGCACTGTCCTTTTCTTTTTTGTTTTGCTAAGCAAATGTACATACCTTTGCTAACAAATGCAGGTTCACATGCTCATTCAGCCTGGGGTTGCAATTACAACAATCTAGAAGTTCAGACATGCAGCAAGCCTGCAACTGAGATAGTTGTCATGTCGATTCTCCATACTACTTCAGTTATCCTCAAGTAATCAAAAACAAATTGTAACTGGAAGACACGTTTTACTTCAATCATTTCCTGAAAGATAAGGATTCTGTTGTGATCCTCGGACATTCCAGTGTTGTAGGAGCAATAGACAGCCATGAAATTAATCAACTATGCAATGATCGAATCAAGCTGAGCTGGACTAAACAAGAAAAAGTAAGCATTTCATATCATCATTATGGTTTACAGATAGAATCTTCCTCATTTTCCAGCCAAAATGATTGAACTAATCATTAACAAATCATCATCATTCTCCCATGCAACTTATTACAAAGAACCTTCTCTAGTAGTACTACATTTTGCATGTCGCTCTTACACAAATAAGTGTCATCAAGATGACATTAAATCATCGACAAGTACATAGTTAATTATCAAATCACAGACAAATCAATATAATTCAAATTCCAAGATAAGTTTGAAACCTTAAATCTCTCCAATGTATACGTCGTCTTATCGTCTAGGTCTTCTTGGGGGCAAACTTGGCCTTGATCTTGTCCACCTCCTCGTCGTCGATCTGGAAGGCCTTGGCGAGCACGCCGTCGGGCACCGCCGGCGAGGCGCCGAAGAGCGTCATGGCGATGGACTGCGTGCCGGGGAGCTGGCTGTTGAAGGCGGAGACGACGGCGGCGGGCTTGTCGCCGTTGTTCTTCTGGAAGTGCACGAGGCCGCGCGGGAAGACGAAGACGTTGCCCTGGGAGATGGTGCGGGCGAAGAGCTTGTTGGCGGTGGTGATGAAGCCGACGTCGAGCTCGCCGTAGAGGACGAAGACGACCTCGGTGGCGCGCGGGTGGGTGTGCGGCGGGTTTAGCCCGCCGGGGGCGTAGTCGATGCGGGCGAGGGAGACGCCGAGGGTGTTGAGGCCGGGGACTTTCTCGACGTTGGCGCCGGTGACGACGGCGCCGGTGGTGGTGTTGGTGGCGGCGCCGGGGTTGGCGAGCACGCCGGAGAAAAAGTCGTCCACCGTCGCGTTCGCCTTGCACGGGAACCCGTTCACCTTCACCTCTGTTAATTAGCACCAGTGTTGAAGAAACTGTTATAGTATATGTCACGGAATAATGCTCCCAAATTATTTTATTGATAACCACCGCTAGCTGAGTTCCAGACAAAAACCAGTCAAACTTGTTTGGACAAAAGAATTACTGAAATTTGGATTTTGGTTTGAGTTTTTCTTTTGAACTGGGTCAATTTACCGAGCAATTTGTCACTTCATACTTTCATCATTTTTTTAAGAACACAATACAAACACATACGTTTACAACACGTATGTGCTCATCCCTACAAGCGCCTTCCTCCCCACCAACACACCCTATCCCATAGGAACATCTTTATAAAAAATCGGATTGACGTATCTTGAGATTGACGAAACCACTACTAAAAGAAACTTAACAAGTTGAGTTACGTTCATTTCGTGATGTGTCGATTCATACTAGCTCAATTAAACCGCTAACTGATATCAAGCCGTTACGGTTACATTTTAGAGTTTGTTTAGTTGATTGTTGTTTTCAGCCTTGTCAAAAAAAAAGGTTAAGAATTAGCAAGGCTTCGTTTTGTTTCTTTTTGAAACACACAGTCCAGACGCAGGTGAATTGGTATAATACCGTAATAGAGGTCTAGAAGGAGAGAGTGACCGTGAGAGTAAAAATGCAAGGGGTAGAAAAATCTCCAGTTTTCGGCACATGGTCTGTATGGTTCCGTGTTCAGTAGGCAGGGTCCAGTGGCGCCTTTAGCAGATGCACTAACAATAAATTGGCAGATTATGGATGGACTGATGGCTAGTCCTAATATGCTCTAATAACTAGTAGTTCTTTTTTCCATGAAAGAACTCAATAAACTAGTTTCTGGATGGACTACATACTACTCCACTAGCAGATGTCATGAATCTTAATTATATCCAATCGACTAATTGTTTCCAAGATCTAGAAGGGAGAGGCAAGAATGCATAGGGGATAATGTATTTTTAATTTGAGAAGGAGATGATTCTGAAATAGAAATGAAATAGAAGTACACCATCCGACCATGAAAATGAGTTGGCGTTGGATTCAGCAATAACTACGAAACGTGGACTCTAGCCTACGCAAGACATGACAAAATCGTTAGTACTAGCACACTGTATATTCGTACACACTCAATGCGAAACCGAAGCTGGTACAGACATTCTACTAATCGATGGCGAGCTTTGATTCTCTTTATTTTCTTAAAAAAGATCCTGACTCTCTTTTTTTATATAAAAACAATTTTTCACAAAAAAAAGAAAGTAATTAAACGCTGAGTAGCATTTCTAGCTTAATCTGAACCATCGTCAGGCCGCTCCAGTTCAGCAAAGCCCATGAGGATTGAAGGATCACATGCATAAGCAGCAGTCGATCGGCGATCTTCCGATCGATCCACAGTTCCACACACACCAAATTAAGATCTTGCCAAGAACATGGACAAATCATACGAACCGGAGTTGAGGTCGGCGACGCAGATGTCCTGGAGGTAGTCCGGGTCGCCGGCGAGCGACGGCGCCGCGGCGATGGTGAGCGCCACCGCCACCGCTCCGAGGAGCAGTGAAGACCACGAAGCTGGGGAGTCAGCCATCATTGTGCACTGCTCCTCTGCTGCTCTCTGCTTGATGTGTTGACCACTTGACCTTGAGCAAACGGCGAGGAAGAATTCACTGCTACTTATAGCCGGGGAGGGGTGAGACGAGGAGAAAAGATTAGGCTGGTGATTACCGGACTGATTGATCAGCTGTGAATGGGTGAGACGTGAGTGTGTGTGTGGGTCAAGGAGGCTGACTGGCTGCTGGTGTGTGTGTGCTTTGCAAGTACTTAATTTCATGTCAAGCAAAGTGTGTGGATTTAGGGTTGGTGATTGGTCGCTAGGCAGTAGATTATTGACCGCTTACCGCGGGATTAACTTCATGGTAAAAAGGAATACACAAATAAAATCAATCAGCCATGTTAATTAAGATCGATTGCCAAACACTAATCAGTCTTGAGATATGGAACCGTTTTCTCATGTAAAAAATGGGATCCGAAGGTCGTCAGAATCGACCCCATGATAGATGTGATTATTTACGCGTCGTCAAGTAAATGTGATTAGAAGGAGTAACATCCCAAATATAGCTATATTTTGTGATCATTTACCATATTTTTTTTAGATAATACATACTCCAATTATAAATTGCTATAATTTTGAATGAAGGGAGTGGTTTTTCCTTTTAAATTTACATGAAATGCTTCTCGATAAGATAAGTCACACCGTGTCAGTTTTCTGTCGAGACATATGATGCATGGTTAATCTAAAGAGGACAGAGATGGGGTACCTTGGAAATCAAAACGAGATTATTCCTTGCTAGTTAAGAGAGGAGTACTTAACGTGGATTATCACACGGCTAGTCTTTGCGATTAGACTGATCAGTTAATCCTTTGCCAGAATGGCCGTTGCATTGTCACTGCACTAATCACATGATGTGACGAAACCGAGGTTTTCCCTTTTGATCTTTACGGAAAGCTCTGGTTTTCTTCCTTGGTAGAGGCACCCTTGCTGCAGAAAGAGCTATGCAACGCCCTCTAGTTTCCACTTCACCTCAATGGTTGGAGAGAAATGGCTCTCCATGAGCACAGTTAGCTCACATGTCACTAATCTTCTTTCTGTCTCTGTCCTCTCCTGACGCCTAATGCATATGCTCCTACTAGAAAATGCATATTGTTTTCCTGTTGACAGATAAGGCCTATCTGAGCTAACTGAAGTTCACTACAGTCCTACCATTTTGAATGACACGTATGGTTGCGTGCATGTTTAATTGGTGCAGACATCGGAAGTTATCACTTTCATTATCTAAAAATTTGCATAGCACAAGCTTCTCTTTGATCTCACACGAGCAAAAGAACTCTTTCTATCTGCAGTAGAGCAAAGTTTAGTATGGTTGTATGTTAAAGAGCACTTTTGCAATATAGTGTAAATGAAGAAAAGTAGGACGCTCTACCACTTTTTATTGAAATATATAGAAATTCAAGATGTTTTCTTTAGAATTTTGGTACATCATTCATGTTTGAGTTGGTTTTAAGTTTGTTATATGTCGTTCATATCCAATTCAACATAAGTCTAGAATAACTATTATACATCCATATCCCAGCTCAACTCCTCCCTCTCCCAGCCCAACTTAACCGGCCCATCCCATCCCGTCACCTCATCCCGCACGCCTCCACTCGGCGATGCGCGCACCCCTCTCCCGATCGACATCTTTTTTCTCTCTTTTTTTCTCATTTTTTCTTCTAATTATCCTGATCCTCTCTCTCCTTCCAATCTTCTCTCTTTTCTCTTTTCCTCCTTTTTTCTTTTCCAATTTTTTTCCTCATATTTTTTTAATCTATCATTGTTTAAGACATATATACGACAAGTTTATTACTTTGCAAATGTTTTCCTTTCTACTAATTGAATAATCAAAATTTCATTCTTTGGTCAATGAGGTATAAAAAAATACACATGAGTCAACTTATGAAATAGCCACCGGATCAAATTATAAGGTTATGAAAAAGTGTACACAAGGGATTCTTTGTGTGATAACGCATGAAGCACACGTAACCCGATTTAATGCTATATATGATTTTTGACTTTGTTTTGCTATTATTTTATTTGTCTGGTTTCGGCTTGTCGTTTAAATTGACAGAATTTTTATCAATCGTGAAAATTGTCTTACCTGATGTAACACACATGTATTCTGCTAGTTATTTAAAAATTTGAAGATATATATGCCCATTCCTAATATGATGCTTTAGGATTTGCCACCCTACGTGTGTCTATAGTATATGAGTCGTGGTCATACACGTCATAGAAACGTGAGTGGTAAATTTTAGATTGCAATAAACTAATGGAGTTGCAAATCCTGAAATCCTTTTTTTATTGGTTTATTTGTATGGCCCAATTATTGTAAATTAATCTGCTGGAACAGAAGGGGATAATATATAATCAGCCAAATAGATCTCTCGGACCTAACGCGAAAACGAAAGAGCAAATCCTTAATCTTTATGGAAGAAAAGCAAACTAGACTAATTGGACATCAAGATAACAATATGACATCCTACCTACTCAAAGAAAAATCCTTTCTTAACCTACCCTTGATTGATGCAAGTCTCCCGTTGCAAGGATTGATGGCCCTAGAACAGGACAACGAATGAGCCAGTCGCCGGATACTTGGGTAATTGGGGTGGGTCGTTGCTATGATTTGATCAGTTGTTTGCATGGAGCATCATCTGCCTCTGATTATTATTTCATCACAGTTTCAGTCTGTCACACTCGATGTGTTTCATAACTGGACAAAAAAATCAACCATACAGCTTATTGTGAAAAAAGAAACGAACAATGCAAAAAGTAAAGATCATACACTNCCCCCCCCCCCCCCCCCCCCCCCCAAAAAAAAAAAACCGGCCCAAAGGAATGCAACCAACGGGGCTTGTTCTGGTTGTATCTTGGCCCGGCCCAGCACAGAAGAAATGAGAATTTTTTAATTTTTAATTTTATTTATTAAAATATTTAAAAAATAATTTTTGATTTCAAAGTTTTGCAAATCTACACTCCTAACGTTTTTTGGGAGGACGTTTTTTATGACGTGGCATATGTCCGTTGGATTTGGGCCGATTATTTTGCAGGTAATCCTCTTGCCGTTCTCCCAATGGACTGCAAGAGGGCCGCTTGCAAAATAACCGAGGTTGTTATTTTACAGGCAAGTTCCTTGCCACCCTTTTAAAGGGCTGTAAAGGAGCCGCTTGCAAAATAATCAGGATTGACGTCCCTTTTCATCCTTTTAGAGGCTGCCTGTAAAATGGTTAGTCTTTCTCCGCGTAACCGTTACAACACACAAATTGATGCATGTCACGTCATAAAAAAAGCTGTTTGAAAAGGTGTTTTTTAAAAAGGCCCTCAAGAGAACGGTAGTAGTGTAAATTTGTAAAACTTTAAAACCAAAAATTATTTTTTAATATTTTAATAAATAAAATTAAAAATTAAAAAAAATGGAAGAAATGATACAATGCAAGTTTTAATCAGCAGATAGCGGGATTTTAGACTTTAAGCTACTCTTCCGGAGGACGCATTCTCAAATACCATTCTTTAAAGACTTTGATTATTTGCAACCCGAACCCACTGAACTGTTTTCATTTTGTCATTTTAGCTAACCAACTCAGCAATATAGATAAGAAATGACCTTGCTGCTCTCATCTTCTTCCTCTGGCTTATCCGATTCGTGGAGGAGGAGAAGGCATAAAGAAATGGCGTCGGTGTAGGTCAGCGGATTGTCTGTGACCCGAGCTCCGACGACTTGATGTGGAGGCTCGGACTCACGACCCGAGCTCGACGCCTCTAGATCGGCCGACGGCGCAATCTCCAATGCCTCCAAATCGGCCGGCGGTCAACATCCCAAGCTGTAGTGCCTCCAGGTTGGCGCGGCTCCTTGTCCTCGGTTCCCTCCGGTGAGGCGAGGACGAGAGAGGAGACAACGTCGGTCTGGCTCGCTCGGAGGGGCGACGGCGGGTCCGGCTCGCTTGGAGCTATCTCCACCTGGAGCAATGAGGTCGAGCATGGCCATTGCTGAGCTCCTCGTCCTCAATCCCCATCACTAGATTGGGATGAGCAGGAGGAAGAAGATAACAACAGTATGGTCATTTGTCCTTGGGTTTTCTGAGTTGACAAGCGAGAATAACACAATAAAAACAATTTAGTGAGATTGGATGGCAAATAATCGAAGTTTTTTTTTTGAGAAAAGTGACATTTGAGAGCACGCCATTCGGAAGAGTGGCGAGAAGTCCAGAGCCCCGCAGATAGCGCACAAATAATCAGCTTGCTAGCTTATATTGGACTGAATATAGCTCTTTTCATTTTTAAATTTTTATACCAGCCTCAATTGCTCAATTAGCATATTCCTTTCCCGGTGCATGTTCCTTGGTCTTAAACTAAAAATATATTATTGTACTACTCCTGCATACATTTGCACTTTCTCCAAATAAAATATTAAGGGTTTGGTCAACAAGTACCAAATGTACCATCGACTAATTAAGCTCCTGCCTCCCTACTTGTTGATCACAGCTTCTGATGATTTCAAATGCAATTATTTTTCGAGGCTCATATATGATGCCTTGGCAATCACACGAACGTCACAGATACGTGCTCACCTAATTATTGACCCTGAAAGACAATTTCAGCTGTCTTTTCCTTTGTCAACTGATGGATCAGTTCGAGTTCATCGCAAGTCACCTTTTATTTTCAATCACATGCTGCCCTGAAGGTAAGTGCGTGTTTTCAGCAAGTTTTTGCGTTGATATCCAATTGTTTTCTGAAAGCATGGGATGATCATCTAGAACACTGTAGATTTGCCATTGTTTTGTACAATACAAACTTGTTTGAAAATATGATATCCATTGACAAATAGGCCGTATCACGACTGAAGTGCAACGCCATATGCAAACAATGGTTTAGTCTATGCTGACATTTGGCACAGATATAGGTAAGCTGTGCGATGAATTATCCTCGGTCTTTTAAAAATACAACATTTCTTTTCATATCTATGGAAACATCAAAGACATCATATCCTTCCCTGCGATCCACAAATAATGAGCTGCTTTGAATCATGAGGTTCCCAACAGAACACTCCCTGAGCAGGTCAATTGATGTTCATATCCTCAGCACCAGCACCGTCTCCATCTGCATGTTGTGAACAGATGGTTAGCGAAGTTACATAACTTATACACAAGTGTTTTCTGAGACCATTTGGCAAAACCAACCACGAAAGCATACCCTCGTTTTCTGATGAGGTGTTAATCAAGCGCCTGGAACGCTGTTGCTGTTGTCGTGTTGGCTGAAATAAGAGCAATGTGATGGCAATTACTTTGTGTTGAAATTTGAAAATAGTGTAGAAGTTTGGAAGTCAGAAGAGCTGAATTTGAGCAAACAACATGCTCATTTCAGGTGCTAAATATGGACATGTATAAAGAGTAATACCTGCAACTTTGGCCTAAGTGCCTCAAGAGGTCCTTTGGGTTTCGCAGCGCCTTGCTGTCCAGACTGCAGAGCCAAATGTCAGAATATCAATATCAGCACGGTTGAATGTGGAACTCAGATAATTAGCACCCAGAATAAAATTGATGCCACAGAAAAAAGTGATACCTTTCCCAGAGCCCAGTCAGCAGAATCAAAATAGGCCCGTTCATGATCCTTCAATTACAGAGAAATTTAATCACTAATAACTGCTGATCTCTTTGCACATAGAAACAAGGCTAGGCAAACTCATTACCTTCGAGATGAGTGGTGGTTTTTTTGGCATTAGTCCTCCAAATTTCTTCTTGATTGCTAATTCCTACAGAAAGGAGTAGATGGTGTGTTTAACAAAATTGGCCATGCCAGTTATTTAGAGTAATGTTGCTATTCATTGCATTTACAAGGACATAAGGGTAGCAATGAAATGACTATATCACAAGATCTAGCCAAGGAAATGACCTGTTCTTGAGCTGAGGGCATGGAGTTATCTTCAGTTTGGTCCATAGGGTCAGGATTTCCAACAGTTTCAGGTCCAGCAGCATTGGTATCCTTCCTATCCGACATGATGCTAGAAATGAGAAGTACTATTGTCAAAAGTCACATGATAAAAGTTGCCGACAGCATAAAAACACATATCTAAGGCATGATTTCTTGGGGAACAGAACGTCAAGACAAAAATGAACCAGAGGCTGAGGAAAACAGCTATTGCCCAATGTCAACTCAGTTCAACTCAGCAATCAGCATCTTCAAATAACTGGTGCTTTTTAAACATGATGATGATTAGGGAAGTAATATTGATAATAAATTATTAGTCTGTTCCTACCCTTTTACAATTTTACCTACAGGCTAAATGAAACTAAGTATTAGTCGATCCATTAGGATAGTCATTTGATAGCTTCCTTTAGTTGGCACTTGGCATGGTTGAATCTCAACAGCTCACTTGAACTAAAAAGGCTGTGCTTATACAGTTATACTACAGAAAAATGTGCTTCTATTACCATGCTTCCCATTTTCTGGCATCATTGCATATGCGTGAATTAAGGCCTTAAGAAGATGTGGATAATATGGTGGTAACAACATTAGTCCATAGAACAGATCCAGAAATAATAGAAGAGGATAATGCCAACTGCTTTGGAGCTTACATTGGTCAAGCCTTTTGATTGAATAAATTAACTAGAACATGGTCTCATAAGTTTCAGTATTCTCCACAAAAGGAACAAATTCAAGACTAGCTAGTGCATCAACCTACTTCAATCTGTTCGATCAAGAAAAGGGGGAAATTTTGGCTTGCAAATCTCAACATGAATCTGCTTGGAAAATGCAAACCATAAGTTTCTTTTGAACCTAAACAAGGTTCTTTTTTCTTTCGTAGTCCAATAAATTCAATTTTAATTCAAATTTAGGGGGAAAAAGAGCAAAAACCTGTTAATAGATCTTCGGCCAAAATGCCAACTGCACCTATACTAATGCTAGATATGGAAATTACAGAGTCATTTAATCACCCCTGTATCCTTTGTGCCCTAAAGAACAAGTTAAATGTTTATATCTTCATCCATAGCCAACTAATAAGAAGCAAGGAAAAAGGGGTATGCTGACTACTCTACCTGCTCCACAAATATAGAAGACAAAATATCACTAGACTGGCCCTGAATGCCAGGGAATTACACTAAGAACAACGGCGGAGACAGCTCCCGGGCAGGTCGGGCTGCCGTCTCCACTAGGGACAGCTGTCAACGCCTATAAAAATCAGTCGATCACCAAAAAACGCTATTAGTCGCCCGGACTCGACGGTGGTGCTGGCTCCTCCACTGACTATGAAAGATTGCAAGTATAATCCTCTTTTCCAATGTGAAGACCCAAACTCCTCTTTTCCAATACACGATCCTTGTGAACTGAAAGTACAATAGATCATGGCTTGTGCGATGTCAACACACTCCACATAGTCCGTACTCTTTCCACCGACTTCTGAGCCGCCTACACGAGTTAGTTCTTCTTGATTGCTCCATTTTATTCTACTTTGTACTAAAAAGATCTGACTGAACGATCCATTTTAGGCATGTACTACCAACACAGCAGGGGCGGATCCACCAAAGTTGAACCCCCAAACTTTTTTTTTTTTTTGGGGGGGGGGGGGGGGGGGTGTGNTGCTACTTGTATTAAGCTTAAGGCTTCCAGATCTAGGAGATAAGCTAGGGTTAACGCGAGCAAATTCGAGACAAGAGTGGGTGGGATGGATGAGGAAGAGGACGTGCGTAACAGATAGGATTGCTCACCGGGATGTGGCGGAAGCAGCAGGACGACGGCGGCGGCGCCCCCCTGATCTGCTCGCGAGATGGAGATCGGCGCAGGCGGATCAGGCGGTGGGCGAACTCGCGAGGAGAGGAGACGAGACGCACGGGAGTTCACGCAGAGGGGACGGCCTGGGAGATGGGTCCACGACGCACAATGATTGGACGCTGTGATTTCCTTTTTTAAAAAAAAAAGAGTAAATTTTATAAAAATCCTACCCCGTCATAAAATAAATTCACATATCGTAATAGATTGTTTATTTTGGGACGAAAAAAATATTTATTATAGTTCAAGTTATACAAAATCATAAGATTTTTGTTGTGTGATATATAATCTCAGATATTACTTTTATGGTTCTAAAGTTTCAAAAAACTATACTATTAATCATTTTGACATACTTCTATATCAAAATTCGCTTTGCTTATATAGATGTAACATTTGTATGATGGATAAGAAACTCATAAATCGAAGATGTGATGGTAGAACTTAAGAATTGAGAAAACCCATGTTACCTACTATTTATAGGAAGATAACAACGTCGTGGGAGTTGAGAAGGCACGCCACGGTAGTGGAGAATGTGACCAGCATCCGGTGGTTCGTCTTCTGAGGAGGAAGTGATTGGAGTTCGCGTGAAAACCAATGATAGTGGATGTAGATGCCTTGTTTTTTTTGATTAACATACAGATTTTACCTCAGTTTTCGTTAGCATGATTTCAAACTGTTAAACGTATGCCCTTGCAAAAACTTTATATATAGAAGTAACTTTAAAATATCAAACAAATAATTTTTTAAAGTTTGTATAATTAAAACTCAATTAAAGCATTAATTGCTTTTTTTGTTTTGAGTGCACTGACTTAATCTTTGTCTTAATCTATTTTAAACGCTATCGTAGTTGAAGACTTGAAATAATGGCGGGATGAAAACGAAACGACAACACCACATCGAACACCTAATAATGTGCCACCTAAATAATAAAGTTTACATGGACGGTCATCTAAGATGCGCCATCCGTGTAAATATATATTTCTTTCTGATCAACACCTAAAAAAACTGTCTATGTGTGTATCGTGTTGTTATGGACGACTGGTGTCACCGACCGTCCGTGTTATTATGTTTATATGAGTGAATCTTTAACCTCCTACCTGGTAATCATAAAAAAGTTTTTCGCATTTTCATCTATCTGGTAAAATAATGTACGAAATTTTTTAAGTAGTGTTATGCAAAATCGATCAAGTCAAATTTAAAGATCTTACATGCATATTTCCTGGTTTTCGCAAAAAAACAACCTAAATCGTTGAGAGATGCAACAGATGAAGCTCATTCAGTGTGTAGCCCAGGCCAGCCCAGCCCAGAAGAAATTTCATAACGTAGTTCTCCTCACTAGCACATCATAACCAACTTGCTTACTAATAAGTTTTTTAAACATAAATAACCAACTTGCTACTAAGATTGGACTGAACATAGCTGGCTTTTTTTTTCTCTATACCAGTAACCAGCTCAACTATATAAAGCACATTCCTTTCCTGGAAAAAAAACATATTCCTTGATCTTAAGACTTAATGGAGACTAAGTGCCTAAATATATTATCTTTTTTAAGGCCTAATTAAGTGTTTTCTTCCTTGTACATCTGTATTCCTCTAATGAAATATAAGGGTTTGTTCTGGCAGGTGCACCAACTTGTACTCCGGTATACCATTTGCATGCAAGTACCAAATTAATGTACTACCTGACTAATTAATCTCCTGCCTCCCAACTTATTGATCTCATATACGTGCTCCATCGCCATGGGCATGACAACCTACCCTGCACTTTTTTTTAAGAAAGAAATGAAAAGTATTCATCAGTCATCACAGCTTCTGACTATTTCTTGCGTCAGAGAAAATAACACATTTTTAGGGGGAAAATATATAGCTTGCAGTCACCATTTTACAAATGCATTGTTTCTTGGTAACCACACAAATGTCACTGATATATGTGCTCATCGTTTTAGTTCTTGTTGTTGCTGACATTTTCTTAGTCAACTGCAGATCAGGTGCGTGTTTTCATCAATTTTTTTTTGCGTTGGCATCCTCTTGTTTTCTCAAAGCAGTGGACGATCGATCGATCCCATCTAGAACACTGTAGATTTGCCATTGTTTTGTACAAAACAAACAGCCTAAAGGCCTCATAGGAGTACTTAGCTAGCTAAAATCCAAACTTAGCTAACTATAAGGGTATCTCCAATATGCATGTAAATGTGACCATAAGCAATAAGTTAATATTTGCAGTATAACTTTATGTACATGAAGTGTTTGCAAAAAAAATATTGCTATGACTAACCTTAAACTTAAAACTAACCATAAAAAATATATAATTACTTCATGTTTTTTAACATGTATGTTGATTTGAATCCTTTTAGCATCATGCTAAAAGGATTAATAGAAATTATTGTTTTCGGTGGGCCCCAACTTAAGGTTAAGAGGAGGTTAAAACATTCTAGCATTGGCTATAGGTAAAAAGACATATGCATGTGGGTCTCATCTTATGGTTGTTACTACAGCTGTTTAACATGACTATTTGCAATATTTTCATAACCAAACATGGCTACTTACAAAATGGACTGATCGACTAAGGCTCTATTTGAAAGCCCGTTTAGCTTTTGCTTTTTTTACCACACGCAAAACGAGAAATATTAGTAGTGTATGATTAGTTAATATTAACTATTATAAACTTTGGGGTTTATTTGATTCTTTTTAAAATAAATTCTATATATTTTTTTAAAAAATATATATAATTTAGCAATTTGAAAAGTGTGCTCATGATAAACGAGTGAGTTGAAAAGGCTAAATGAAGTTTCAAAATGCAGCCTAAGTCATAGCCCATATTGCCATAATGCATTATATATTGTTGCCACTTGAGTTGACTTCTTGGGTCTCCATTGTACAAAAATGGTATTATAGTTGCAGAAAACCCAGGAGCTATTAACAAATTAAATAATGGCACATATTATCTAGTCGATTATAGGGATAAATTAAATATTTTGAGAAATAACTTAACAAATAATCTGCGGCAATAATCCGGTAAATAATATAGTGTTTTTAATAAATATCTAACTATAAATCTTATATGTATAGGTATTTTTCAAGACAATGTACTAGCTGAGCTTATGAGATTAAGTAAAGGGTGTGACGATGATAAGAAATTAATGTATCCTACATGATGAAATCTCGAGTTAACGGTCCTGTAGATATTAGTCAACTGTGGATAGATATTTAATAAATATCTAACTATAAATCTTATATGTATAGGTATTTTTCAAGACAATGTACTAGCTGAGCTTACGAGATTAAGTAAAGGGTGTGACGACAATAAGAAATTAATGTATCCTACATGATGAAATCTCGAGTTAACGGTCCTATAGATATTTGTCAACTGTGGATAGATATTTACAATTAGGATCGAATAAAATGAATTTCTCCTTTTGAGACAAAACTTTATAATAAGTGGTTATATCTTTTATTGAAGAAAATACCAGATTATCCGTTATCTTAAAAGTAAGTTGGATTGATTTTTTTTAAAAAAAAGATATTTTGTTGTGTCCTTCATCTATGATGAAGATCCAAAGACCGTGTCATTTCCTTGCTTATTCTGATATTCTGAGGGTACGTTCTCGGTATCTTATGGACTATGGATTATTGCGGTCATGTTTTTTTGAACTTCTAAATAGTACAATTTTTATAAAAACTTTCTTTATTGACATTTGATAGGAACCTTTTCAAATCTTATCAACTTTTTAATCTTTGATATATTTATTTGTGCCCTCAAATAATTGTGATAAACTTCACTCATCATTCATCAGTCTTGAAATTATCAGCTGAAATGAAATTGTAGAGTGAAAAAGATATATTATTGACTGTAAAATCGTCGTTTCATGAATCATGTTTTTCAGCTGTTCAGTTAACAACAGACATCTCGTCATTCATCATGGTTACGGCTTATCATTTATCAAGTTTATTTTGTCCACTGCAGCACAGTAGTCTTGCATGCAATCCATAAGCAAATAATGAGTGTAACCACTTAGAATCTTCAAAGATTGTGGCCAAATGGATCTCACCAACTTCAACAAGGAAAAATGGTCAGTTAACTTGCATCCTGATGATTGCTGAATAATGCTTGGTTTTTAAAGGGAAAAAGGAGTATGGAAAGAACCTCTGCAATGTTGGTGACCTCTCACTTTTCACCTTTTCAAGTAAGTGTATTTAATGCTTAACCTGGATCGACAAACCGAACAAAAACAAGAGGAATATACGTCGGTGCTGCTGTTACTAACACGGAGAAGAAGTTACTAAATTTCGAGAATAAACCATGCTCCTACAGTCCTACTAGAACATACATATATATACTTAATTAATTTCCTGGTTGAGATATTTTAATTAGAGTACTAGTAGTTCACTTGAAGCCTATCATTTGTGTGATACATGTATGGCTTTGTTCGGCACTCTCCGTTCGGAACGCGCTCAGTGCCGCACAGTGTTTTTTTCCCGCGCACGCTTTACCGCACAGTGTTTTTTTTCCCGCGCACGCTTTCCGCACAGTGTTTTTTTCCCCGCGCACGCTTTACCGCACAGTGTTTTTTTTCCCGCGCATGCTTTTCAAACTACTACACGGTGAACTTTTTTTCAAAAAATTTCTATACAAAAGTTGCTTAAAAAATCAAATTAATCCATTTTTGAAAAAAAATTTAGCTAATACTTAATTAATCACGCGCTAATAACCGCTCCGTTTTCCGTGTTTACTGTGCGTGTTTGTAACATACACTGCCGAACAGACCCAGTCGTGTGCATATCCAATTGGTGGAGAATACTAGAATAGTAAAGAGTAACAAAGAAGGAAGTTATAATGCTTATACGGAGTATTATCTAAAATTTGCATGATATATTGTCTCACTTAATCTCACACAAGCAAAAGAACTCTGCTTCTCTTCAGGGGAGCAGCGGTAGGATTAGTAGAAAAGTAAGAGGCTATAGGAGGGTTTATTACTTCCTCCCAGACAAAAAAGAATGTCAATTTGGATTTTCCAAAGTCAACAAGGTACAAACAAACTAGATTGAAAACCAAGATAACATCCTACCTACTTCAAAGAAATTAGATACTTTCTTAACCTACCTTTGATTGTTTCATGTTTCCCAGTGCAACAACTGATGGCCCTAAAATACGACAATGAATGTTTATATGGATCAGGAGCCAGCCAATGGATACTTGGGTTGCAATAATGATTTGATCGGTTGTTTGCATGGAACATCATCGGCCTGGTCGTTTCATCACAGATTTGGTGTGCACATTATTAGACTCAAACATTTGCCTAACTTTATTTGTCATAATTATGGCTAACAAATTTACCTAAAAAATCGTGGCAAGCCACACCTTTTCAATGTGAGTTTTGACAATGTTAGACAAGACCAAACAACCCCTCAGTCTGTTATATTTGATGACTTCAATAATTGGACTGAAAATTTGCTCATAGCCTAAAATCGAGCAAGATCAAACAAACCTAATAGAGAAAAAGTGAATGGTAGAAAAAACCAAAAATCAAATTTTTAACGAAAATAAATGCTTATCTTCTAACTTGATAAAGTCGCACCGGTCAGACCGTCGTATCGCCACCGGTCAGACCACTGCCTTGCCATCGGTCAGACCGCCTCCAAGCCGCCGGTCAGACCGTCGCTATCCCATCGGTCAGACCACCCGTAGTACTCCGATCAAACCGTCAGGAACCAGAGAAAACACGTATCGACGAACTCTTAAAAATAGATCAACTTTACTGCATCACCATATGTTTACAAAGTGCATCTAAAGCACTCCTCTCTTAACTCATGAACTAGGATTGAAATCTCGAAGTAAGCCCTAACTTTTCTCTCTAAAAAAGTCGATGTTGTTCTAGCCTCAACCCCTTATTTATTTATACCCAAAAACCTCCTATCCAAAATAGGAGCAAAACTCCTATTCACAATAAGACTCAATCCCTTATATTCCAAATCAAATACAATTAATCAAATTGTAATTTTCTCCTTCTCTCTCAATCAAAATCAGTAGCTCTACCAGCTACATAGACTTCAGTCGGATTCCTCCTACACGAACATATCCGACTGCAACACGTGTCCTTGCCGTACACAAAATCCTGCTCAGTCTCCTCGCGTCAATCCTGCTCCCGGGCCGAACCAGCTTGCCACGTAGACCAGGCTAGCTAGCTGTGCACCGAGCCACCACGGTCACACAGCCTGCTGCCTCTGCATGCCGACTGTACCAACGAACTAAACAGACCAGCTCACACATGCATGATCAACATGTATGCATCGATACCATCCATACATTTCGTGCTACAGTACCACCTTTTCCTCAAATTTTTTCAACCAATTTTCTTCGCAAACATCGATGCTTGCACGCACACCTCGTGAAGCCTGTTACGAAGATTTCTCCCACATGATGTTCATCTATCGTGTGTCATCTTGTATCCAACTTCGTCACCCAGCATCCTCGACCGTCTGGACCTTAACTCCTTCTTGAGTTTAGTCCCGATCTTACCGTTAACCGAAATTGATTTTCAAGAATCCTGACTCTAGTCACCTTCTCACATGATATCCTGACCGCACTAGACCTCTGCTTCTCCCTGAGTATAGTCTCGGTACTCGCCATTGATCAAGGCTGACCTCAAGTCATTTGCACACAATAAGACAAAACAACTGTTTCTTGACACAGATATCATAACCTGATCCACATTAGTCACACGCACTCACATTAACATTCACATATTTTTTTCAAACCAATTTCTCGAATAAATCATTTGTAAAGCCAATTGTTCATCACAAAATATTAATCATGACAATGATTTCATAAGCTTCTTATACATGAATGGTCAATGCAACTATGCAAAATAAAAGATCTCACGTATTTCTCCCTTTTTCCGGAAACCGGGACAAATCAACGAGAAGCAATACCACAATGAAGGTTTAAATCAGAAGCACATCAATACAATGATGCACCGGCTTGTAAAGACTGGAGATAGTTGGTAGCACATCAGTAATCAACTTGCTTACTAAGATTGGACTAAGTATAGCTGGTTTTTGTTCTTTTTTATATATCAAGTAACAGTTCAATCATCATATATAGTCCTTTCCTGGACAAAAAAAATGCATATTCCTTGGTCTTAAAAACTTAAAATGGGGTCAAGTGCACAAGTATATTCCCTCTTTTTTATAGGCCCAAGTATATTCTTTCTTGTACTCCGGTATACATTTGCATTTCTCTAATGAAATATTAATTTGTTCTGGCAGGTACAGCAAGTACCAACTGATGTAGGAGTACCATTGACTAATTAAGCTCCTGCCTCCCAACTTGTTGATCTATCATACATGCTCCATTGCCCTGATGGACACGTAGCCATTGAACCGTTGGCAAAGCATCCAAAGTGGATTAGTTTTCATATGGCGAGTGTTTTTTAATAAAGAAACGAAAGGCATGCATCACTGCTTCTAACTATTATTACGTCACAAAAAAACAGCTTCGGACGATTCTTAATCAGAAAAAGAAAGTTTATGATGGTTTCAAATGTATTCTTTTCGAGCCTCGTATATGATCTCTTGAAGTTCTTTCGTAACTAACCACACGGTACCGTAATTCTTTAATCGTAGTTTTTTTTACTAAACTCATTTTACAAATGGATAGTCACTAAAACTAATGTGAAAAGCAGACCTCTAAACTATTGTAGACCCATTATTGGTAATGTAAAACGTGTTGGCTCGAAGTCAGTGATAAAGCCACCGACATAGCTATGAACCTCGATGATAAAAGATGTTAATTAGTTAGTGACCGATAATTTTGTATGTATTATTGACGAAGGACGTTTGCGACAGAGCCTGAGCGACCACCCAACCCACCTGGAGGTGGTTTCGGTACCACTTCTCGTCCTCGAACTTGAAGGAAGCTGGCTAGAGCTGACCGGACACCCGTGGTCGCCTAGCCACAATGCTATTTGACTTGTTCAGAGATCGGCACTGCAGACATCTCATCAAATTATTGGCCCTGAATGGAAACTTGAGCTCTTGTTTTTGCTGACATTTTCCTAGTCAACTAATACAGAGATCGAATTCATCACACGGCACCTCCTCTTTTCTTTTACTCTTTTAACATGCTGTCCTGAAGTTCAAGCGCGTGTTTTCAGCATGTTTTTGCGTTGGCATCCTCTTGTTTTTCTGAAACCAGTGGATGTGAGATCCCATCTAGAGCACAGTAGTTCTGCCATTGTTTTGTACAAAACAAGCAGACTAATGACCATAGCTAGGCTGGATACATCTGACCATAAACAAAGCCTATTAGTCTATATATACACTTAGCTAGCTAATTATTCACAGGCATGCATGAATCCCTGGACCACCTTAATTGCCATATTTTTGCTCCTATAATTAGCCCATAATTAGCAAGTTTAACATGACTACTTGCAACATTTTTCAGAAAGGAGAAAAACAAAGCATGGCTAGTTGCAGTCTTGCAGAACAGAGTGACCAATCACAAATTAGTCCTAGCCCACGTTCCATTATACATTGTTTTCCAGTCGAGTTGACTTGCTGGGTCGCCATTGTATAAAATGGTATTCAGAGTTTGCAGATAGCATATCCGCACAAAATTCCAGCAGCCAGTGACACAAGAACAAACGTCCCTTTCTCCAGTTAGCTACACACGAATTTCTGTCCACCTGTCGAGATCTCTCAAAAATCTCAAGGGTCACACAGCTCAGATCAAGACAATGTCCAAGGTTTGGTCTTCATCGATCTCTGCATCAATTATTTGCCTAAAAGAAAACTAATTAGTCTGATGACAATAAGTTCTAGGTAGCATAGATTATGCTTAACTGTATCTTGTGAATTTGACATTCTGCAGAAGACGGTGATCAGAACCGACCTCATCGGCAGAAGTTGCAAGAAAGATATCTTGCATGCTGTCTCCAAGCTACAAGGTAATTAAGAGCTACAAATTCCATAGAAGGGGCCCACTTGGCAGTGAACCTGACATGTCACATTCTTCTTCTTCTACCTATAATTCATGCAGGGATCAAGTCGATGGACATCGACGAGGAGAACTGCACGCTGACGGTGCTGGGCCCCGTCGACCCGGTGAAGATCGTGCACGAGCTCAAGAAGAAGTGCTTCGCGGCGGCGGTCGTCAGCGTCGAGGATGACAAGCCCAAGGAGCCCGATCCGCCAGCGCCGGCGCCGGCGCCGGAGAAGAAGGACGATTCGTGCCCGTGCCAGTGCCAGTGCAAGGCGGAGTGCGTCTGCGTGAAGGTGTGCGCGGCGAGCTGCTACCACAGCCCGTGCGCCTTGCCGGACTGCTACTTCTACAAATCCTACAGTTACAATTACAAGCCGTCGCCCTCCTTTGGCTTTGGCTATCACTTGGAGTCCGGAGGACACTGCACCATTCAGTAGCCAAAGCAAAGACCCAGACCGGCCTATGCTAATTTTTCATCACCCTCGATCCATATCATGGTGAAAATAAGTTTCGATCCATGGAATTTCAACTCCAGGCCCGAGCTATGGCCTAGACCTAAGGTGCTCGGCGTCTGGATCTGTTCCTTTCTCACTGACACATAGGTAAAAAAGTTATCGTAACTTTGAAGCTAGAGGATCCTAATTCAAAGTAGCAGGGATGAATGAATTCAAGATTTGATTCTCTCTTGTGATCAGATCATGCCTACTTAATTCTATACAATAGTTTAATATCACTACTTGGATTTTGATATATGTTTATGTAATTCGTTCGTGTCCATCCTTGGATTGTACACATGTAGTACTTCTTTTTTTTTCCTTTTTTTTTATTTCTTTGACATGTGAACATGTGCAAGAATGCAAGATCGAAAACCTTTCGCTAGTACTAGCTGTTTTTGGTTCTGACTTTCCAGGTTGGGCTCGGTCTGTCGGTCACCATTTGGTTTGGTTTCCTAGTGTGCAACAGTATTTTTTTTATAAACAACACGCATACACAATATTTCGTATTGATAGAGTAGGAAAAAATGTTTAAGTGTACTATTCCATTTAAAAAAATTTAAATATACATGTATATAGGATTAAATTTTTTATGAGATGAGGACGGTACAAACCGGCCAGTGATAGTAGGCACACGCACGGGCTCGCCACCAGCAGATGGCAACTAGAGCAAGTGCAGCCATACCGTTGGTGTCGAACGGTCGATCGATACAGGGTTCCTACTTCCTACTCGTGTAAGTAGGTTGATCCGTCAACTCACTCGTGGGTCCGGACTTCAATATTTTCCTGGTCACAGAATGAAAACAATATGGCAAATGATGAGTGCAAATGATGAGTGCAACCAATTACAGAACCTCCGAAAATTGTTGCCCAGTGAATTGCAATCATCTTCACCGCTGAAAGAAAGGATAATTAAAATTGACCTGCACCTTGATCCCTGAATGCTTTGGTTTTATGGGGAAAAAAGAAGAGAGAAAAAAGTTAGGCAAAGCCGGTAAACTCTGACGACCTGTCATTGTCTTAAGTAAATGTAGTTTATGCTAAACCTGGACAAATCAAGCAAAATAAGATAATGTGATGTCAGTGTTGTGTGCTACTACTAAAACACGAACACGAAGGTGACATGAAATTTCGAGAATGAAACATTGCTGCTTTGGAACTTCCACATAAGAAAAAAAAAATCAAACCAAGAAAACGCAGACTGACCAGCCTGACAACTGCCTGCTATAATATAGTTGCTCACCAGCACAAAAACTGCCCAATCCCTCTTCACTAATCATTGCCATCTCACAAAGTTTTATCAACTGAATGGATTGACTAGGCACTGCAACAGATAAATTGCAACCTCCTGTTCGCACTTTCCAGAGCAGAATTTTGTGACAGCGGTTAACCACTTGATTTGTTTACACACATGTACATAAACGCGGAAATGTTCCCCACGACTTAGTCCCAGCCAATGGCGCCATGGCAGTTGCTGAGTTGACTTCAGCAGTGAGCTTGTCTTATATAAACGCCTTGAGATTAGACAGGCTCTGCAAACTGCAAACCCTTCCATTGCAACAACCTCCTGTTCTCCATCATACAGGCATAGGCAATCAGTGATTGATTGCGTTGGTCACAATGTCGAAGGTTAGTGGTGACCTTGTTGGCTTTCATGTTGATAGTTCTTGTTTGAAACAAAGATGACTGGTTGCATGAATGACTCGTTCTGCAGTCATTAGCTGGCCTTACTGATCGTTTTAGTTTTCATTAAGCATTTGTCCCGTGTGATTTGATCGGTTTAAGTTTCTTGCAGAAAACTGTGATCAAAGCTGACCTCATCGGCAGAGCATGCAAGAGTGAGATTTTGGCGATTGTTGCCACGATCCAGGGTATTCCTTCCTGTCTCTCCAGCAACGCTGTGGCCTACGTGCACAAGCAAATCATGAAAAATAGTTTATAATAATTGAAAATCCTGATCTGTCACTAAATATTACTAGCACTTTATCCGTACCTTAATCTGTTCCGCATTGGAGCGGAAGAAGTGAAGAAGAAAGCTGTTCATACACAACCAACCTGTCATCTGCATGAGGTTGCAGAGCAAATTGCCTTTCTGTTGGCCTTACATGCTGTCACCACCTTCTTCAGGGATCAAGTCCATGGACATTGACGCGGAGAAGTGCACGTTGACAGTGGTCGGGACCGTCGACCCGGTGCGCATCGTGCGCAAGCTGCGGAAGAAGTGCTTCTCCGCGTGCATCGTCACCGTGGAGGACGACAAGCCCAAGGAGGTGAAGGACCCCTGCAAGGAGGCCAAGGAGAAATTGGAGAAGGCTTGGAAGGAGTACTGCGAGAAGTGCAACGTCAAGCTCAAGCCAGGCTGCCTCTGCTCGTGCTCCTCTTACCCTACCCCCTGCCAGCCGTGCTTCCCCCCCAGCAGCCCCTGCTCGTTCCCTCCCATCGGCTGCCACAACCGCGGCATTTGCCCGCCACCCCCACCACCGGGGTATGGCTATGGCTGCTACTATGAGGAGAGATATCCTGGGGGAGAATGCGTCATCCAGTAACCAGGACCTGCAAGCAAACTCTGAAGGAGAATGGTTGGTTGTATAACAGAAAGTCATGTCACTGTATATGGATTCCAAATGTACTTTTCAGTTCTTGCTTCACAGATTTGATCCCTACCTTTTCTTTATGATGCATATGTTGCATTTGGTTAGTTTGTTCCTCCTTTTCCTCTGAAAACAAAATGGATTCTCCATGGTTGATTCATATTTGATTCTTCAATCATCATAGTGCAAAGCATACCAAGCAAAGATATGGTTGCAATTTCCAGAGTTATTCTGCAATAAAATATTGGGTTGCACTACGCAATCCAATGGAACAGGCAGACTATCTGTCACAGGGAATGTTCACAAAAGGTTCAGCAAACTTCACAAAAGTGCTCAATATAAGATATTGAAACTTAGCGGCGGAAGCTGCCAAAGATGATAGGCACCAACAACCTTTGCTAAAAGAAACAGAGAAAAATAAAATCACAAGCTGTGTACTTCTGGCCTTCACAAAGTTGAAAGCATTGTTGTTTTCCAGATAACACAAGCTTTCTGCACAAAATGATGTACCATCCCAGGAATCCAGAGAAGCAAAGTATGTTGATGAAGTAAAAAAAACCAATAGAATAATGATTGCAGATTTAATATTCCTGACTCGGAAACTCTTCATTGCATTTTTATCAAATTATAAGATAAAGTACAGCTACAAGTATTGACCAGCTTTGATCCTCATTTCATCTACACATCGATGCTCTCAGCTCTAACCTTATGGGCAACTACCTGCAGCTAAGCTAGATCCAAGTATACAATCAGAATTTTATAATACATGCATCAGCTAATGCCACACCCTACAACCGAAGAAGTTGAAAAATACTCCCTGCTAATGAGAGAAAGTATCAGCAGGACTGTGAAACAGGAGAGATCAAATCAACCTTCTGATGACCTGAGCTCTTCTAGCGCTGCGGTGACTTGCTCACGCACAAGCTCAATCCTCTTCAGATAAACCTCCAGCTCAAGTATCTGCTGCTGCCTCCACTTATCAACACTGGGTACCCCAGTGTTCAGCCCGCCAATGCCGAAACCAAGGCCAGCAATATCAGCGTTTAATCCAGCACCCCCAAATCCCATGTTTAAGCCCATTCCTGGACCATTCTGCCCAGCCACAGCGAATGAGCTCATGAACTCCTTCAGTAGAGGTGACAGAATGCTCCGGACAGCCTCCTCATTGGCACCATTAGCAGTCACTGGCATTGGCGCCGTTTCCGACACCGGTGGCAGCTGCGCAATCTGTGGAAATGAGTCCTCCATGGCAGCAACAAGCGGTTCCTGATGAGCTCCATCGGTTGAGGTCAGCGTGGGCGTGGAAGGCAATGCTGTGGCCTCTTGCTCTTGCGCCATTCTCCGCCGGACGCGCCGCCTTACCCTGCCCCTCGGCGTCTGCGTGGGCGTGGACGCGGGTGCGGGGGCGCTTCCGCCAAAACCATCCTCCATCGCACCGGGCGTCGTAACGGCCGCAGTGGCAGTGGCAGCTGCGGCGGCGGCGGCGGCGGGGTTGATGTCGTCCTCGTCCGAGGCGGTGCCGTCGCGCTTGAGGGCGGGGGGCCAGATGTGGCGGGCGAGGTCGTAGATGGCGCCCTCGTGGGCGCTCCTGAAGGCGAAGCCACCGGCGTGGGAGGCCATGCGGGCGGCGCAAAGGCGGTACTTCTTCTTAAGGCGGCGGAGCTTCTCGATAAGCTGGTTCTTGGTGAAGTCGAAGGAGAGACGCCGCTGGATCTCGTCGTAGAAGGGGCCCGTGTCGTACTGGTGCGACGCGAACGTGGTGCCCCGCCGCGTCGTGAAGTCGAGGAACCCGCGCAGGATGAGGAGCTCCTCCTCGTCCGTCCAGAGGCGCTGGAACAGCCGCCTCGAGTCCTCCGCCCCCGCCCCAGGCGGCGGCGGCGGCGGAGGCGGAATTGCGCCGGTGGGCTCCGGAGGGTGAGGCGGGGCGGAGGAGTCGGGGGCGTGGGGCGGGGGGGGGTGGGGGGCAGCGGCGTGGTCGGGGTTGGAGCCGTCGCTGTCGGTGCCCTCGTCGTCTTCCTCATCGGCAGGGGAGGAGGAGGAGTGGGAGGCGGCGGCGGCGGCGGGCTCGTCGTCGGCCATGGTGGAGGTGGGATTGGGGACGTTGGGATTAGCTAGGGGTTTGGATGGAATCAGGTTCCGGATAGGACTTGCTGGGTGCGTGGCAACGTGGCCTCATCGCGTTTGTTTTCTGTTAGGTCATTGCTCTGTGGGCGCTGGGCCCAGTGAGCTGAGGTGATGCAGTCAATCCGAGTAAGGGCCCGGATATTTGTCGTTTCTCATGTACCACGTAGACCCAGAACATGTTAAGCTTCATGCTCCATGGTACAAGTTACTTGTAGTGGCTTTCACTGGTACCATCTCTTTCATTTTTCATATCTCAATCTCTCTCTCCTCTCTTTCTTTTCTCATCTGGGATTTTTCATCTCCCAATCTCTCGCTCCTCTCTTTCTTTTCTCACCGGGGAATCCGAGGTGTCGAGGCTGAGCAGTGACGGCCGATGGGGTGTCCCGAGCGGCGATGATGTCGACGGGGTGGCTCGAGCGGTCGAGCGGTGACGACGTTGGGCGGCGGGACGGCCCGAGTGCCTCCCCTCCTCCTCCTCTTTCTGGCCGCCGCGGATCGGGGGGCAACGTGGCCAGCGAGCTCCGGTGGGCGCGGATCAAGGGGCGGCGAGCTCCGACCGGCGCGAAGGCGGGGGCCGCAATGAGCCCCGTGGCGGCGTCCTCCTCTCTCCCCGTCGCCAGTGCCACTCCTTTCTCCAGCGTCGGGATCCTGCAGCATGGCATGGCTGGCGAGCTCCCGTCCTCATCGCTAGATCCGATGGCAGTGGTAGCCTTGTCGGCGGCGACGTCTTCTTCTCTCTCTCCATGGCTGTGGCGACTACGCGAGGTGAGCACAGGTGGGGAAAAGATGGCCACGAGAGGGGGGTTTCCCTCACCGATGCCTGCGCGAAGCCACGCTCGTGAGGCTCTGCCCTCCACAACCCTTTCTCCCTGCTTTGCAAGTTGTTCTTCGTTCGAAGAACGAGTGTCCAGATTTGGCTCTGAGAACCTCATTTGGCTCCATTTACTGTCGATGTGGCACCGAATATTTAGTTTCTTGCCATAGGGCTAAACGCCACATCCTTGCACTGTGAACGCCCTAATGTGGTCCAATTATGCAAGTGATCAACCTAACAAAATGGCCTAAGGCCATTCACAGTGCTCCTATGAGATGTTTGGTTGCAGCTCGTCACGTAGGAGCAGAGTTGGTGGAGGAGAGAGAAGGTGGGAGGCCCACGTCTTCACGATGCTCCTACGTGACATTTGGTTGCAGCTTACCACGTAGGAGTAGTGTCAGTAGAGGAGAGAGAAGGTGAGAGGCCCACATCTTTGCGATGCTCCTCGGCTCTCAAGCAAGATATGGGCACACGATGGCCTTGTCAGAAAAAGTAAGGAGCTTGTCAGAAAAAGCAAGAAGAAAGATACGGCGTGTCTTGGGAAGCGGGTATGGCAGGTCCGAAGCCGTAGCTCCTCTTCTCCAACTTCTCCACCACCATCCGCTGAGCTCCCGAATTGTGCCACCTAGAGAGGGGACCGACGATGACATTGACTGGAGGTAGAGGTAGATAAGCCGCTATCGGGTGGACTCGGGAGGCCGCTGCCGAGACCGCCTCTTTGGGTAGATCCGTCGTGTGGACTTAGGGAGGCTGCCGTCGGCCCACATGTCCAACAGCCATCGCCTTGAGGCCGATGGTTAGAGTTGTGTCGCCGCCGAGGTGCAGATTTGGTGCCACCGCGCCTCGAGGCCCTCCACCGTTGAGGCCACCGAGGGGCCCAAATGGCTTACAGATGGCTGTGGGACTGACAGATGGGCCTAAAAAAGTTAAGGTTATTTATTTTAGGTTTATTTTTTTCTTATAGGGTCTAAAATGTAAAAGTTTGTCTTGATTTGGTGTTAACAAGTATTGTAAGAGCTAAACCATAAATACTCAAGGGCTAAAATATAAAACTCACTTAGGTGGTGTTTGAAAGTCCTGAAGATAAAGATAAAGATGAAGATAAAGTGTTTCACGCAAAACGAGATGACAATAATGTGTGATTAATTGAGTTTTAATTATTACAAACTTGAAAAATGGATTAATCTAACATTTTAGAGCAACTTTCATATTAAAAATTTTCGCACGAAACGCACCGTTTGAGAGTTTGAAAAGCGTGCCACGAAAGTTTATTTTTTATCTGTACCGTTTCAGAAGAAACGAACGCAGCCTTAGTATTGCACGCATTGTGGAGATAGTTCCCTCGTATGACTGCCTTCGAATAATGAAGATTTAGATTAAATGCGGACATGTAAAACAAGAAAATTATTAGCGCATGATTAATTAAGTTTTAATTATTACAAACTTGAAAATTAAATATATTTAATATTTTAAAACAATTTCATATAGTTTTTTTTGACAAAACACGTCGTTTGAAATTTGTGCTAACGAAAACCGAGATATAAAAGAACAGGACCATAGTGGTTCATCCTACGTGGCAATCTATCTTTTTCTTGAGACCCTCCTCGTAGTGGTGGGAGTGGTGGTTCAGCCAGCTGCCGGCAGCAGTGTGCGCAGAAGGGCTTGCCAGATTCGCGTCGCGTGTCTGCTCGGATGATTCTACCAAATTAAGAATGCGCAACCCAACCCGAATCACCTCGCGTGTCTGCTGATATCGCGTCAGACCAATGATCGAGACTGCCTCGCAAAAATGTCGCGCTCCGCCGGGATTGACGTCGCGAAGCCCGGGCGCCGGCGTTTTTTGCTGTAGATCGCGGCGCCGACGAGGACGGCGTGTACCACGAGGAGCTGCATGTCTGGAGACTGGAGTCTCCACGGGTGCAGCAAGTCAGCAACCCTCTGCTTCTGTGCTGATCGGGTAGTGTGCTAATGAATTTGGGGTGTATGATGGATTGATGGGTAAGAGAGGGAGGGTGTTGGACAAGATCAGAGGAAATAAGAGTCTGTCTCATGACTGTACATAGGTTTGATAGGGTTTTTTCAGGCTGGCTTTCGCCACTCTTAACATTCCCATGGGCCATGGATAGCTTGGGACACTTCCAATTAAAAGAAAACAGAGACAGAAGCTGATGATTTCTTTATCCAATTATTAAGAAGGTTATTCATTAAAACCAACGAAGGTATCGTTATATATGATGAAGTACTGAGAAAAAGAAGCACTCGGCTTGACATCAAATATCAATGTATAGCTGTCATCCTGCCGGGCAAGCATATACTGCCCACCAGAAGAAATTAAACATAAGCAAGTAGACATAAGCGCTAAGCAGGATGTGCAGGATAATAACGATAGTAATTCATCAGGTCATCATATTAGCTCAGGAAGTGCTCAGACCAAGATCACAACGACAATCATCAGTTCATCACAGTGCAACAAGCCAACAGCCGGTTGATCCGCCACATGAACCACCAACACAAAAAAGAGATGAAGCTGTACAATTCGAAGCGGCGAGCATATCTGTTCACTCGCTAAATCTTGGGGCCGGCGCCTCTTCCGCCAGGGGAGGGCGCACCATCTCCATCAATCTTGGTGATGATGGGCTTGCAGATACCCTCCAGCTCCTTCAACTTGTCTTGGAACTCTTCGGCCTTAGACAGCTGGTTGCCGTCCGACCACTGGATGCATGGGCGGAGCCATGTTGCACACACTGGGTGCGACCGCATCCCCGTGAAAATACGAAACACTTGATAGTATACGATTCTTCACCGTGTCTGCACCCACCTGGCCCAAAGTCCTGCACTCACAGCCCATCTGAAAAAGTGCCCAAACCTGCTTCTTTGTTGCAACTCGGCAGCCCAGTAGCCTACAACATCAACACACGCACGCACTGGCTGGCCGCCCAGCAGGCTTTGCGAACCCTTCGACTGCCTCGTCCCTCGCCCTGTCGGCCGCCGCTTCGACTCCCTCGTCCCGGTTGCTCCGAATCGAGGCGAGCGGCTGATGATCGCGGCTGGCCGTCGGCCGTCCCAACTCGCAAGCACCAGGACTCCAGGAAGCAAGCAGCAGCACGCCACCAGGACTCCAGGAAGCAAGCAGCAGCTGCCCTTTTCGATTCCATCCTTCCAGTAACAGTAAGCAAGCAGCAGCACACCTCTCTCTCTTTTTCGTTTCAGTTTGCAACTTTGCATCTATCTGATCTGACCCATCCTGTCTTTTTTTTGGTTGCTAGCAAAAATATGGATAGGTATTTGAAAAGAAAAGTACCAGATATTAATTGCGAAGAGGAGATCAAGTATGACTCAGGATTAAGAAAGGAAATTGATTCTTACCATCCAAATCATAGAGAAAAGGTGAGAAGGAAATATTTGGAGAATGGACCATCTCAACCTCGCGCGTACAATTTTCCCTCTACACAGATTGGGGAAAAAGACAATCCAAGAAGGTTTCAACCGGAATGGTTTGATGAATTTGGAGATTGGCTTGAATACAGTGAATCAAAAGACAAAGCATATTGTTTCTGTTGTTTCTTGTTCAGAGAAAAGAAAGATTTAGGATATAAAGCATTTGTTGTTGATGGTTGGAACGGTTTTCACAGGAAAGAGAGGCTAAAGACTCATGTTGGCGATGTTGGTGGAGCACATTATAATGCTATGAAGAAGTGTGATGATTTGATACAAAGAAATCAGCACATAGATGTTGTTTTGCATAGGCAAAGTGAAGCATCTAGGAGGGCTTATTTTACTAGATTGAATGGATCCATTGATACTGCTAGGCTTCTATTGAAGCAAGGCTTGCCTTTCCGTGACCATGATGAGTCAAAGGAGTATTTGAATAAAGGGAATTTCTTGGAGGTTTATGATTGCTTAGCTGATCATGATCCAAATTTAAGGAAAGCAGTGGGTCTTGCAGGTAATAGTTGTATGGTTGCTCATGAAATCCAGACAGACATTGTTGAGTGTTTTGTAAATGAAATTCTACATTCTATTCTTGAAGAACTTGGTGATGATGTGTTTTGCTTGCTAGTTGATGAGTCTAAGGGATGTTTCTTGTAAAGAACAAATGGCCGTGGTCTTGAGGTATGTTGACAAATGTGGAATTGTGAAAGAGAGGTTTGTTGGTCTTGTGCATGTGACTGAAACTTCTTCTTCTTGCCTCAAGTCATCTATTGATTCTCTACTTGCAAAATTTAAGCTGAGCTTAAAGAAAGTTAGAGGGCAAGGATATGATGGTGCTAGCAACATGCGAGGTGAGTTCAATGGGCTGCAATCATTAATTTTGAGAGAAAGTAGGTCAGCTTATTACGTTCATTGTTTTGCTTACCAACTTTAGTTGGTTATTGTGGCTGTTGTGAGAAAACATAAGGGCATTAGCAATTTCTTAACCATGATTCATAGCTTACTAAATGTGGTGGGTGGATCAGCCAAGAGAAGGGACATGATTAGGGATATCAATCATGAAAAAGTGACAAAGGCTTTAGGTTGTGGGCAGCTAGAAACCGGGAGAGGGTTAAATCAAGAGCAATGTCTTCAAAGACCTGGAGATACTCGTTGGAGTTCCCATTATAAAACTTTTAAAAGTCTTGTTGAACTATTTTCTACAGTTGTTGAAGTGCTACAGTTTGTGAAAAAGGATGACAGAGATTGGAAAAATAGAGATCAAGCATCAAATCTTCTAATCTACTTCCAATCTTTTGACTTTGTCTTTTACCTGCATCTCCTATTGACCACATTAACCATCACAAACACTTTGTCATTAGCATTGCAATGTAAGGATCAAGACATTGTGAATGCTATGAAGTGTTTGCAAGCAATTAAATTACAGTTGTGTAACCTTAGAAGAGATGGGTGGAGCAATTTATTAGATGAAGTCAATGATTTTTGTGAGATGCATGATATTACAAGGTTAGAAATGGAAGATGCATATATTGATCCCAAAAGGTCTAGGAAGGCATCTAGAATTACAAACAAGCATCACTATGAAGTCGATTGTTTTAATGCGGTTATAGATTGGCTAGTTCAAGAGCTTAATAGCCGATTTAGTGAGACAAGCTCTCAGTTGCTTGTTTGTTCAGCTGCTTTCAATCCAGGAGATTCGTTTCATGATTTTGATGTGGAGAGTTTGATAAACTTAGCAAAATTATATCCTGATGATTTTAGCTATATGGAATTGAGAGATCTTAGGCAACATCTTGGCCTCTACATTACTGATGTGAGAGAAGGCAATCGATTCTCCAACATAAATACTATCAGTGAGCTTTCACAAAGAATGGTGGCAACAAAAAAGAATCTTTTTTATCCATTGGTTTATCGACTTTTGAAACTTGTGCTGGTATTGCCGATTGCTACTGCAACAGTGGAGAGAATATTTTCAGGGATGAAGATTGTGAAAACAACTCTTAGTAACCGCATGGGAGATGCACACTTGAGTAATAGACTTATTTGCTATGTGGAGAAAGAAGAATTAAAGAAAGTTACAAATGATGTTGTGGTTCGTCGCTTCATGAACATGGAAGGAAAAGGGCGTAGATTTGATCTGTAAGAGGTAATGTACCTATTTTAAATTTTTTAATGATTCAATGATACATTGTATATATTTTTTTCTTACAATGAATGGTTTATTTTTTTCAATGAGGATTTCGTGCTTAAGGATTGTATTTTGTCAACACCGACAATCTTTTATTGATAAATGGTAAGCACAAATATATTATTACCGCTACTTCATTATTGATGTGCATCAATATTGCTTGTTTTAAACTATTGCTGCTAAAATTATGGCTATGGTACTATTAAGTTGTATTATTGTTCTGTCGGTAGACCGCAAGCCGCACCCCCCTCCGTAATTCTCTAGCTCCGCCACTGCTTAGTACCATTGACAATGTCACGGAATCGCCCAAAGTAGCGTGCTTGGAAGGTCATACCAGCGCCAGCGGGTGGCATGTCGCAGAACACTAGACTGTTCAAGTGTTCATGTCCACCACAGGTTGTGCCAGCGCTTAGCGAGGACGCTGGTCCGGACGGCCTCCTTGATAGGAAGGCACTGGAGGATCTTCATGATGCAATTGTTTGCGAGGCAGTCTATACCAGGACGATTGTGGATGAGAGTGCCCTCCCCGGGGAGTTGGCCGTCCATGGAGGGGTCCTCGTCGCCATGGACAGGAGAGTCGTTAGCGCCCTTGGCGACGAGGTCAGCAATGCCTTCGCGAAGGTCATTGACGCACTTGGTGGCGATGTCAGCAACGCGTTCGGAAGGGTCACTGGCGCCATTGGCGGCGAGGTCGGGCTCGCAGTCCACGACGGGAGGAACCTTGGAGGCCTTGGCAGCGAGGTCGAGGTCGCTGTCCGTGACGGAAGCCTTGGCGTCGACCAGAGGATGATTGGATTCCTTGGCGGAGATCTCGACGACGTGGTCCATGACGGGATGTTCCTTGGCGACCTCGCCGCTCCCCATGGCGGAAGGTTCCTTGGACAGGTCGGAGTAGCTATCCATGTGGGAAACGGTGAGGGGCGCAGATCCCTTCTCTGCGCGGCCGGTTCCGCGCTCCTGGGGTAGGTCGCCGGCGGCGAAGGGCGCGGGGCCTTTGTCGCCGGGGGTCATGGGGATACGGCGGCGGCGGCTTCGGCGTCGTGTTGGGGATTTCAGATTCGAAAGGGAGGAAGTGAGGAAGACGGCGTGGGGAATGGCATGGCAGCTGCTTAGTGCTTTGGAATAAGTTAATTTGAGTCTCTTAACTTTACACTAACTTTACACCGAATTCGATTTTTGTTCTTTAATTATAATACCAGATATAACACAGTCCCTTAATTTACAAAACCGGTACAGCCGAGGTCCCTCAACGATTTGGATGACGGTTTTGGTTGACGTAGCACTTACGTGGCTGGTTTGACTTAATCCTTGTCCTACATGGTATTGACGTGACGCTTACGTGACAATTTATCCCGGAAAAATAATAAAAATCATGGGCCTGCATGTCAGTTACACCAAAAAAATAATTAAAAAATAGCGGGACCCATCTGGGCCCCATATGTCATTCACACAATGTGCCTACGTGTCACGCCCCAAACTAGCCTCGGGCGGAGGCCAGAATAAGGCGGTCCAAATTAACCTGTATGCCTGTACCAGTCCCAGGAAATAGCGCTGGTACAACAGCAAGACTGAATATCACAACCACAGCGGTCTCTTTATTAAGAGTAGGATTACAACCAAGGTTGGAACTGCGGACAGAACCCGAGTTCACAACAGCATTACAAAAAGGCGGAAGCGGAAAGCGGAGACTAGCCCTAAGCCACAAGCAAAGCCTTGGGGAAGGCCGAAACCCTACTACTGCTCGAAGTCTGCTTGCTCCTGGAAGAACTCTTCATCAGCAGGGTCCACCTCTTCATCTTCGAGAACTGGGGGGGTTTAATTATATAGAGCAAGGGTGAGTACGGGAGTACTCAGCAAGTCAGGGGAATTAAGTGTTTAATGCAAGCTTCAAGGGAAAGCCAGTTATTTTTCACAATTGGTTTTAGTTTAAGACTTTAAAACATCTAAGTAAGTGCTTCTCAACGACACGGATGAGAAAGTGCGTCTCATCCGGCCGGAGCAGTGAAAATGTATCGATTGATTCTTGTCGGCACGAGAGGCTCCCTGCCAATCGTTTACCGACCCGGCTGCACCAACAGCCACAACTCACACACGCCGGTACGAGAGGCTCCCTGCCAATCGTCACCGACCCGGCTGCACCAACAGCCACAACTCACACACGCGGTACGAGAGGCTCCCTGCCAATCGTCACCGACTCCGGCTGCTTCAACAGCCACAAGTCAACACATCGGTACGAGAGGCTCCCTGCCAATCGTCACCGACTCCGGCTGCTTCAACAGCCTTAAACCAAGCACAGAACGGAAAACCTCACACCAACAGCAGTTCACAAGGTGTTCAATAAAACTACGCTAAGGAATCACCTCACATCCGCCCATGACCGTGGGCACGGCTGTTCGAACAGTTGTTAACCTCTGCAGAGGGGGTACACTTTACCCACACGACGTTACTAACCCCGAATCACCCAGCCCGCGACCCTCGGTCACGTCTGGCGACCTTGAGGCTTTCACGACAAGGCATTTCGAAAGCCGACTCAGGGTCATCTTATGCCAACGGGAGGGGTCCCACGGACCAACACCAGGTTAGGTCCCAGACCATACTGTGCCAGGAAGCCCAGGGGTCCTCCCCGACACCACCCCGGCGAATCCACTTGTCCCTTGGCATCAAGATTTCCCTGGCCTAGCTAATTACTCAGCCAGGGGCGTCCCATATCACCCATGTGGTCGTACTTGACATATGCTTGGATGTAATTCCCAAGGAATCGGTCCTTAGGGCGAGAACGGGCAGACCGTACCTCCAGTACGTCTCCCGTACCGCGAGTTTTAGAAACTCACTTTAGTTTTCAAGACACCGACCCAAGTGTCGGGTTTTCCAAGCATTTTGTAAACTCAAGTTTTACCCAGGTGATCAATTTTAAAGTTTGAGGGGAGTCCCGATATTCGTACACGAGGTACGGATACCGAGGCATCACCTGAGGGGTGACAAGGGTGTTAGGGTATTCAAATATCAAGGAAGGTGAATGCAGCAAATGGGTAGGGCCTGCCGGTTGTATTGCAAACCGAGGCCGAGTGCCAAGTGTAACCTAAACATGCATAGTTTGCGGAATCAAAATACTTAATTTAAATTATGGGTTCAATTGATCAAAGGTGACTTGCCTTGCTCGAGATCTTGAGCTTCTTCCTCGAAATCCGCGCACTGCGGGTCTTCGGGCTCCGAGACTACACGCGAAACGAGACGACTCAACAAAGCGATAAAAAGAAGCCCTATTAAAGACCACTAAGCGTGCCATTGGATAGATCTCGATTTTTGAGGAATTTTGGAAGTGGAACGGGTTAATCGGACGAACGGTTGAAAAGATATGAATTTCCGAAGATTAAAGGATTTTCTGGAATAAAGAAAAGGAATTATTAATTCCCTGGAAAAAGAAAAGAAGGAGGGACTGAAATTGGACTTTATTTTGGGCGGCTAAGGGCAGCCCAAAGGATTAGAACGGGCGCGGCCGAAATAATTGGGCCGACGGCCCGAAGGGATCGGCCCTAGGCCGATCGGCACGCGGGGGGGGAATGGCCGATGGGCCTAGCGGCCGATGGGCCGGAGGCCGATGGCCGAGGGGCCGAGCAGGCCGGCGCTTGAGGGCGCGGCCCACGAGCGAAAAGGCCGAGTGGCCGAGGGGCCGACTGGGCCGGTCGGCCAAGGAGGCCCAAATGGCCAGCCTGGCAACGCGGCCCGGCCGATGCGCGAGAGGGGGGGCCGATGGGCCGGTGCAGGCCGCGGCCTACGCGGACGGCCGATCCGGTGGACCGCGACCACCACGCGGATGCTAGGGCGGGGCCCACCCGTCAGCGGTGCAGTGCGCGTGAACCTAGCGTATGGAGGTGGAGAAGAGAGGGCGCCAGCTGGCGCTCGCGTGGCGCCTACGTGGCGACCACGGAGGCCGGCCGGGCGGAATGGGGAAGGGGACGGCCGAGACCGCCAGCGGCGACGGCGGGGGACTCGGCGGCGCGGCACGAGCCCGGCGGAAGGGAGTACACCGGTGTGGAGAGATGGGGAAGAGGAAGAAGACCACCGGCTCGGATTCGCGCGGGAAGGACCGACGGCGGCCGGCGACGGCGCGGGGCAGCGGCGGTAGCAGCGGCGTGGGGATGAAACGGAGAAGAGGGGCGGCGACCTTGGCGGCGCCCAGAGGGGTTTTCTACGGGGAGCTAGCGGCCTAAAACACGAGAGGGAGGGGGAAGTGGAGAGGAGAGAGGGATTTACCGCGGCGGGGCGGCAAGCCGGGAAGGAGGCCGACGGCGCGGGCGCGGGCGCGGCGAGGCGGCACGATCCCGGGCCGGGGAAGAGGATGAGGGCGCCGGGCTCCCTCTTCTCGCGGCGGTGGACGGCAAGAGGGGTGGTGGCGCGGCGCGACGGGTTGGAAGGGGATGGAGCTCGGCGGCGGGCGGTAATGGCGGCCGGGAGCGAGGGGGGGATTTTTATGGGGAAGGAGGCAAGGTCGGTTTGGGGAGCGGAATGTCGGTCCGCGGAGGCGGTGGAGCGCGGCGAGGGGACCGCGCGGGCGCTCCCCGCGCTAGCGGCCAAGCGCGGCAGCGGGTGACGTCGGCGGCGGTCGGCGGCCGAGGAAAAAGAAAAAGAAGAGGGAGGAAAGGGGAGCCGGTCCCTTGCCGAGACGGGAAAGGGCACGGGGAGAGGGAGAGGACGCAACTCTCCTTGGCGGCACGCGCGCGCAGAGGCGGCGGGGCCGGGCGGACGGCGGACGCCGGTGGGACGGAACGGCGCCGGCGGGAGCCGTTGGGGAGAAGAGAGAGAGAGAAAAGAGAGAGAGCCGCGGACCCGGCTCGGGCGCGCGCGGGCCGAGCGGCCTGGCGCGGCCCAGCGGGAAAAAGGCGGCCGGGCAGGCGGCTGGGCCGAGGCGGCACGCGGGAGAGAGCTGGGCCGGGGGGCGGCCCAGGGAAGGAAGAGGAGAGAGGGGGGGAAAAACAGGCCGAGAGGGGCTGGGCCGGCGGCGGCCCGGGGGGAAAGAGAGGGGCAGAAAGCCGAAGGGGAAATTCGGCCCAGGTCAAGGGAGGTAAACCAGACTTTTCCTGAGAGATTGAAAGGAGGAGTTTGAGGGCTCGGATTCGAAATCCGATTTCGCGGTTTTCTCCGGGATTGAACTGAGAGGGGGGGACACGAGACCTTGGCACACAACAAGACTCAACTAAAGAGCAAACTTTCGCAATTAGGGTTTTTAGCAGATTAGTTTTCCCGCTAACGCCGCGACAAAACGGGCGTTACACTACGTGGCATTGTGGGACCTACGTGGGCCTCAAATGTCATCTCACTACTCCTCTCTTCTCTTTATCCTCTCTCTCCCCTCTTCTCTCTATCCTCTCTCTCCGGCCAAGGGAGCGGGGCGGGCGGTGGCCAAAGCGATTGGCTGGCAGAGCGGCACAGGCAGCAACCAGAGCGAGCGACGGGCGGGGCGAAGCGGCCCTCCACCACCATCGTCACCGTCACGACCTCACTGCCTGCCTGCTCCTCCTTCCTGCAGCTCTACGGCCCGGTGGACGGGGAGCCCCGACAGCGGTCCTACGACATCCGATGAGTTGCTCTGATGGCACTGGAGTCCACGTCGGTGCGAGGACTCGGCCGCCAGCGTGCGGAGGCGAGGCGTGCTCCTTCTCCGTCGGCACCTGACCTCCTCGCCTGCCTGCTCCGATGGCGATGGAGGCCACGCCGGTTAGAGGAGCTTGCACGCCGGCGTGCATGAATCCTAGACGGTGCCCGTCGTGCTGGAGTCGGCCGCGGCGTGCATGCATCCTGGATGGACGAACGGACAGATGGAAGGGGGCTGATGCAGTGTTAGTGTTGGTGGTGTGCAGCGGTGAAGGCGAAGGCAGGTGCGACGGGCGACGAGGAGAGGGGCGGCGACCGCCGGCGGTAGGCCGAGGTGGGGGGTGGTGGCACGAGAGTGGAGGAGGCCGCCACACTCCACGCCGCCCTTATCTTTGCAGGGCATCGCCCTTCTCCCCGTTAGCTCCTCTCCTAACGGCCGCCGCGCGCCGCCCCTTCTCCTCGTCGCCCGTCGACCATCGCGCCTAGAGAGAGGAGAAAATAGAGGAGAGGGGAGAGAGATGAAGAGAGGGGAGATGGGGAGAGAGAGAAGGAAGAAGACCGCCGGGAGAGAGAGGAAAGAGTTGAGAGGGTAGTGGGAATGACATGTGGGGCCCATCATTTTTAAATTATTTTTTTGACGTAACTGACATGTTGGCCCATGGTTTTTATTATTTTTTTTGGATCGAATTGCTACGTAAGCGCCACGTCAATGTCATGTAGGATATTAAACTAGTCACGTAGACGTCACGTCAGCCAAAACCGCCATTCAAACCGTCGAGGGACCTTGGCTGCATCGGCTTTGTAAGTTGAATGACCTATTGTATCTAGTATTATGGTTTAAGAACGAAAATCGGATTCATGTAAAGTTAAGAAGTCTCAAATGAACTTATTCCTAGTGCTTTCTGCTTGGGCCTTCTCTCTTGTGGGCAGCGCAGCTGTTTGCTATTTCGGCCTACATTGTGCGCAACAAAAAGCAAATTTCAATTACGGAGTACTACTACTTTGTTGGCACTACATTTCCTTCTCTCTCTCTTTTTTTTTTAACTTTGTTGCAGGATGTAAGTAGAACGTAAGTTTTTCTTGTGTCAAATATTTAGCCTTGTCATCAGCGGCGACATGGAATTCAATTTTAATTGGCATTGTGAATTGTGATGCTAAATACAAGAATTGACTCCCAACTGTAGTTAAGATCATACTATATTTTTTTCCTTACGTTGTAGCTCTTTTGTTCAGTCTAATGCAACAGTTTAACATATATGACTATTGCCTTTTGCCTTCCTTGTAACAAAGCTTTGGATGTCGCTGGTTGTTTGATGTAGTGCAAACCATCTTTGCTACATGTACGGGAAACATAACTATTTGCCAGTGGTCGTTCTCTAAATGCTAATTTTGTATTTGACCCCATATATTTGTCAATTACAAGCATGTAGCAGGAAATGCATGCCAACGTGTACGACAGATGTGAAATGTCTCTTTAGCCCATACCCATCTCCTCAACCTAATCCAATTGTTCTTACTAGGGGAGGAGGAAGATGGGGGGTTTCCCCGGTTAAAGGGATGGCTTTAGGCGGCCGCTGAACTGTCGAAGCCATGAGAATGGAGCCCCGTGATGGGGGAACTAATCTAACAGGGACAAGGTAGCCCATGGAGTTAGGAGGCAGTGATCGGCGGGTGACGAATTCAATTGCTCGCTCTGTCAAGGACGAGTCGCGTAGGGGAATAACGTTGCCACCGGATTAGAGAGAAATTAGAGAGAAAGCGGCTGGTCTAGCAGGCCTTTGCTAGTGCCATTGACGGCTTCGGTCAGCTGACAAGACCAGGAGCTGCATGATTGTGTAGGAGGAGGAAAGTAGCATCGGCGAGCTCGAGCACAGCGACCTCCCTTGTGTGCGCATGCGTGGAGAGGGAAAAATGGGATTTGATAGGATAAATGTTCATTGTACA
This sequence comes from Oryza officinalis, assembly GCA_008326285.1. Classification (NCBI taxonomy): domain Eukaryota; kingdom Viridiplantae; phylum Streptophyta; class Magnoliopsida; order Poales; family Poaceae; genus Oryza; species Oryza officinalis. The sequence goes on along the minus strand of BDMV01000001.1, from coordinate 12,654,529 downwards.
CGCACGAATCTTGATGCAGTGTTGGTCATGCACATATTTGTTGCTGACATGTGATCTGTCTAGTCTCACATTGTCATTTTTTTCTTTTCACAAGTAGGAAGGCAAAAAGAAGGGATCATTGGGGTGATTGATGTATGGTCCCTTTGGTCACACTTTTAGAGAGATGGGTAGCGGGATGATGGCAAATTCACCGTTGTTCACTGTGGTGACACAGAGTGAGAGTGTGGATAGCACATCTGCAATTTTTACCTGTACTACTAATTTTATGATTTGCAGACTCCATGATCCATGTTTCATATGCCGTAACCTCTGCTTTTGTTTCTCAGATCCATCATGCACGACCAGACCAATCTGAGACGAGATGGGTACAAATTAAAGTTCAATTAAGAATAACCGTGAGGACACCATCACAGACTAGAGGAGAAATTGGGTGGCTGTCCTAGAAGGCTAGGACTAGCAAAGGTAAGTAGAATTTCATCTCCAATCTCGGTGGAGTTCACCGGCCCGGCGGCCCGGTGACCTGCGCCATCTCCTGATCCCCGCGCTAGACCATTGATCAAAGCGGCGACGCCGTCTCCGGCTAACGCTCATCACGTGCGCGGCGACCCGGGGCCCTGGATTCGTTAGAGTGGGTAAAAAAAGTCCGAGCGATGTGAAGCTCTCCCTACCACCATCCCTCCAAATCAAACCTCTCCTGAGTCTCCTCCTCCTCGCGCTTCCCCCCACCCCCACCCCACCTCGGCCGTCAGGTGATCCCACGACGAAGCGCGGACGGTGGCCGTCGGCGCGGCGTCGCGGGGCAGCGCCTCCACGAACCAGGAGGACGAGACGGGGAGCGGCCGCGACAGCACGGTGGAGGCCACGCTCCTGCGGGAGAGGTCGATGGTGGGAGGCGACGACCCGGCCATGGAGATGGAGATGGAGATGGAGATGGAGGTGGAGGCGGTGGCGGTGGCGGTGGCGTTCGTCGACGACGAGGCAACGCGGCGCGGCGTCTACGAGTCGGTCTCCGCCGCCACCGTCACTCAGGACGAGCACCCAGTGCGCCGTGGCGTCGGCAAGCTGCTCTCCGCCACCATCGTGGTCGACGATTCGATGCGCCGCCGCTTCGATAATCGGATAGCGGCCACCAGCGTTGTGGGGGGAGCGGGCATGGGAAATGGCGAGGCGGACGGCATCAACCAGCCGGAAAAGCCGATCTCCTCCATGATGATGATCGTTGAGGACGAGGAGACGGTTCAACGCGCCGTCGACGAGCCGGTCTCCATCGACGTGCTGGAGACTGTTCGGCGCGGCACCACCATCGTCGCGGACGGGAGATTGAGGCGGAGCAACATCGACGATGCGGGCATGGGGAAAAAGAGGCCATCATCTGGATATGCCGAGAAGAAACGGTAATCATTCTCCTCTAACCCTTCCTGCACCTTCTAGAAGGTCCTAGACCCTGTTCCAACTCGTTCTATAATGTTCTAGATCGTGACGAACTAGTACTACCTCTTCTGTAATGCAGAGGACGAGTGTGTGAACCGTGATTTCTGTTTTACATAGCAAAAGGCAGTAGAACTGTAGCAAAAGTACAGCTCGAACCGTGAATGGTTTACTGTTCATAGAATTACTGTTTACGTTTTTACGGTTTTGATCCGCTGTACCACTTTATTTTGGGCTGCTGGATATGGATCCGACAGCAAAAAAACATACCTAATGCATTTTATCGTAGCTCCTCTGTCGTTTGTTCTTCGATGCAGAGGATCCCAGGGTAATTGATGCTTGAGTTCATTCGTGCTAGAACATGGGTGTTTGCTGTTTAAGTTTATTTGTGCTAGACTATGGGTGCTTAATCTTATCCTAAATTAATATGAAAAGAGTAAACGTCAGAGAATTGCAAATTTAGTGACTAAACTATATCTGCTTGCTACAACACTAGTGACATGTTTTAGTTTGTTGCAACGATAGCGGAGAAATTTATTACAAAATTACGGCTAGGTGAATACCATAACGTTACTAGCATATGCAGCCCACATGTCATAGAGGTGGTACCTGAAGCAGGCAAGACGGCAGGACATGTCAACATGATACATTAGCAACGTAGACCGTAGTTTGGTATGCCTGCACTGTTGTGATCTAGTCTAGTTGGAATGCTGCTCGGTCAATGCACCCGGGTCAAAACCCATTCCAGGGCAGGACAAATGGCCCTCTCATCTTGCCCTTTGCCCTTTTAAAGCTTGATGGGTTTTGATCAGGGTGCACCTACCGAGTATGACTTGCGTTCTAGCTGGACCAAATAGTTGTAGTGCAGTCGGACCAAAATGGCGGGCTTAGTTGTCTGCCGACGTGGCATATTGCTACAATGCACGTGTTAATGTGTCGACTGACATGTCCCTCTATCTTGCCATGCCGAATACCACCTCTATGGCATGTGGGCCCATGTGTCAGTCATGTTAGGTGCCCATGAAGTTATAATTTTGTGATAATTTTCTTTGCTGTAATTGCAGCAAACTAAACATATCATAAATGTTGTAGCAACCTGATAGTTTAGTCAATGAATTTATAGTTCTATGAAATTTACTCATATAAAAATCATCATGATCAAGATTAAACTTAGTATGGGTGTTTAATCTCTGATATGAAGGTGCAATACGGGTGTTTATCCTTGATCTTTCTCTGCCAGATCAATCCTTATTGGTCTGATTTTTTTCTTCTATTTTTGGTTCAACACGGGCAGTTCATCTAGCATGCAATGCAAACTTTGTGACAAGGAGCTCGTGAAATTCATGGAGAGGATTTGTGATAACTGCTTTCGTCACCTAGAAAAGTTACTTCAAATTGAAAATGTTACATAATATCTCTGGAGGGTGAGTTCATTTCTTGAGCAAAATTGGTTTTTCCCCGCCTCCTTTTGTCCTCAAGTAATAAATACTCCTATGCTACCATGTGTAGAGCACAGCGGATGATATTGATATGTTTGCGGATGACAGTGCGAGTATTCTGCTGTACTGCCCAATCTGTGATAAGTTTGTGAACTCTGATCATGCTAAAGAATCAAGGCATAAGACCATCAAAATACAACATGTATTGGGACGCTGGTGTGTTGAAGTGAGAGGAAACGATAGCTGGTCCGAAGTAGTGGGTGATATTCAGGTATACCCCTCATATTGATTTTTTTTTTTTGCAACTGACAGTATCTTAAATATCGTGATCTATCTTCACAGGTATTTTTCAATGAGAATGGAATAAATTGGATTCCTTTGTTCCATCGGCACGATGCCCAGTGCATAACCTGCTATGGAATTCTTCGAACAGAAAATCCTTTTTGCAATTTTTCGTGCAAGGTTTTTCCCCACTCTCTTATGTTAACTAGTTAAGTCATGGCATATTTACCTGGGTAATTGTTACGGTCATCAATGTAGAACATAAAATCAGCAAACTTCCATTAGTTAATTATCTTATATCTTCGAAAGGTACAAGCAGAAGTTATTGACAATGGGAAGATGATTCTGGATGACAATTTGACTGAAGAATGCCAGCTCGATATGGTCTGCATGACCTATCCTGCACAACCATTCTGCCGGCATTGCTGTGCAACTCATCACCATGAATATGATGTGAAGTTCCTGAATGTATGTGTTCTACTTGATCCATTCATATAATTATTTGCAATCTTGGTTGTTCATTTAAAAGAATATCATGGCTGACACTGCAGGCTAAAGACCCGCCATTGTACCCTGAAAACCTGAAAGGAAGCGTGAAGTCCAACGCAATCGTAAGGCACTGTACTGGGGGGCAAGGGCCATGTGAAGGGCGATGTGCAAGGTGCAATGTACTTCTGTCAGAAAATGAACTGGCCAGCTATGGATGTTTTCATACAATGCAATTGGTATAGTATACATTTGTTTGCAGCAATTCATTCACATTATGGCGAGATTTTGTATGATTTGTTTATTGTCTTCCTTTCATTGGACAGGTGCTGCAGCAGTCTAAATCAGCTGGAAATAAAGACAGATACCAGAGAAGTCCTTTTTGCTTGAATTGTTCGCGTTCTTTTAGCAAAGACATATGTGAGCACCACGAAGAAAACAGAACTGTGGGGATCTCTTACTACAATAGCTACTATGGATACTGCGCAGTATCGCCAGTTATACCTGCTGTGGATGGTTGGGATGCTGCTAGTGTTATTTTTGGTGCAGTCCAGGTATGTCCGTCAACCCATCTGTTACTTATTATAGAAATACACAACTTAGGCTTTGAACTTAATGTTGTTTATACTATGGTTGTTAGGAAATACCGGACGTTTACAATGACTACCCTGGTATGCGGATTATACCACTGAAACCATACAGGAAAGAGAAATGCATATCATGCAACTCAGCAGTCGATGACAACGCCAGTCTGTGTGCGTTGGATTGCTTTCTTGCAAGCCACGGGAAATCATACACTGGTCTGAGATGACAGCGGTACAGTGCACGCAAGTCAACAGTTACTGATTCTCCCCCTTCTCTGAACATAATCGAGGATCTGTAAAGGCGTAAAGAATTCTCACTAAAACCATGCATTGTGATGCTGGTTAGTTTTAGTTTACTACTCTGTGTGACCGTATCGTGACACCGATTAACACTGTGATATCTCTAGATTTGAAACCTTCTCTCCTTCTATAATGCAAGTATACATTTGTTGGAGACGTAAATGCAGTATGGCTCAAGTCTGGTTAAGTACCTGACAGCAATACAGAGGGGCTGTGCTATGCGGCTATGCCTGTGCTTGTGTGAATAATTCCTCTTGTTCCAAATGTAGTAGTATTTCTTTCAGATTTGCGTACCAGGAATTAAGAAAGTAACTTCTGTAGGTGTTTGTGCTTCAGTGCCTCGCGCCCTTTGCCGTATCAAAGCCCAAAATTCTGAAGAGCGAAAATGCAAGCGCCATGCTCTCCGATCCACATTGTCAGATGTCAAGCAACTCCGCGCCAGGAAAGTTCCTGGTCGCTGGACCGTCTATTCTCAGGTTCCATGGTCCAGCAGACGCACGCACGCATGTACATTTTTTTTATTGCTGCACTGATGTCCTTAACTACTCCTCAGAGACACCCCCAGATAGACACAAACCTTGAAATTTCGTAGCAGATCAGATGGCAGGTCTGTCTAACTGGACCTCTGAAACCAATTCGTCACGATTCTTTGCATTGCTCAAGACGAGTCTCTTCTCTTCCCCCCACGGTTTTGGCAAGCACCCTTCAAAGGCAGTCGCTGGGAAGATCCATCAGCGAATCAAGAGATGGGAGTTCTCAAAAAAAAAAAAAGAAATCAAGAGATGGGATAGTAGAGAGAGACCTGGTGCTTTAAGATTCGTGTATTAGACCCGTGTCACCAAGGAAGCAAAGTCCTTCGCATGAGCCAAGTACTGAGGTCTCGTGTAATTTTCTTCCGGAGTCTGGAGTAACCATATAGTGCATATGGTTCCGTTCGATTCTGCTCGACTTCTTGGATGAAATTTTTTATTTTCGTGACACGTTTTTCAAACTTCTAAACGGTATGTTTCGTGCGAAAATTTTTTATATGAAAGTTGCTCTAAAATATTAAATAAACTTATTTTTTAAGTTTATAATAATTAAAACTCAATTAATCATACGTTAATGTCATCTCGTTTTACGTGAAACATTTAATTTTTATCTTCATCTGCATGAAAAAAAGAACATCATCTATGTGTCACTAGGATGAAAAAATTTGGAAACGCACTAGAATTTCTGATTGTTCGATGGATGATCTGTTGTGATCCTCCGCGAGCGCCACGAATCCACGATCCAGCGCCTGTTGGATCGGATTCAATTCCGAGACCCGTTTTGTTTTCGGCTCGAATTTGGCCCACAAAATTAGCACAACGCTGACAAGATGGGCTACCAATTGGCCCGTTCTATGTGTAAAAGACAAAACAACCCATAGGCTGTAATCACGGAGCCCTAGCCCAGGAAAAAAAAAGAGAAAAGAAGTGATGAGATAGATCGAGAGCTCCATGCATGCTCGCAGTAGGAGAAGAAAAAATGATGGAAGAGAACTTGGAGAACCACGAGAAAGAAGTGTATGGACTGGAAATGATGGGTACAGATCTACATATCAAGGTGTGAACTATGAAGTGCTTACCTCTCCAAATCCTGGAATGGTTTGAGTCCATAATTTGCTATTCATCCCTCGGTGCTCAGTTCTCCAATCTGTAATTACACAAAAGAGTTCATCTTCCCTTTCTGATTTGGTCCCAAGCTGAATCAGCGGTGGGCTGTGTCTGTTGGTGAGAGAGTTCAAAGCTAATTTGCAATGTAGATGCAAAAGTAGCAGAGCATGGGGTTATGCAGAAAGTAGATGAGAAAAAGTATCCTGAGCAATGATTCTCTCACATCCACATTTCACATTCACATCAGGTGCACGAAAAGTTGAAAGCCAAAATAAACCTCTACTTGATAAAATTTTCTGCTGTTTCTGCAGCTAAAACTGCTTACTGCAGCAATAGCACTAACTAACAGAACTAAGAAACAGAGACACACAGATGGTAGAAGTTGAATGTAAAATAAGCACATCATCTTTGTTCCAGATAAAATGGTGAAACTCTGCTGCTGCTCTCAGTAGCTTAAATAAACAAGCTACTGGAAAATAGAGAATGACCTTCAGAAACAGAAACAAAGCTACCTCTCCAGTCGTCGCATCCATTGGCATGTTCACCACTTGCATCTCCATGGTTTTGCTCAACACAAGAAGTTAATTAATTAAGCTCCATGACATGTTAGAGCTACCTCACTGGAGCCAAGTTTAGTAGATACCATCATGTCACCTGTGATTCAGTTAGAGACCAGGATTTACAAAAGCAAAGCATTTTGTATAGATAGGATCAGTGAATATGCAGTATGTCTTTTTTTTGCGGGGAAAATATGCAGTATGTCAATATGCAAGAAAAATAGGGACAAAAAAATTTGTACTGTACTGCTTAACACCTTCCCCAGAACAAAATAATTTAAAAAAGATTTCATAATTATCAAAGTTAGTACATGTGATCAATGTGTGCCTTTTTTTTCCCTATATCAGTCATTTTAGAGTGTAGGGAGTTCATGCATGTACTCAATCACTATTTTATCCCAGGTGAGAAACCATATATAAACACACACTTGAACAAACTTAGATAACTATTTATCGGGAAATTGATGTACTCAATCACCGTTATGAAAAGCAAGAAATCATTCTGAAATTTAATTCAAGATGCTGAATACTTTAACTTGACTTTACACATCCTAGAAGTTCAACAACTATTTGAAACATAGATCACAAAAAGAACCGGCCAATCAGTTGTAATTTTATTGTTGAAATATCATCTTGTCGAGTAAGAAACGCCATAAAGCCAATATGCCCAATTTCTTCAGATTCCACAGCAAAACGAGGTACCAATCTTTCAGATTTTCCCCAACATCACTAGCCGCCAGTTCAGATTTCCCCAACATCAGACATGTAGTGAATTTGCAAAAATAAACTACTAATTCCTAGTAAATAATAGACAAATCACTAACTAACCTGACGAAAAAGGTCCATGGATGACTTGCTGCCTAATTTCTCATGCTGACAATGTTAGTAGCAGACGAAACTACATGGCGATATTTGCAATAAAAACTTATACATACATACTGACAAAACTTACATGGTCAATGTAGGTCCCTATGCTGCAGTTATCTAACTAATGGCTGACAAAACTAATTTCTTACTTTGCAAACAAAACTAGCATAGATTAGATGCTTAGGTCCTCATACTGTAGTTATTTAACTAATGGTTGACAAAACTAATTTCTCACTTTGCAAACAAAACTAGCATATTTTAGATGCTTAGATCCTCATGCTGCAGTTATCTAACTAGTGGCTGACAAAACTAATTGCTGACAAACTAACAAAACCAGGTAATAATTGCTTACAAAACTATGTTAGTAGATGACAAACAGTAGTATATTACTTCCAACTTCCAAGTTAACAGAACAGATCATGATTTCAGAACAAGACAAAACTAATTTGGTATTTAAATAAAAAAAATCGCTTGTTTCCCCATCAATGCGAGCCTGGAAAAAAAATCATGGAGAAAACAATTATTACAAAAATGCCACTCCAAATCGATTATAGGTGTAAAAACATACAAACAGAACTAAACCCCCTTTTATAAAACCATCTAATGTACAAATAACCATGATTAACTAGAAAAATATCAAAAAGTTGTTCCTCCAGCTACAAGTTTTGGAGTCACATGATCAGTAAGCGTAGCATATTATAGAGCAACATTCAGAAAAACAAAAAGGGTTACTTGTGTCCTTGTCAGGAAACGACTTTAATTATAGTGAGCAAAGTTGTGCCCTGACTCAAGTGAATCAGTGAACACAGAATGCAGTTTCTGCCTTCGGGGCTGAACCCTATCAGCACTATAAGGCGACACATATTTTTGAGTATTGTATTAATATATCAGTTATTATACCGCTGAAAAATCAATCACAGATCAGCATGCAAAAAAAGCAGCGACACAGAGCTCCAAAAAAATTGAGGCACAAAAATATCTGGATCTTATGGAGAAAACTTAGGGTCCCCTCTGAATATATACTACCCCGACACAAAAAAAAAATCACAAACTTACCCACTCATGGACACCATTAATAAACTAAGTAGACACAAAATCAACACACATCTACCACATTGGAAAATGAAAAAACAAAATATATTCTCACGAAGCAACAAAAAAAAATCATATAAAAAATGTTGAAAGTGATCCTGCAACCCCCACTTGCTGTAACTCTAATATCCTATCGATCGGTGTTCTATCTGCCTGTAGCCATGTTGGATTGGTGAGTGAAGGACAGCTTTACTCTAAGCATATGCAAGAGGAATACGTAATATTGAGCACTGCAGTTGCATGTTCGATCTCTACAGACGATCTGGACGGCTTGACAAAGCAAAGAACTTCATTGAGGAAAACAGCATCAATCATGTGGCTATTGTTTGGAAGGGGCTACCGTCAGCTTGCCGATTTCACCAGCACAAGGACTATGCAAAATTGGCTTCTGAAGATTTGCTTCACTTGGAGCAATATGAATATATGATGCTGGATCCAAGCTATACAAAACTGCATTTTATACATTCAACGGTAACAGATCCAACCGTTTACACATTCAACCAGTGACAGATCGAAAGAACTAATACCTAACGGTCATAGATCGAGGGAAAAAACACAAATAAATTTGCAATTGCATTTGTTAGGTATCTCTCCTTACTCTCTAGGTGTTTATCACAAACACTTAAATTTCTCTGGGTGAACACACGCACACGAATAGAACAACACAAGCCAGCAAGATTTTTGTTGACGCGGCCCACATAGCTCTCGAACGTGCAAGCAGCATCCAAGAGCCCATCCACAGACATAGCTAGCTCTAACTAATCTAGCATGTACCATGCATGCATATCTACTACTTGAGCCGATTCACTCGGCTAACTTGGACCTCGCGTTGCCTGCAATCCGGCCACTTCTCGCAGCACTTCACATGCATCTCGGCTTGGTATTCTGACTTATTCATCAACGCAGTTTGCTCCACTCGCACCACCGCATCGCACGGCACGTCGTCGGCTTCTCGCCCATGAGCTGGAACCAAACTAGCTATGCAGTATGCACGTATCTCACGTACACATCTTCTAGCATGTGACCTATACTACATGCAAACAAAATACAACCATGCACATACTAATGACAAGATTAAACTCTAACAGCATTCACCTTATATATCAAATAGAATCAGCACACAGCAGCAGAACGCAAACAGAAACTTGCTCACCATGGAACCCGAATCAACAGTGGCGACTGCAGCCTCGCGATTCACCGTCCCCTTGCCTGATGGATGCCGCGCAGCCATGGACGCCTCACAGGGCGCAGCCGAGTACGGCGCGGTCGCCTCGCCCCACACACCTTGGCTATGGCCGGCAGAGGAGGGTGCCACATCACGCTCGCCGGCAGAGCTCGGCTGCGGCGAAAGCATTCCGCTCGTGACCTTGCTGCACGAGCTATCCTCCTCCTCCTCCCGTCGGCGAAGGCGTCCCGCTCGCCGCACGCCGCTCGCCGCCGGATTCGCCTCCCCTCGACGACATTGCCTGGAGCCAGGGGAGCGGTGGAAGTTGGAAGAGCAAAAATATTGTTTAAAAAAAAAAACCACGCGTGTGGATCGGATTTGGTCGGAAGCGGGTCGAAATAAAACGGATCCTAACCCGACAAAGGACTCGGCCTGATAACGTAACACGAATCTTGACGTCCATCCAAAGGCTAAGAATTTAAGTGCGATTTGAAAAAAAAAACGCTGGTGATGTATAGAAAAAACCTTTTTTAAGGGAAAGTTCCAAAGTTATATAGGTCTACTTCCTTAATTAATTTCTCCAATCTAGTAGTATACGACTAAAAGAAATTCATTAATTTCTCCAATCTAGTAGTATACGACTAAAAGAAATTCCACCAGTACCGTATACATATAGACGCGCGTAGTCCGAATCCTAACCGTACAAACCGTCGGGCGTATACATATACCACATAGTACCTAATTAACACTGATTTCCTCAACAAATAAAACAATCTTCAGATAGATAGATACGTCGGCGATCGAATCAAATCGAATCGATCGAGTTGGAGCGATTGATGGCGTCCTCATCGGCGCCGGCGGAGGAGGACATGGAGCTGATGCGGATAGGGAGGACGATCTTCCAATCCAAGGATTTGCTCTCCGGGACGTGCCGGAGGGACGCCTACTGCATCCGGTGCGGCGTCGCCTTCTGCTCCCACTGCTGCCGCTTCCACCACCACCACGTCGTCGTCTCGCGCTGGTACGACCCGCTGCTCCGCGTCGACCTCGACGGCGGCCGGCCGGTCCTCCCCACGCGGACGGCGGACGGGCGCCACGCGCTCCCGCGGCGAGTCGCGGCCTGCATGGCCGCCCAGGACTACACGTCCCGGCTGCCCAGGGACGCCTTCTGCACCCCCTGCGGCGCGTCGTTCCGCGCAGACCTCTGCTCCCACCACGACGTGCACACCGACGCGACCACCGGCGAGCCCCTCGCCGACGCCGTCGTGCGCATCGAGGAGCACGGCGGGCACGGGCTCCGAGTGGTGGACGGACCTCATGTGGCGACCCCGTGCTGACCGCCGTCGACGAGGAGGGGAGCTACTACGAGCTTCTCCCGGTGCTGAAGGCGACGGAGAGCAACTGCCTCCGCTGCGGCGACGACATGGAGGGGAAACTCCGGATTGGGTTTTACTGCTCGCTCGACTGCTTTCGAGAGGACCAGCGGACCATCCAGGAGAGGAGGCAGCGGAGGGTGGCAAGGCACGCCGTTGCTCGCGCGCATAACTGTAAATAGCTTCTCTCTTTTATTTCTGTATTTTTCTTTAAGGTTTTATGCGGAAAATGCTTACAATCAGATGTTCGATGCAATCACAGGTATCGAACGCCTCCACTCCATACTAGTAACATGTTTGTATTGTGATTCCTTTTTTTTTTACTCGGATGCTCTTACCTGTAATAACGTATATGCTTACAACAATTTTTTAAAAAATTTCAAACATTTTTTTTTCTTTACTTGTCCGATCAACAATATGATTATACCGCTGTATTCGTTATAACTAAATATTTACAATAAGATTTCATTTATTATATTTTGATTATTCATTTATTATATTTTGATTATTTTTTAAAACATAATTTTTAATGTTGTGCATAGTATTATTTATATGTTTCAATAAGTATTTCATAATGTTTCACCATTTTATTTATAAATGTTGCACACGGTATTTTTTTGTTTCGTACTTTCTACCAAATGTTTTAGCAAAATTAATTATTCTTGTGAATATATTGTATATATGTTTCACTTTCACATGCCTTTTTTAATTATTTCACTAGTTGGGATTAAATATTGTAATCAGTATTTTTAATACTAAGTGTTGCATCTCTTTGAAACACATTTGACTAAATGATGAAACAATTTTTTTATATAAAGGGTGAAACATCGCTCAATTTTTCTATTAAAATATAACCATATAAGATCTTATCATAAAGATTTAATTCTAATGAATACGATGTAATTATACCGTAGATTGGATAAATAGTTTTTTTAGATAAAACCATTTATAGTTTAAAAAATAAATGAGTATGAGTATGAGTATGATACATGCAAGAAGAAGGATGATATATATAAAAAGAGACCGTTGCTAGAGAGGTGTTCGATTTTTAGGCTTCCGTCGAAACGTCCGACACGAAGGCTTGCCATATTTCTATACTCCTTTTAAAGGAGGGCAATAGTGCTATCAATCACCATCCCAAGTATAGCAATTTTTTTATTTACCAGCTATTCTATCATGTTTTCTACCAAATACTCCATGTGCTTTAATGTGATAAAATAATCCCTTTAAATATACGATTATATCTTATTTCATCTATACATCTACATGATGAAATTGTCTAAAATCCTCACTATTGAGTTGTTTTAGTCTATAGCAAAGCACGAGTATTTAGCTAGTCTCTACTATTATAAAAATTAAAAATAATTATGTACTCACTTTGATTTTTCATATGTCGTTTTCAACTCATGTTGCTAGTCATATGCATGCGCGGGAGGTCCGTCACTGCCGCGCTCGCACGACGCAAGGCAGGCCTTTCAAGTAAGGGTGTAAGTGGCTAACCCGTAAAACCCATTTATAGATCAAAATAAACCACGAACTCGTCTATTTTAACCTATAAATGAGTTTGCGGCTGACCCACCCACACCCCTACTTCTAAGCCCAGGCCCCCAGCCCTGCATACGTGATCAATCGGATCGGAGTTGAGGCAGAGACTTGACTGGATCAAGAATCTGTGCTGGCGTGCCTCTCATGTCTCTCATGTTGGCCGCCACCGGCCGACGGCCGCCGAACTCGTCTCTGGACTCTTCTCCGGCATGCACGCATGCAACCCCACGTGCGGTTGTGTGGGCTGTGTGACTAATTTGGTCCGCCCGGCCGCAGTGATTGCCGTGCCGTGTCTCTGGTGCGCCTGCTTCCGCCGTTCTCGTGCAGCCTCGCCTCCCCATCCATCACCCATGCATGCGGTGGAAGATGTCGGCGCCGTGGTGCATTTTACTGGACCTCCCGAACAAGCTAGCTTAGCCGTAGCCGCGGCCAGGTGCGTGATAGATGTTCCCACTGCCACCGCCAATAGATGCCAGTGAGGTGTTAATTACACACTTACACTTGGACATGTCCACAGCACGGCGTCAGAGCTGCTCTTCGTGCACAGAACTAATTTTTCTGAGGCTACCACGTACTCGAGTTAGTCTTTGATTTACACTTCATTAGATCTGTACATATTGTCCTCTTTAGCCTTAGTTCTTTGTTTAAGAACTTAGCTAGGCTTCAAGGAGTAATAATTTCAGATTTCTTACGTATTCTGTACTTCCTTTTATTGCGTGAGTTTAGATGCTTTGTTTCTTTCGGGCTTTTGACGTGCGTCTGGAGATTCAAGAGATGTTTTACTCCTGTGTTGAGTTAAGTTTTATGTTCTGCCTACACCAACAGAGCTAGCAAAACTGTACGCAGAGATGCAACGATCCGAATCATCCGATTCTTCTGTCACAGACCCACAATTTCTATTAAGATCACGCAACATCCCAAAGTGTACACAACAAGGCTTTCTACTAGGCACTTACTCTTGCGCATGTATTTGCTAACTTGCTGCAAGTGCTATAGATTTTACATGCCTCCTCTGTTTTCTTTTTTAAATAGGTAACGCCGTTAACTTTTAAATACGCGTTTAACTTTTTATCTTATTCAAAAATTTTATTTAAATACATAAGATATAATTCATACTTAAAGTACTTTTAATGATAAAATAACTCATAACAAAATAAATGATAAGTATGTAATTTTTATAACAAAACAAATGGTTAAACGTGTGTTCAAAAGTCAATGACGTTATCTATTAAAATTATTGTCATTCATTAAGTACTCCCTTTCAGCTCGACGGTTTTTTTTCTCTCTCTTGACTCTCCTTAGGGACAACCTTGCTTCTCTCTATGTAACTGTAACTCAGTATGAACTTTTTAGTGATTGGTGATTGATATTTAGGGGGCGCAATTGGTTAGGTTGGATACGCAAGCATTTGAGGGGCGGCGGAAATAGCCCATGTTTTGAGGTCAATATATCTGTTATCACAGGGTGATCCAATGATACAATTGTCAAAGCTCAACTAGGTCACCTATATATGTCCCGTACGATTTGTGCGCATCCTCACATCGTAATCCTCTCCACTCTAACTCTCTCTTCAACCATGCTCTCTCTTTTTCCTCAACTTCTCATATTTTTTTGGTTGCAACACACTTGCACTTTTGTTAGTTATGTAAAAATTTTGTACTCCCTCCATTTTATCATATCATAAGTTACTTTGTATTTGGGCTAAATTGAATCTACTTAAGCTTGATCAAGTTTTACAACACCAAAAATATAAATCCATCCTTGAATATATTTTTGTTATGTGTTAATAATGTTGTTACATTTTTTTTATAAATTTGGTCGATTTGACTTGGGACAAACTGGCCACGGCAACTGTTATAAAAGTTAGTCGATATAGTGGAACGACGACTAACCTTCTCGATCGCTTCAGACATTGATTACCCAAGACATATCAGATGACGACATAGGAACACACGATATTTGTTAACGAAATTTAGCCGAAGCCTGCATCTCCGGGCCTCTGATTATGGGCGCTCCTCCCCAACCAACATAGCACCTAACAGCTACAAGTCCATGGCCATGCCGCCATCATCTCTTTGCGTGTCTACGCTACATTGTAGTCGCGATGGTTACATTGTGGTGTCTTTCTCTCTATTTAAGAGAAAGCCTATGATAGAGTCTGAGTCTAACTCTATCCTACACCTATTCCAACTCTAAGTCCAACTCCTAGTGGGACTAGTATATTCGATACCTATTCTAACAAACTTCATCTTGGCGAATATATGTCACCCAGAAGAAGTAGAATTACCATGCCGATCCACCGATCCTCCAGACTTAAGTTGTCTTCCTTTCCATCAAGAGACTCCACTATCCTTATAACGTCTCCTCTGGACTCCACCTGCAACAATGCTTCACCTCTCTTCTATCATCACAGTCGTCTTGCCAAGCGAAAATGGACTCCTTAATCGGGCACATCATAGACTCCCGGAAGACCATGTTCACTTTCATCTTCTATCTTAAATCTGATCTCATCTAATCCATGGCAGATAACCTTTGTCATCACCAAATAGATAAATCAAACTCACCAGACCGATAAGAAGAGAACCCTTTCTCCAATGTAGTCTTGTGAACCGAGCTAATAAATCCAACATCCATGCTTTCTGCATCCTTAGGCTGAACTCCATGATAATTTGAGAATTTCACCATTGCCTCGAATCACTCGAACAATTACCATCATAGTCTTTGCCTCCTCATCTTCAGTGACGCAGATTTCCATATATCCCCACCATGCCGACCCGCATATCCTGATATATCCTGTACTGCCAAACAGTATCATTGACCCCATCAACGATATTTGATCGGTTGTTGCCCCGATTTGACCACCTTGATCCGAGCATCCTAGCGCCCTCAGTATAATCGCCTGCTTGCAATCTAGCCTTCTCGTCCAGAACTGTTTCAGTTCTCCTGGTCCATGCCATGTACATGCCTGCCTTTTTCATTAAGCCGAAGCCAATATCGAGCCGTTGACCAAATCCACGTGCGGAGTGCTCATGCCTTGCCAAGCACACCGCTACCTCCTCGCACAAGAATTTGTTGCACACCAGGTCGTCAATGTATGTTGAACTGTAGCTTGAGCTTTGCAATTACTGTTTGTATCTCCATGACTCGGACTCATCTCTGAATATATCACAAACAGCCAGAGCCATAACTCGTCCTGCTACTTCGCCTAATCTTGATACCACTTGTTACAAAAATTAGTCGATATAGCGAAACGACAACTAACCTTCTCGATTACTTCAATCATTGATCACCCACCACACGTCAGATGACGACACAGGAATACATGATATTTGTTAACGAAGTTCAGCCGAAGTCTACATCTCCAGGGCACTGATTATGGACGCTCCTTCTCAACATTGTAGTCGCCATGGTTATATTGTGGTGCCCCCTCTCTATTTAAGAGAAAGAGAGAGCCTATGACAGAGTCCAACTCTAACTCTATCCTATACCTATTCTAATTCTAAGTCCAACTCCTAGTAGGACTAGTATATCAACTCCTAGTAGGACTAATATATTCAACACCTATTCTAACAGCCACACATCCGTTATTTCTCCCAAACCCGAAATTGCCCAGCACTTGTCGTTTCAGCGAGTCCTGGCACGCATCTGCAAGCAAGAGGCCAATCGAGAGTCGGGAATGCTGGATCAGGTTCTCCATCCATGCTCCATGCTGCACTTGCATGTCTATGCTGTCAGCAGGAAGTCTTTTTATCAACACGAGTGGAAGTCCGCACGTTTGCTCTGCGATTCATGGGGTATGTTTCCACTCTTGTGGAAGTAGTACTACCTCCATCTCAAAATATAGCTATTTTTAGCACAGTAACTTGTCCCAAAATGAAGCTATTTCTCTACCTACCCTCTTCTCTCAACAAATCATAACCATTTTCTTCACCTACTTTCTTCCCTCCACCAATCACAACCCTTCTCCAATCATCTTTATCTACTTTCTTAATATTCGTGCCTACCTCAAAAACGTTTACATTCTGGGACGGAGGTAGTAGTATGTATTCATCGGCGACACTAACAAGTGAGACCCAGCCACCCAGGAAGTCACGTGCATGAACATGGGCACGAGCGGCTCGCTCATGAAGACCGGATAACATGCATCCTCTAATCTAGCAGCAGCAACAACCTAGCCGGCACGAGGCGAAGCTGCACTGCGACAATTGCATGGTTCGATCCAATGATTTCTGATGTTTTCTACTCATGGCTGAGTACAAGCCCATTTAATTGGTGTGGACACACCTTTCCCATCCGTGTTGACCCCACCCCAGGGGTGACATGGACGACAAAAAGTCAGCTACCAGCACTCTCCTCTCTCCTCCTCCCTCTCACCTCACCGCCGTGTGAGCGGCTCGTCGGCAAAGCCAGAGGCCACGATGACGGTGGCAACAAGGCATTTTCTTCCTCCCTGAGGATGACAGGCTGGGGCACCAAGACGGTCCGATAGTTGGCACGCCCAGATCTGGTCTCTCCTCGACCAGTGCTGGTGAGGAGACCAATAGAAGAGGCGGCAGGGCTAGGGGCGTGGGAGGCCGACGAAGGAGGCGACGAGACTAGGGGCACAGGAGGCGATGTGCGGTGGAGTGATAGGTGGCGGGGTTGGAGGACGCAAAGGTGACACACAATGGAGTGGTGGTAGGGTAGAGGGCTAGCGTCACGGGATCTG
The DNA here is from genome assembly GCA_008326285.1 of Oryza officinalis. Lineage (NCBI taxonomy): Eukaryota > Viridiplantae > Streptophyta > Magnoliopsida > Poales > Poaceae > Oryza > Oryza officinalis. The sequence continues at coordinate 12,637,066 of BDMV01000001.1, read as the reverse complement.
GTGTTCTCTTGGTCAGATCTGATGCCCTCTTGTCTAGATTTGAAGCCTCACAAGTTGTGGCGGCCGTGGACCGGGCATGGTGGCGACGTATGTCGGGACTACCATGGAAGGTAGTGAGGCATGGCCGTGCGAGAGCGGCTGCATCCGCACCAGGGGAAGGGCGAATGTGGCAAGTGGGGGCCTGTGGCGGCGTGGTGATGCGGCTTGAGTAGGCCCCTGCGGCAGCATGGCGACATGGCAGATGGGCAACACAGGTCGCGGTGGTGCTTGCTGCTTCGTGTGTGGACAGGGTGGTCGCGTGTGTCAGCCTAGAGTTGGGGGCGATGGGCGGCGGGAAGAAGATGGCACTGTCGGTGTAGGTGCGTTTGGGGGCAGGCCGGTAGAGGAGTGCGGTGTGGCAGAGAGGGCGTGCTAGCAGAGTTCAGTTGGTAGCAGGACATCAGGGCTACGAAGGCAAGTGGAGGTAGACTATAGGTGAAAGCCTTGCCCAACTTCCATGTCCGAGCCGATAACGACGACGTCTTATTAGGCGTTGCGATCCCTCCTGAGGGTGTTGTTGAGAAGCCTCCATCTACCTCTAGCGGGAGCATGCGTATGTAAACCAAGTCCAAGTTTGGACGGTGGTAGTGGCGCTTCTGGCACCGTGACCTCCCTGGAGGCGCCGGTCTAGGAGATCCCCGCTTTTCTTGCCTGTCTCACCTTTGAGTAGTTCGGTTTTCGGCGACGCTCTAGAATGTTACCATTAGGTTTGTTCGAGGGAGGAATGGATCATCTTCTCTCTCGCCCCCTCCCTCGTCAAATCTTTCTACGTAGTGATGGCTAAGAGCTCGTGGTTGATTAGCTGTTTGGAGTTGGTGCTAGGCGAGACGTTTGTGTCCCCTTCGTTAGGCTGGCGGCATCCAGTCACACATAGCGACGACTGGATTGGTGCCGGTTCCTTTTCCTTGGGTGTGTGAATAGGAGTCGTTGGTGCACGATGGTGTTGTTTTTTTCCTATTAATGCCTCCCAGGGTTAATCTTGTAATTTTTCCTACTCTATCAATATGAAACATCACACCATCTGATGTTGTTCGTTTTTTTAAAAAAAGTAATTGGTGTGGAACAAAATAAGATTTGATATGTAATGATAATTTGATAGAGTAATTTCAGGGGATTAGATGATATGAAGCAACCAGTGGCGGAGCCACCGCTCGGCTAGCTCGGGCAGCCGCCCGAGCTCATCGGCAAAAACTCTATTAAATTTTAATTTTGATGAGTAAATTGATGGTCAAATTTCTATTAGCAAATACTAGTTATATTGAAGTTTGCTTGGGCTCAAAAATTTTTTTGGCTCCACCACTAGAAGCAACCATGAATTATTTAGGATGTTTGCATAATCATAAACTCAAAGAGCGATGCTCCGGTGCTCTCTACTGATAGTATAATACTACCAGTAATATTAAGGGTAAATCAGTAATTTACTAATACAGTAATTAGATGTAACTTTGTCATTTATGTTTTTTTCCGGCTAGATCGATATGTGGTCATCCATTGCACTGGCATCGCTCATATTCCATCGATGAAGCCAAAAAACAAGAGAAAAAAATGGTATAGTCACTTCTAAATAACGATTATATTCCTTCGCATCTTTTTTTAACAATAATGTCCTTTTATGTTTTTATTATCGCTAAGTAGGATTGTAGGATGGTAGTATAAATAGATTCGTTCAGATTGTTTTTTACTATTAACAGGGAACATTGTAGCGAGGCTCAAACAGTGTTGCACCCGCGCGTGCAGGTAGGGAGTTACTCGAGCCGTTCTCCTCTGTGCATTTTTCCCCCACAGATGAAAAGCTAGGGTTTTCGTCGCGCCTCCTTCCGCTGCCCCCCTCCTTCCGCCGCCGGGTAGGGGCGCGAGCGCCGGCTCCCACCGTCGCCCCCCTCTCTTCCGTCGTCGGGCACGGCGTGTGCGCCGGCTCCCACCGTCGCGCCTCCTTCCGTCACCGGGCAGGGAGTGAGCGTGGGCCCCCTCCGTCGGCCGTCCTCCTTCTCTTCCACTGGTCTTCGTCACGCTCTCCGTCGACCCCTCATTTCACCGGGTTTCTTCCTCACGCTCTCTCCTCTTTGGTTCTCCCCGTCCAGATCTCCGGTAAGTGCAACGATGGTAGGAAGCCGCCCATTGATAAGTTGGGCATCCTCTTCCCTTTCTCACCTCCTTCTATTTCGTGTGTACTCTTTCTTTGATTTCCTCGGTTTTTTTGTGGATGACAGCATGTCCCCTTAATTAAAACAACTAGATGTACTAAAATTCCAAGAATTTTGGGTTGATTTGGGGGCAACAAAATGTTGGATAGGCTTGTTTTTTGTTATATGTTTGCCATGTACTGCCGGTCTATTTTGTAGATGTTGCTTGGAATGACTAAAAGTAATTTTCTTGCTTGAGCTGCTTATCTTTCAGATTTGTACACATGAGTATTTGTTAAATCAATTGTCTCGTAGCTCAGATCTGCACTATAGTTGTTGCTGATTTGCTCATTCAAGTTGGATCTGTGACCCTGTTAGTTGTGCATATTATTGCATTGGTTTATTTATGTCTGAGCAAATTTTCATGGTCGATGGTGTGTTTGCCAATGGAGGTAGCATCCCTTGGATGTGGCAGCCGTGGCATGGTAGTCTAGTAAGTTGTGAATATATATATACATTGAAGGCAACATACAAAGCAAATAACTTTCTTTAGTTAAAGCTCCTAGTTCATCAGCTATGCTGCAGACTGCATCAGTGCAATTCTGCACACCGCACACTCTAATGGATACAGCTATCAATTATGTTTGTAAAATGCAAACAATAAAACTTTAATTGTAGCTGGGTTTAATTTCTACATTTCAAGAAGTTGACAGGGGAAATTAACTTCTGGACAATGGACATCACTATAGAGTGTTTGCAGAAAACCTGGTAAGTGCTCATAGGACAAACCATTCATTCCCCCTAACATGAGTACTAAAATCAAGAATTCATTCCCCCTCACGTCCTCCGGCACAAAGATGGAGCAAAATCCAATGGATGAGGTGGGTGGGTCGGATTTTTAGGGTTTTGGGGGACCATACCTGCCGAGCTTCACGTGCGAGAGGACGGGGAACGCGGGGGGAAGAGGGGAGTCCGTGAGCCGCCGCCTCTTCCCTCCTCGCGCGGCGCCACCGGCCGTGCACCGCAGCACTTGGCGTGAGTGGGTTGTAGGGGATGGGGTCGATGGGAGGGAATGAATAGGGAACCGAGGGAGGATGGGACTCTGTGCGCCGCGGCCTGGTTGCTCCCGCGGTGGATGCTGGGAGGCGAGGGTCGGGGTCGCCGCCGGAGAAGAGGACGTCGGACGGCGGCCGCCACTGTGAGTGGTGAGTACTGCCACCGCGTGCAGGCGTTCCCTGCCGGGCTAGCACGGGGCCGGGCCGTGGCGGCACGCCTGAGTGAGGGACACGGCCCAATTGGTACAATGGGCTTATGGGCTGTTTGTGCCGGGCTGGCCTAGGCACGGCCCAGGCCAAGCAGGAGACCGACCTGCAGCGGGCAGCGTCGAGAAATCCTCGTCCATCCGCCCGACAAGCCGCTGGCGTCGAGGCTATTCCGTCGCCTGCCGTCACGAGCCATCGAGGAGCCAATTTAGAAATCCATGGCGTCTGAGGCCATTATTCCGCTGCGGCACCGCCTCGCATCCTCCCGCTGCGAGCCATCGAGACGTCGATTCCCCATCCTCCCAGGGTCAGCCACGGCCTGTTCGGTAGGAGAAGGGAAGGAAATTCAAAGTTCGGAGGAAGGAATTAGAGAAGGGATTACTTATGGGAGTTTCAGTTTTTCTCTTCATTTCTTGTTTGTTAATAGAGATAAAAATTAAGGTGAGAGTTAAATTTTAAGCGATGATGTACGATTGAGATTTATTTCGTGTACTTATAAAGAGAATTTCCTTCTAATTACCTGTTCTTACCTAGGTATTGAAAAGCTGTGAGTTTACTCTTAAACTTCTCTTCTCAATCCCTTCTAAAACTCCCACATCCACCAACCTAACAGTCCTCGTCCCTTAAACTTTTATTCTTTGGTCCTTCTTAACAATTATCCCAACCAAACGCGTCGGAATGGAAGTTCAGGAGATATGAATATTTTAAGAAAAAAAGTTTAAACGGTGAAATTAGGTAATTTTCATTAGTTAAGATCAGGTCAAAGAAGAATCACACCGTGATCTTAGGGGGTTCAGTTGACAGATTTATTCAAGCTTTGGCAAGCTTTCGGGATAAGGAAAGTAGTATATAATCGTTTCTACCTTTAATAAGTAGAGTCCTGAGTCGATGGAGTCGTGTTAGAATCGAACTCAGGGTATAGTTAGCCGATGTAAGTCATGTGGGAGTCGAAGTCTGTACTTGTTTCCTTAAGTTAGAGATAGAATCCTAGAATAGACCGATCGTAGTAGAGTTGGAGTTAGTATAACCTATGGGTATAAATATGTGCATCCATAGTTTTTGTGTGTCCAGATTTATAATTAAAAGTTATTATATTTTGGGATTGCGAAAGTATTAGTTTTTATTTTTAGTTTTGATGAATCCTCTCCCCAATTTCTTACCACGGTTGCTGGTAACAAATATAGTCGTTGACGTAGCACATTATAACACAAAAATATTAACCGCTTCCAATTTGGATGTGGCCACTGCTACAAAAACTAGGATTAAGAAACTAAGAACCAAGAAGAATTTGCCGACGGGTCCCTAATACTTATATTTTAAAACGGAGAAAAAACCGAGGTCACATCCAAATTATTAGGGAAAAAATACACTAGAGGTCCCTCATCTTGTCACCGAATTACAAAATCGTCCCTCAACCGAAAAACCAGATATATGACATCTCTCAACTTACAAAACCGGGTCACTATGTCCTTAGGCGGTTTTGTTTCTGGTTTTGTCCGACGTGGCAGCTAAGTCAGCGTGGGACCTATGTGGACCCCATATGTCAACCACTACTTCCTCTCCCCTCACCACCTTTCTTCCTCTCTTCGAGTGCGTGGCTAGTGGAGTCCTTCCCTTCAAGGAGCACGACCAGCAGGGGAGAAGTGCAGGCAGCAGTTGGCGATGTGGACGAGCGGGAAGGCTAGGGTGGGCCCTGTCGGTGTGCTGCTGGGGCGCCGCCTTGCCGCCAACGCCGAGGCAGGCGAGATACCTCTAGGCACGGCGTGCCAACGCCGCCATCTAGGCCGAGACCGACGCCACCATCACCGAGTTGTCGTCCGACGCCGCGCCGGCCTCCGTCGAGGACGGGATCGAGGTGCTGCAGGCGTACTCCAAGGAGGTCAGCCGCCGTCTCCTCGAGCTCACCAAGTCTTGCTCCGTCATGACTGCTCCGGCAGCGGCGACGGGCGCGACCTGCAGCCTTGCGAAGAAGAGGGAAGGAGGAGAGGAGCTGGGCGTGGGCGGCGGCGATGTCACCGACGTGGTGGGAAGGAGGGCCAGTGCGGAGGGCATGACCGGCGGCTGGCGGGGGAGGAGCGTGGCGGTGGCTCCTGGCCGCTCCTACCCCTGCTCCCCCGCGAGCTCGCTAAAGTCGAATGCGGCCTTGAGCTCGAGGTCGTTGTCGAGCTCCCAATTCATAGGCTCGATGACGCCGCCGCCGCCGCCCAGCTCCTCTCCACCGGCCGCCGCTCTTCCCCAATGCCACGCTGTCGCCGCGCAACCTCCGAGCTTCCTCCACTCTCTCTCCCCTCAAACTTTCCCCATTGCCATCGCCGTCGGTGTTCCTTGAAGCCACCCGTCGGCAGCTGCCACTTCAATCCCCAGCGCCGCTGCAACCGGGGCCACCTCCTCGCCACCGTCAAGGTCTCCCATAGCCGCCGTAGTTGTGTCCCCTCCTCTGCTTGACATGAGAAAGAGAGAGAAGAGAGAAAAAGGAAGAAGAAGGGGATCGGACAAATGAGCCTACCTTTTTTATTATTTTATTATTTATTTTATCAAACTGCCATGTAAGCGCCTCGTCAATGTCACATGGGACGAAGACCTAGTTAAAGGAGCCAAGTAGGCGTCACGTCAGCCAAAATCGGAGACAATACCACCGAGGGACCTCGTATGCACTAGTTTTAAAAGTTAGAGGATGCGTTGTATTTGGTTTTTTGGTTGAGCGACGATTTTGTAATTCGGTGACAAGATGAGGGACCTCAGGTGTACTTTTTCCAATTATTAGTACTAAATCACATGGAGACCAAGTGCCCAACAACACTTTCGGCCCAGCCCGCATAATCCCTAGGCGTCGCGAGGCCCGCGCACCGCCTCGCCACTCGCAGCTGCCGTCCTCGTCGGAGGCGCTCGTGTCGCCGCCCTCCGCTGCCGACGGCGACAGGAAGGTCGTACACCATCTCCCCCCGTCGCGGACGGCGACAGCTGCTCCGTCCCCGTCGAAGGTGCAGCGTCCCTCACCGCCGGCGGCGGCGGCAGAGGATTGGCTCCTCGGTTTCCTCAGATTGTTACCATCCGAAGCCGGACACAAGGTGCCTTACTAATCCCATGCCTTCTCATCTGCTTGGATCCAAATTCTTGCTTCCTAAGTTCTATTAGACTGGTTGGATTTGATGGAGACGATGCAGAAGTTTAAGAACTGTTGCCCTAGGCCTGGGCGCAAGAAAAAAAAAGTCCGATTGCTCCACACGAAATGGGTACTAGTCTTTTGAGTTTCTCAGTTAGATCTCCTCTTATAATAGTGCGGCAGATCAGATAAGAACAGCTTATGGTGGCCAAACATGTGGGAAGAATAGTTTTGAATCGATATCAGTAGTTCAGTTCATAACTTCAGATTTTTCTAAATTTAGGAATTATTATTTTGAGAAGTTTGATAGAGTAGCATTCGCACCACTCTTTGAGAAATATCTGTATGGTATAGATGTTTGACATTGCAGAAGCCAAGGGGAAGTGAAAAAAAACACTGATTCACCTTTTCTTTTCCTGAAAGATAACAGACACTAAATCATCAAATAGAGGAAACAACTTAGTGCCACGGTGGTCAAGATGGCTGGGCAGTCTGACCCTCATCTCTCCATCTTCTCACCCTCAGAGGTAACCATGCCTACCTCAATCCTTTCCTCATCGAATCATTCCAAGAGCTTGGGTCTGGATTCATGGTTTCCAAGTTCATTTTGTTGGCCTATGTGCAACTGGTTGGTGCAGGTGGAGTTTGTGGCGGAGGATGAGATCGTTGAGATCGTCCCTAACATTCGCATGGAGGCCCTCAACATGATCTGTGTGAGTTGGCTGTCCCTTCACTGGCATCTATTTTCATCCATTTCTATTTTCGAATACTCTCCCTGTCCACTCGTTTTACCTCACATTTTTTTGGGGGTTTCTGAGCGTATCTTTCCTAGGTACTTTATGAATGGTTAGCTACATTGTGCTCAAAATTTATGTGTTTTGCTGTGATTGCTCTTCACTTCACTGGCTAGTGATAGATTCCTTTTGCTGTTTCATTGACTATTGGTTGCTTTTCCTCAGCTCATTTTCCAGATGAGGTTTTCTGTTTTCTGTTCCACATGAGGTTTTGTGCTCTTTGAAGCCTCAATTGGTCAGTTTTGGTCAACACAATACTCACTCTCACTAATTCGCCATATAGGGGGATTTTGGGCCCTTCTTTCCGCAAATTCCAAGCAAAGTGCCTCTTTGGCTCGCAGTTGCACTCAAGAAGCGTGGCAAATGTACCATACGCACACCTGACTGGATGACTGTTGGTAACTTCTTGCTTGCTTATCTGAGCTGTTTAATCTCCTGTTTTATCATAGCCAACAGGTTTATACTATCTGCTGGTATAAATGAAAGAACCATAAAGAAAGGAGGCTCTGTGCCTAAACTTATTACCAATAGTAAACTAGTAATGCATACAACCTACAAGACAGATTGCCTAGCTATTACATTCTTTTCCCTGAAATTGCTTGTCTGTGCACTCTTAGCATTTAATGTCACAATATAATAGAATGATACTGTTTATATTTGACATGCTTTCATGTGTCTTAGATTCCGAGTGCCTGATTGCATATTTGTCTGTGTTACTACTTTACATTTTCATGGTATGCGGTCTGTTTCACCCTTTAACTATTTGTTGTTAGACCGCTTGACACAGGTATTAGATGCAGAAAGAGAGTCACCCAAAGAATTTCAGCCATTGCCATTCCACTATATTGAAATATCTAAGCTTCTCTTTGATCAGTAAGTATTCATATTCATAGTAACTCTGTAATTGTAGTTATTCTATAATAAGAATGTGCAAAACTTATTTCTCTCTCTCTCGCTCTCTCTTTTTATGTCAAGTGCTCGCGATGACATTTCAGATGCATACTTGGTGAGTTACAGAAACCTTCGGAAGAAATTTCCATTGTCTAGTTGGCTCTGATATTCTTTGGAAACAAAATTGCTTACTTCTAGCTGCATGCAGGTAAGATCTTTGATTGAGGACATCAGAGATGTCAGATTCCATAAGGTTGAGACTGGACTGGAGACAATATCTGGCCGTACTCATGCTGTAAAGGTAATCTTCTTTCCACCCTATAGCTACTGACCTACTGTATCTACTGCTTGTCCTGGCTGCTCAGATTGTGTTGAAGCTATTCCATGTGTTATACCTTTGTTCTATTTACTACTAGCATTTCTTTTTTTAAATCAGAAGTTTTTGTATTGTATATAAACTATAAACTTAACCTTTCTCATAAGCATCACTAACAAAATAAGCATACAACTCCCCTATTTGTGATGTCACATGATTGCCATTGTAAATTGTGTATGCTTGCATGTTCTTTTCCAAACTCTTACTCAATATTTACCATCAGACTTCTTAAATTATGACCCATTATCATCCTTTTTCCCTGCTTACCTCACACACATATATATTTTTCATTTATACAGCTAAAAAATCTCTCTGCAATGGAAGTGAATATCGTTCGTCCTTTCATGGTGAGAACTTTACAAGCATTCTATAAGCATGATAGCCCACAGATGATTCAGCAGGCAGATAACACAGGGAGCAGACCAACACCAGTTACAGACCGTGGTCCAAGAGTAAGTCTTCATTTTTTCCTCATATGATTTGTTCTGGTTTCCTAGAATGAGTTGTTTCTTTATCAAAATTCGCTCTAAGATGATGTACATGAATGGTTTCGTACCAACGGTGCATAATAACTTACTAAATAGAATTTAACATGTTACTCATTTCTGCTATGATCCATCAATATACATTCATAATGTCCCTTCTTTTTTTTTAGAGAGATCTAAGGCGCAGGTAACAAGCAGGATGTGCATGCGTCTATCCCTTGAATTTTACTGTGTGTAGATTGCAGTAATGAAGGTACCTGCTCCGCTTGCTTGCGATGTTCTTTATCTCACTAGTTAGAAGCCAACTTCATTTCCCCAATTTGTTGTGTGTACCAAATTATATATTGACACTAATGCGTAGGACTATTACATTAGACATGGTTTTGTTTCTGAAGAAGCGGAGGTAGTAAGATACATCAATTGTCTGTCACAACAGGGAGATTTCTCATGTATTCTGGATGAATATTACTTATGTGATGTATTTTTACTATTTCTGGCATAGCCTAAATCTCCTGACTGTCTTCGAGTTATGATTTCTTCTTTGTGCTTGCTATTTTTTTAATCATTTTAGGTGCTATCCTTCTGTGATTTATGTATATGAATCTAAGCAGCCCTGTTAAGAACTGATATTTCTCTGTTGATGTTGTATTTCAAATTCATCATCAGATCAGATGATTTTTTTTTAATTCGGGTGATTGGATCCGCTCAGTTAGAGTTATGCTCACCAATTATAGTGGAAGTACTGGGCAAGTATTATTAACCCTGTTAACATCTTATTCTTATCGTTAGGTGTCAGTTGGTCATCTCCAGATTGGGCAAGAGCTGGCACCGTCTCATCGTAATACCGGAATGCCAGAAGTTGTCCTCAGTTTGTCTATAATTGATACTACGTGTTTCCTCATTTCTGACATAGGAAGACACATCTTGGGCTGGAATGCCCATCAGCCATCCTGGGCCGGTGTAATTAGATGAACTGCATACAAATTTGTCATTCGACTTAGATCCATGTTGGTTACTAGGGTGTGTACTGTGCAATAACAAACGTCGTCAGCTCGAAGAAATCCCAATCTCTCAACCTCCGACAACAGATTAGTTTCATCAACTTGAGGTTTAGGAACATAGTTAGTGCTGCACATGAGTTCATCCTACAGCGAGCGACTACCATTAAAAAAAGATTTTTTTAAAAGATACCCTCGGATAGATATGGGCTGTCTATTCGATTTGATCAAACGTACAAGAATCAATCCTGCTACACTCGGCGGTAGGATTGATACTCGTGAAATTTTTATGCGCCTTTTACTGTGTTTTTGTCAATCGACCGAGAGAGATGTTTCGTCCGGTGAGGCAGCGGCGACTGCACCAGCTGCCGGCCAAGCACATATGCATCGTGCAATTTCCGAGAATGAAAACAACACGTGAGACAGGTCACAAGAACTAGTGGAGGACTAGCTCTAGCAGTTCACTGGACAGGATGGGATTAGGTTCGGATTGGGATTTCTTTTTCCTTTGTTGCTTTGAAAAAAGATATCTTTATTTTCTTTTGTCTAGTGACGTTTGCAGTGAAGAAAGAAAAGAGATTTCTTTTCTTTCTTTGGACCAGGCAGTGACGTTTGCAGTGATTACAACTTGTTTGTTCAATCTGATGATGATTACCACTCCTATATCTACGGGAGATGTTCATCAGTTGACTCCCATCATCTCGCAAACTACGACAAAAGCAGCTCGCAAACTGTGAACTGTCGGCCATGGCGGCTGCTGGTGAAGCTGCAGGAGGCGGGGACAAGTACCGGTCGTTCATGTACGGCGAGGGCGAGAAGGACACCGTGTGGAGGCTTGGAGCCCCTCCCAACTACGGCGTCGTCAACAAGCTCTTCGAGGAAGAGAGAACCAAGGTAATTTCACGGTGAACACTCGTCAGAATTCATAACTAACGCCGCAGAGATCGAAGCAGATATTGTGATCAAGTTGAAAGCATCGTTGTGCACTTGTCATCAGGAATGGCCAGAGGGGTCTCTGGAGGAGAAGGTCCAGAGATTGCTGAAGACCTGGGAGATGGAGCTCGTCCACAAGGTGCGACCCGAGGACCACAAGAGCGTCCACACACAGAAATTCTGCGCGAGCACCAATGGTGAGAGCTCGTTAATCCGTTCTGCATGAGTGTGGGTCTTTCTCGTAATCTATACTACTTAAAATGTTAAAATGTTAGTAGTGATAGTTATTGAGTCACATTACCCCTACCACTACATTTGGGTCCCATAATCTCTACCATCACACGAGTCCTTTCCTGTTTTACTGTTGGCTCTTCCTCAAATTCAAAATCACATACTTATTCAATAAAAGTACTACTTGACTAAATATGTTCTTAATTGATTTGATAAGCTAGAAACTTGAATTTTCTTTGTCATAACACACGGGCTCTTGGCTAGTAGTTAAAAAAAAAACCATTGGCATGGCTGTAGGGATGAGATTTCTGAGCTGGAAGGAGGTGATGGCCATCGGCGGCTATAATGCGTTCCTACAGACAAAGCTGCCGCCGGAGCACCGCATCTACGACCCGGACAAGGAGACGCTGGAGTCCGGAATGGCCACCTTCCTGACGGCGTTCCCCCGCGGCTTCGCCATCGAGGTGCTCGATGTCTACAGCGGCCCGCCACGGATCGTTTTCAAGTTCCGGCATTGGGGATACATGGAGGGCCCTTTCAAGGAGCACTCTCCTCATGGCAAGCGAGTCGAGTTCTTCGGCGTCTGCATCTTCCATGTAAGCTATAGATGTCTTTTCAGACAAGGAAGATGATTACATCCTTGACCGCTGAATCTAGAATACACGTGGCCATAAAGTTTTAAGTTTTTTTTTAAAAAAAGTCCCAATAAAGAAACTCCTATGAGATGAAATAAGCAAAGCTCAACGTGCAACAAAAACCGCTATTAAATTAAATAAGCAAAACATTGAATAAGTAGAAACATGTAAAGCTTGATGCATTAAGAAAAAGCATCTACGAAGCCTATTAGTAGTAGAAGCATAGGCCAGAAGGTTCCAAATACCAGTTTGTCTCCAATTGCCATCAGTTACTGGATTTTAACCCTTTTTTTAAGGGAAGTTTATAGCGGATTTTATCATTAAAGGTTGAAATCCAAAACTTTCAATTTTTACCCATTACCACCAGCCAGAAAAATTGCAAATTCAAAATCTGAACACTTTTTAATTCTTCCGATTGATAACCACCACTTATATACGTAACACTCACAGTTCTATGTTGGCTATGCGGCATTAGGTCGACGAGGAGATGAAGGTGGAGAAGGTAGAATACTTCTACGAGCGCGGCAATTTCCTCGCGAGCTTCTTGAGCGCGCCTGCTGCTGCTACTACTGAGCCTGCGTCAGGCTCAGGATGCCCTGTGATGGGAGGAAATTAAACTGAAGCACCGGGGAACCAACACAACATGTCACACATTCGAATGTACTCAGATTACCAACAGATCTGCACCTGCTTTTTATTCCATACTAGTAGTAAATAAAAGAGATTTGTTTGGATGGTACAAATTAAAGTGCAAACACCACTTGTGGTGGGCACCTGTAGAGAAGTTTTACTTGCTCTTTTGGCATGGAAGAAGAAAGTTACATTGACATGATTTAGGCCTTGTTTGTTTCAGCTTAAGATTATTGTAATTTCAGCTTAAGATTATTGTAATCTAGATTATTAAGTCAGATAACTATATAAGATGAATTATAATAAGTTGGCATAGAATAAATTGTGAGCTGTTTGTTTCTCTGAATTATTGGAAGCATAGATTATTGGGTTTGAAAGGCTAAAGTCTATAATGCCATCAAAATAGTTGAGTAGAACTCTGACAAATAAAGTTCAACCTCCATATTTCGAGCAAATTAAAACATCTTCCTCCTCCATTGATGTATGGATCATATATACATTATTTACCGGCTTTATCAAAGCACCGTGGAAGATGGCTGCACATACCAATGCTTCAATCGCTCTTATTCAAAGTATCATGGGATCCTTGCCCTATTCATTCCAGCATAAAAGAAAACTTATGTGACAAAACAGTCTTCAGACATATTTCTTTTAGATAATGGAAATGAATTACATCTTCGACTTCTGTCATTTAGATAATGGAAATGAATTATATCTCCACAACCATAAATTTTTTTAAAAAATAGAGATAAAAATAAATTAAAATAAGAAGTAAGATGATGGGATAAATCCCCAACTCTCCTTTATTATTAACTAACGTTAAACCACATAGATTTTTCTAGCTATCAATTCTAATGGAACTACGCCACCCATAGTGATAAACCTTGAACTCCACTTGATACGCTCAGGGATTTGGTTGTCCCGATCTTTCGGTGAGTTGATGATAACTACGATTTGGAAAAAACGTTGACGACCTGACTACAACCATACGAGACGTTGTTGTGTTGCGCCTTAGTGATCGATACACCTCTCTGTAGGTTGTTGATCTTGTCGGTGCAGATCAACCTTATTCCTGCAAGCAAATCGAAGAAACAAGTAAGAACAAGATAAAAGCAATTCGAATTGCAAATAGGGATTAAAGCACACAATAAGTTGGAGTTTCGTTACGAGCAAACCGGCGATCTAACCGATCACGGAATTACACGGCAAAGTAGCGAAGCTAATCTTTAATTTAAACAAAACCCAAGAAACCTGAAGGGGTACCTAGCTATTTAAGAGGGTGGGAGGATGACCAAGAGGTCCCAAGGGTCGTGCTCCATCAGGTTGGGGCGCACCCCCACATGGACCCCACCTGGGCCGGGGTCCCAGATGAAGTTACAAGCCCATAGACCCATTATAGGTGATACATCACATTGTTTTTTCAATTGTGGATGACTCAGATAGAATTTGGAGATGAGGCTGAATTCATTGGAAAGAGGACTCCAAGAGATTTCCATCAAGTACTCATGGGCCCAAAACAGAGCTTGTATGCATATTTGGCGGCCGTTTGAAGTTAGCACTGTAGCAGGTGGCCGAATTGAATTCCTGAATTTGGACTACTTGATCTAGATGTCTTCCAGTTGTCCTATGATGTAAGCAATGGTTGTATCAATGGTAGTCATGCTCACATCATACAGTGAAATAAGAGACCCTTGGCTACTGATTTCAAGAGTGTAGCACCATTGCACATAGTATCCTACTCCTCCTATGATAGCATCGTAGACCAAAAATAGAGCCAATAGAAAGACATGAAGATAACCTGTATAGGATTAGTCAATTGTTTACCATTAAAAACTTTATCATTATGGCAATGCCAAATTGACCAACGTACAACACTAGCTCCAATTAGAATCATTTTTTATGGACCTAGATACCCCTCCAAGCCAATTACCAAAACTATTTTTGATGTTAGGGGCGAAGAGATATTAAAAGCAAAAAACACACATCTCCAAACAAACTGAGTGTAACATACCAAAAATTCAAATTTCGAATTTTGACTTCAGTTAAATAATAAAATTGTGTTTTCGAGTCTAAATTAAAAAAAATGAAAGTAAAGCCCAAACATAACATTTCTGGTTGGTTATAAACTAAAATATAATTTTTCTACCATTTAAATATATATTTAAAATAGGAATACTTAAGGGTAGGTGAACTCATTGAATTTTTAAAAATAATTGGTGCAATATAAAATCATGGAGAAATTCATGTAGGTACTATTTAATATATGTAACTCACTGGAATTTTGGTATAAATTAATATGTAAAATTGATACCCCAAATAATTAGGTCAAAACAGTCAACCCATAGGTTAATACTAAACCCTAATCGGCAAAAACGACACACATCTCATAAATGGATTTTATCACATGAAAATGTATATGGAACATAATTTATTCAAATACTAACTTATTTATCATGAATTGATATAATTTTTCCAGAATTTATTTTATTATTTTGACCTCTTAAAAATTCAATCTATTTTCAGCTAGGCCTATTTTCTCTATTTTCCTGGGAATAAAATATAGAATATTTTTGTGTGCAACCAAGGAAAATGGAATCTAGGTGTTTTTATATACCACCAGTAAAATCCACATTAATTTATCATGCACAAAAAACTAAGTTATAGAATTAAAGAGAAGGGAGAAAGAAATACATATGGAAAAATATTTTGTGAATCACCTGTGCAGTAGATCATCAAGAAACCTACCCTTTTCTCTCTGCCATGTGGGTCCCAGCCCTGGTGGGACCCACCTGTCGGTCACACAACCGTTCCACCTCCTTCTCCAAGCCAGGAACGGCTGCCACGTCGCAAACACGGGCCAGCACGCCAGAGCGCCGCCTCGCCGTCCACCGCAATTCCGATCTCCACTATAAATAGCACCGCTTTGCCCACCGACAAAGCTTTTCATCCTCGCCGCGTTCCACCCAAAACCCTAGCAAGATCGTCTCGAGAGCTCCGGGAGAGAACTCATCTTCTCCGGCGCCGTCAAGATCCACCACCGTCGTCGTCATTCTCCGGTGAGCCTCGCCGCAAACCAACCGTGGGAACACGATCCTCTATCCATGCCTAAACCCTCTGTACCTTCTTCCTTGATTTGGCGCAGATTGAGCACCTCGTGCAGAGCTCATCGGCGTCCCCGGTGTCCAGAGCGCCGTCGTGGATCGCATCACCGTTCTCGTCGATCCGAAGGAGCTCTAGCTAGACCCCAGGGGCAAGACACCCAAGTGAATTCAAGCCGAGGCGTTGCCGTTGAAGAGATCCCCTTCGTCTTCCCCAAGTCCGGCCGCCGGCCATCGTCGTCGATTTCTCGTCCTCGGGTGAGTTCTGGCGCAATTCCTCTCGCGGATAGCAACCCTAGGGCATCTCTAATCTTGTGCATGTGTCACTTTGACAGGAGATTGGCCGCTCTTCGCTGTCGCCGTTGTCCTGCCTGTTTCTGCCGCCACCGGAGTTGTCTTCACGTCGCCGCCGCTGTCCAAGCTTCGCCGAGCCCAAAGAGACCTTAAGTGAGCATCCACGATCTCCGTAGGTTCGTTCGATTGCATGCATGGTTTTGCACCGAGCCGAGCTAGAACCCGAGATGACCTAGCATGCCGAAGCACTCCGCCGCTCACACCGTCGCCGGTGTTGATCCCGACCACCACAGCCAGCGCCACGACCATTGACGGGTTCGCCAGCCTCTCCTCCATCTTTTCTCTTTTGGCCGCACCTCGCGAAACCCCGCCGTTTGCCGCCGGCGTCGACGACAAACTCGTCGGCCACCGCCTCCAGCCACTACCCTCGGCCTCTCCCTCACTGAGCCGCTGACCTGCGGGCCCCACTGCATCTAAGTAGCCGAGGTTCGATCTGTAAAGAAGATAAAACCCTCTATGCCAATGTGTAAACATGCAACCTATGACATGTGGGACCAAGGACCTCTTGGCAATTAATTAGAAACTTGTGTACTCTTAATGAAGATGCATTTAGACATGTGCTGGGGACTTCGGGTTGAATCTCTAGAAACCCAGGGAATTTTCTGCAAAAGTACAGAGGCTGACCAGTGGACCCTTTACCTTTAAAATGTGAAAATATTAAAGGAAATATTCAAAACAATAATTTTACAACAGGAAAATGAGAGAAACTTGTAAAATGCATATAAAATTCATTTTAACTCCATTTGAGATGAATCAAATTTCTATGGATTCACAAAATTGTAAACTTTAATATGGTAAGATTAAACATGATGCCTACAGTAGAAGAAATATCTCTAAAAATTAATATATGGAATACTTAACATATAGCATATACTAATTGATAAAATCTATACAAAATTCATTCTAACTCCAAATAATATAATTCCAGATGGGTTAGGTTGTTAATCTTATAGACTTGGTTTTTATAAACTTAAGAGTAGTACATATAGTACTAGAAACATATTTAAAATTTTTATAATAAGTAAGACTTATAATATGTCATTTAAATTGTTAAATTCATTATAAATTCATGCTAGCTTTAAATATTGTGAATTAAATTTTGTTAAACTTTGGAGAAAGTACTCTCTGCTGCAGTAACCTAAGACTTTACCAATCCTGAACCCAAAATGCACTTAGAGCTAAATAGAGCCTAATTAATTCATTTCTAGTATTAGACTTTTAAAAATTTATAATTCACAAATGCAATATGATAAAATAGAAATTCCTTCACCACAAATTATAAACCCACAGCCTCTAACCACACTAGTGAATCCATGCATTTTAGAGCATTTTGAATACTTGTATGTTTCGGTATTTATTCGATTATCGATATTTCTTTTAGAAGACGATTACGTTGTTGGTGAGAAGGTTTAACTTTTCGCTGACTCCAGTAAGGACATCCATCAAGGCAAGTTATGCCCTCCTCCTTTGAACACTTTGATCCTATGTTTTTATTGGGCAAACGTTTTTCTATTGCAAAGTTGCACGCGTTAGATAGTTATGTTTGGAAAAATTATTTTAAAGTGATGAAAAGGTAGTTATGACCTATTTGTTGCATAATCCTCCTTGAGAATTGTTATCCATGATGTTTGTAACCTTAGAATGATTTAGAGTACCCTATTTGTACTCAAATGGAAACCCCTACGCTTTTATAAAATGCAAATGCTTAGCCTTGCTTAGTAATAGATAAATCATGGTTATGGATCACTTATTATGTTATTTGAATCATTTCAAAACTTATGAACAGAGATGTTTTCTCTGCTTATTTGCGAACTGAAATAAAAGGAATGTGAATTTCAGACTTAGGCGGCAAGTGATATGCATATGGTGGTAGTTGCATATCGATAGGGGGAGTGTCCGCCTGAGTTGTTTAAGGACTGAACTACATATCACCCACTTATGTTTACTGTACATCCACATGTGTTATTTATGGGGATAACCTTGGCCTATTAAGTTAAGCATTTGTCTGACCTTGCATTCGGGAGGCCGTTGTAGTAGAGATAGTGGCCACTAGTGTACTGTGGGCTATCTATAGGAACTACCCATGTATGTGTTAATGATTGTGTTGAGTTTATTGCTAGCAACAAGTCTAGCTGGGTGTGATTACCATGAGGAGATGAGTGTAATGTTCCGCCTCACGGCATGGGCATCTAAGTCTGTCCAATACAACGATAACGTGCTTCGTGAGGGAACGGATGTGTTCGCCGTCACGGCATTAGGTTTAAGGTGTGGGCCCACCACCTAACGACTCTGGGACTTAAGCCTAGGGTGGATTCACACTTATCGTGCTCATGCAAGGTTAAACAATACTTAATATAAAAGCCTCGTTATGACCTCTAGACCGCACTCAACATGTAGAGTGTGGTAGTGCTTGGCCGGCACAAGACAAACTAGAGAGTTCATACCATGTGGGTAAAGCTGTACAAGCTCTGCAGAGTTATAAAAACTAATCGATTAGCCGTGCTCATGGTCATGAGCGGCATAGTGATGTGATATGGGTATACTTTTATGTTTTCCTAAATGCTTTTGAAACTAAATGTTTTGGAATGATAATGAGATTGATATATGTGATGTGATTGCCCTATTTTCGGATTGGATTGTGATAAAACACTACTATCTATTTATGTTGGTATCATGCCATGAATATTATGCTTTACCTTATTGTTGAAATGTTTTGTTCAAATTGCGTTGCAAATGAATTGTGAACTAAAATTAGCTTTATGCTGAAAACCTCGACTACATATAAGTCTCTCTTTGAATATAGCCTTCATGTATGTAGGTTTGACTGTGCGCTTGCCAATACATTAACTTGTTTAATGTACTGACACTTGTTAGACTAGAATATCCATTTTTGCAGGTATTTGAGTGTTGCGGGAATCGTTGTTTCTCTCAGGATTGGTCCTATCAAGGGGTTTACCCTAGTCGGAATGCTTGTGGGGAATTTGGGTAGACATGCTTTCGAAGGACTTTAACTAATTAGCCGAATGGCTATATGTAAGTAACTCTGATATTTGTCTCTAGTTATGTCTAAGTCACCTTACATGTATTTGAGTTAATACCATGGCTTAGATGAAAGTGCGAAGCTAGCATATTCCTGGGGCTAGCTAAGCATGAGTAAGGATTTTGAGCAATTGAGATGTTGTAGAGCTCAGCAATTTGAGTCAAGTCTCCTGAGATGTGTAACACATCTGGTCGCCATCTTCGAATGGTTTGACGGGCATGTCTCAGGCTGAAGTTGACTGGCACGCTGAGTCCCAGCAATATCTCTTTTGCTCATTATTCGGCATCGCGGAATTCATATCGAATGGTGTTATGTTGTGGTCATGGACACATTGAGGTTTGAGTGGCTATTTATGCATGTATGGATCCCTCTCAGCCAAGACCATGTGGTGACCACAAATATCACCGGACAATATGGATTTTGGGTGCTCGACACTGAGCAACATGACACTCAAAGAAAATATGTTGGATTGTCTCTTGTGCATAGCAGAAATAACAGTGTTTGTCTCTCCCCCAATTTTTTTAGCCAGGTTAACCTTCGTTAAGATTACTTTCTTGTGAAGAAACCACACAAAGACCTTGATCTTTAGTGAAACCTTTAAGTCCCATAAAATCCTCTTTTGGATCATAACATTAGAATTCATGATCGCGATATACATAGAGTTGATTGAAAATTGGCCATTCTTATGGAGCGACCATAAAAAGCAGTCATTTTTATTTAACAGAGTTATATTAGCTAGCCTGAGGATCAAATCATTCCACTCGATTAGCTTTTGGCCAACAATGGCTCTCCTAAAAGAGATATTCAATGACATTGTGCTCATAACCGCCACAGAAGACTATTTCTTTCGAACCACATTATATAAAGTAGGGTATTGATCTTTGAGAGCACGTGATCCCGACCACGTGTCTTCCCAAAATCTTATGCTTGTCTCATTGCCACATCTAAAAGACCCAAACCTAAGAAATTAGTCTTTCACTTTCATTAAATTGGCCTAGAATTGAGAAATACTTGTCTTGCTGGACATACCGGAGAGAGGTTTACCCTTTAAGTATTTATTTCGCAAAAGGTCTTGCCATACGCCTTCACCATTAACCAACCGGAAAAGCCATTTGCTTAACAAACAACAATTTTTTATATTAAGGTTATGGAGACCTAGTCCACCTTGATCTTTTGGTCGGCATATGTTTTCCCACTTAATTAGTTTATATTTTCTTTTCTGGTCATCATTACTCCAAAAAAAGTGACATAAAGTAATCAAATCTTTGAAGCTCACCTCGTGGAATTTCAAAGAAGGATAACATAAATAGGGGAAGGCTCGAAAGAATTGAGTTTAGAAGAACCAATCTCCCATCGTATGGCATGTTTTTGCCCTTCCATGTGCTGAGTTTCCTCTCAAATCTATCTTCAACTCCTTTCCAATCAACATTCTGGAGTTTTCGATAATGAGTGGGAATACCAAGATATCTAAAAGGGAAAGATCCCGAATTACAACCAAATAGTTGTATATATTGATTCTCCACTTCCTTGGCTTTTCCAAAACAAAAAATCTCACTTTTATGAAAGTTTTTTTCAGCCCTGAGAGTTGTTCGAACACATACAGGATGGCCTTCATGTTTTTGGCCTGTTCAAGGTCATGATCTCGAAAAAAAACAATGTATCATCGGCATATTGTAGAATGAACAAACCATCTTCCACTAAATGTGGAATGACACCTCTAATTTGACCATCGACTTTAGCTCTCTCAATGAGAACCGCTAACATGTCAACCACAATATTGAAAAGAATAGGCGACATTGGGTCCCCTTGTCTCAGGCCTTTGTGTGTTTGAAAATTATTACCCGAGTCATCATTGACTTTTATACGGATACTTCCCCCTTCAACCATTTTAGAAATCCAATGACACCACTGCTGAGAAAATCCCATCATGTGTAGTGTTTGTTGGAAGAATTGTCATTTGACTTTATCATAAGCCTTTTCAAAATCAATTTTGAAAATAACCCCATCCATATTTTTCTTGTGCAACTCATGAATAGTCTCATGTAAAATCACCACGCCTTCCATAATATTTCTACCAGGTAAAAAAGTCGTTTGGGTTGACAAATGACTTTGCGAGCAACTGATGTAATGCTATTAGTGCCAACTTTTGTGAAAATTTTGAAGCTGACATTCAGAAGGCAAATTGGCCTATACTGTTGATTTGTTTTGCATCGGCTCTTTTATGTAATAAAACAATAATTCCAAAGTTTAAACTAAAAAGAGGAAATGTCCCATTATGAAATTCCTTGAACAGAGCCATGAGATCATCCTTGATGACCTGTTAGAAAACTTGATAGAACTCTGCAAGAAAACCATCCGGACCTTTGGCCGAGTTATGTTCCATTTCAAAAACTGCTTGTTTGTCCTCTTTTTTGAAAATTTAGCAGTTAGGATGTCGTTTTCAAGGTTTGATACTTGTGGGATATCCTGAATTTGTTCCTCTATTAAAGAAACATGATTCATTTCCATCGGCCTGAATAAACCTTTATAATAATTGGTGATGTCCTCTTTGAGATTTTTATCACCGGTTATTATAGCCCCATCCTGCTCCAATTGAAAGATCGTTTGTTTATGATGCTTGCCATTGGATAAAAGATGATAGTATTTTGTATTACTATCTCCTTCAAGCAGGTGCTTAGCTTTGGATCGTTGGTACCAATATAGCTCTTCTTCCCGTAGTAGTTTTGCCAAGTCATTTTTGGGTTGCTTCAAAGAAGCTAGTTCTGCCGTTAAGAGAACTAAAAGTTCAGCTTTTTTTGTCTAGCACATCAATCAAAGCCAAAAGCTTTGATTTTTTTTCTTGTATGTGCCACTTGTACTTTGTGCCTAACCTCTTAAATATTGTCTCAAGCGAGCAATCCTATAATTCCAACGCTCCATGGGTGTGTTCCCCTTATTTATGTTATGCCATTTTTTAGCGACCATTTCATAGAAACCATCCCGTTGAAGCCAACCTAATTAAAAGCGGAAGAGTGATTGATTTCCCAAATGGGCATATAAACTAGATCTAAGTATAACAGGTGAATGATCTGAAATGGCACCTGGTAGGACTTAGCATGTTACCAAAGGAAATTTTTGTTCCCATTCGGTGTTCATTAACACTCTCTCTAACTTTCCATAAGCTGAATTTTCAAGGTTATTGGCCTAGGTGAATTGTTTCCCCGATAGATTAATTTCTCTCAAATTGAAACTATTGATCATTGCATTAAAAAGAAAAGGCTAACGGGGATCAAAAGAATTATTATTCTCTTCTTCTTGCGACCTGATGATATTAAAATCTCCTCCTACGAAAAAGGGTTGAGACTCATTACCGCAAGTATGCGCTAATTCTGTTAAGAATCGTTCTTTAAGTCTGGTTGAGAAGCACCATATACTATGTTAAAACCCATTTAAAATCGTCATCTTTATTTCTATAACAGTCTTCATTTATTTCTTTATTTAAAACCATCTTCAGACATATAACAGGCCAACTAAGATGCATGAGATGTGGGGAGAACAGTTTGTGAGTAGTACCTTCATAACTTGGACGTTATTACTGACAATCTTGTTCTTGAATCCTCAGCACAATAGCATCAATGAACTCGACAGTGTTCTGACACTTATCAAGGGTAAGTCGGAACTGATTTGTTAAATTTTGAAGATAATCTTATCAGAACATTTCTTAATAGAGGTTATACCATCTGCGGATTGTAATCTACGACTTTAAGTTTTCTCGATAGCGAAATACCATTTAACAAAAGGAGATAAGGCGGACGTCTACATTTGAACTTTCAGATAAACGGATAAGAATTCATCAGGGAGAACGCACACAAGAACTGATGTCATGAGACCTAGTGATCCAGAACCTGCACATCAAGCTAACATCGTCCTGCTGTTAGCAAAAGAGAAAGGCTTCCAACTTTCCAAAAATGTCAGAAGACAGAGTATACACATACGCTGAGCAAAAACCTTGAGCAATTTGATCGCTCTTGGCATCTCCATCATAGGTTTTTTTTATGCAGTTGCAACTTGCTTGCTTGCTTGAGAGTTATAACTTTCTCTTTTTCGTTAATACGTTTTTCAAACTGCTAAATGATATGTGTTTTTAAAAACTTTTTATACAAAGTTCTTTAGAAAATCAAATAAGTCATTCTTTTAAATTTATAATAATTAATACTCAATCAAATATACGCTAGTGACTTGTCGAACTGAGCCTAATTTTAGATGACTGAAATTCTTTGAGGCCTAAAGACCAAACCAATTGAATACGCACTACTAGATGTGCGAGAAGTTAGATGAAGGACGGGGGTTGATATCTGTATCATTAGAGGATTGACATTATCTCCATAAAGTTGATAACTTTAGAGGTCATTTGGTATGTGGATCCGCAAAATCAGATGAGTTAAAAGTTATATTGGAAGATCTGAATCCCCCTCCTAGATCACGACGGCCAGTGGGCCCTCATATGGCCCACATGGCATATACTCCTGACCCCGTACGCCCACCATGGACCGAGTCCACGGACGTTCGGCCGCCGTGTCTGCCTACTCTTCGTTCTCTTCGCCACGCTCCGGCCTTGTTCACGCCGCCGCGGGTCACTCCGATCGGAAGAGCTCGAATCCCTCCCCTCCTCGCCTCGCCTCGCCTGATCGAGAGCTACAGGCGACGCGGCCGGAGCGGCGAAGGGGCCAGGGCCATGGCGTTCGAGAAGATCGTGGTGGAGAACCCCGTCGTCGAGATGGACGGTGAGAAACCCCTCCTTCCCTCGCCCCCGCTCCCGATCGGAGCTCTCACTCGAGTGATTGATTGAACGACCTCGCGCTTCGCTGCGATCTACGTTACGGGAGATTGTTTTGGGTTCGGTGCCTTGGCTGCTGTCTGTCTGGCTGATTCGCTGGGTGGGGGGATTGTTTGGTTGTACTTAATCATGGTGGGTGGGTGGGTGAATTAGGATTGGTCTACTTGGATCTGAAATTCTAGGTGTTTCTAGGAAGAATGAAGTCGTCCTGAGTAGAAAGTGCGCTGAAAGTAGTTAAATAGCCTTCTTTTTGTGGAGAAAAAGTTCAACTTATTACATTAATAGTATCACTGCAATATCATTGATGAAATTTACTCGGAGATTATTCATGTGGAGAATATTGTGGAATATGAGAATTTTTTTTCCGAACCCATGCACCATCGCTTCCTTACAAGGGTTGGTAAACCCACATACCAATTTCAGTATAAACTACTAGTGCTGTATGGAGTACATTGTTCGAGTGGGCTTTGGTTTGTCCCTTAACATAACTTGTTGGCAGCCTTTCTTGCTTCGTTTGAAGTTCTGTGCTAAAAAGTTCCATGATTGGACTAAGTTGCACGTTTCAAAAAGACACCGTATTTTTGGCTAGCTCAATCATCCTTTGCTTACCGCAGATTGTAATGGTTATATATGAGTCTATGTGTTTTTTGCTTAGGTGATGAGATGACTCGAGTTATTTGGAAATGGATCAAAGATAAGGTCAGGTTCTTGTAACAATATATGTTTTTATTCTTGATTTTGGTGATTATTCACCTAGCATTGTTCCCAGCAGCTTTGTTTTGTTATGCTTTTGGTGCTGCTTCATCCATTAATGCTGGAATCGTGCTTAAGAAATGTTTTGGATATCTGTTTTGAACTTTTGATCATGCAGCTTATATTCCCTTTCTTGGACTTGGACATAAAATACTATGACTTAGGTCTACGTAATCGTGATGCTACTGGGGACAAAGTTACAACAGAGAGTGCAGAAGCTACCCTAAAGTAAGCCTGTAAGCCTCAATTGTTTGGCTTCACAGTTCTGGTCCACTATTTCTTCTTTTACCTTTTCAGCTAAATCAGTATTTTCTTAATTACTTTTTTGTGGTTTCCGTTAAAGCCTTTAGATTAGGTTGTTTCAATTATCCTAATTTTGTTTCAGGTACAATGTAGCCATCAAATGTGCAACTATCACTCCAGGTGATGTTCAGCAGAATTGCGCTTGTCAAAAGATGAGCATGATGTGTTAAACAATAGTTTTGGACGCTCAACCTAAATTTGATTTTGTGCCATGCTATTGATGAGCTTGCAGATGAAGGACGCATGAAAGAGTTTAATTTAAAAGCTATGTGGAAGAGTCCAAATGGGACAATAAGGAACATTTTGAACGGTAAACCTCTGTTGGTTGAATGTCTATGTTACTATGTTCTTGTTCTAGTTCAAATTTCATCAATAAAGGTTTTTCTGTTCTCTTATTACTTACTAGAGCAGAACTAATTGACTTCTGCAGGAACTGTTTTTCGAGAACCAATTATCTGCAAGAATATTCCTCGGCTTGTACCTGGTACGTAGGCTGTATCAAGAGACCAATGGTAGGACTTCATTTGTACTTATGCTACTTTTTATTCTTTCAGGGTGGACAAAGCCCATATGCATTGGAAGACATGCATTTGGTGATCAATACCGAGCAACAGATACAATTATTAGAGGGCCTGGGAAGCTGAAGTTAGTATTTGGTATGTGACTCAGTAAAGCTAATGTTATGACAAAGACTGCAAATCTAAACTTGTAGCAGCCAGGACTATATTTATTTTTAGCAGCCAGGACTAAATCTAAACACCAGAGAGAGATCTCTATGGTGTTTATCCTACTAGGAGTGATGCGGACCTCTACTTTCTGTTTCATATAGGCATCATTGGCTACAAAAAGGCTGTTTTTTAAAATTTAGGGACTTGATTGTTGGTATAGACATCACATGCCACCATATTGGCAAACACCAAATAGATTTGGTAATCATTATAGTTGCTGTCATCACATCAATTTCCAAGCATCATGTAGCTTAGTATTTTTTATAATTGACTAACTATAAGTTACCATTGTGTCAATGTCATCTTTACACTATCTTCTATTCATAACTGCCACAGATGGCAGAGAGGAACAAATAGAGTTGGACGTGTTCAACTTTACTGGTGCTGGTGGAGTAGCTTTGTCTATGTACAATACTGACGAGGTTTGTTTATGATATCCTGTATCAAGCTAGCTTTTGACACTGTATGTTCAAAAAAGGTTTTAAACTTGACAGCCTCTATTTTATGGTTTGTTCCAAACAGTCTATTCGGGCATTCGCTGAAGCTTCTATGAACATGGCTTACCAGAAAAGATGGCCACTTTATCTTAGCACCAAAAACACAATCCTCAAAAGATATGATGGAAGGTCAATAGTCAATCATCATATGCTATTTATTTTATTTGGATATGCATGAGTATGTCCAAATTGAAATATTACTTTTATATCAGGTTTAAAGATATATTTCAAGAGAACTATGAAACAAAATGGAGAGCCAAATTTGATGATGCAGGAATATGGTACAGCTATTTTCTGTCTACCTTGTTGTAGGTGCATGGAGCATTGTTTTCTCATTTATGTCCTATCATTTCTGACGTGGCATGCTGTGGCAGGTACGAACATCGGCTGATTGATGATATGGTGGCCTATGCCCTTAAGAGTGAAGGTGGCTATGTTTGGGCTTGCAAGAATTATGATGGGGATGTCCAGAGTGATCTAATTGCTCAAGGTTTTTGCTCATTATATGTGTATACTGCCTTCTGACCTTCCATTTGGAGAAAGATGAAAGTTCTTTGCTAAGAGCAGGATGATTTTACTTGTACTGCAGGTTTTGGATCACTAGGTCTCATGACATCAGTTCTGGTGTGTGTTCTCCCTGCTGGATTCTTATCTGTTTATCTGAAAGTTCAAATATAGAGTTATAGACACCTTATCTCCCTTTATTGATATGATGTTTCGCTATCGAGAATACTTGTAGATTACAATATGCTGATGGTATTAAAGTAAACGTTCTGATAAGATTATATTCTGAATTTAACAAATAAGTTCTACATTCCTTAGGTGTGCCCTGATGGTAGAACCATTGAAGCTGAAGCTGCTCATGGTACAGTCACACGCCACTACAGAGTTCACCAAAAAGGAGGCGAAACTAGTACAAATAGCATTGCTTCAATATTTGCTTGGACAACTGGACTAGGACATAGGTACGAGCTTCAATTAAACCTTAGTAACTAAGATCATTGAGCTTGCTTTTCACTTAATTAGTTTGGTCATAAATCTATATGCTCAGTTTTCCCATAACGGTTATGCTATTCTATTGTGATACATCATCTTTTAGTCTTTTTGTTAGTGTTGAGAGCAGAAAATTTAATCAACTAAACTTCAGTGAGAATTTCCATTCTTAAATAATTTGTTTCTGCTTGTTATATTTCGTGTTGTTTTTTTTTTGGTAAGTATGCTATAAAAATAATTATGTTTGTGAGTCCTGTGACTTGACTGTTGAACACATCTCAACAGGGCAAAACTCGATGACAATAAGCGATTGTTAGATTTCGTGCAAAAACTTGAAGCTGCTTGTGTGGGAACAGTGGAATCTGGAAAGATGACAAAGGATCTAGCACTTCTCGTACATGGGCCAAAGTAATTCCTGCTTCTCTTCTTTATTCTGTAGTAATAAATACACAAGACCTTTGATTGATTCTCCTGAAACTGTACAGTGTTAGCCGAGATAAGTATCTAAACACTGTCGAGTTCATTGATGCTGTTGCTGAGGATTTAAGAACAAGATTGCCAGTAACATCCAAGTTATGAAGGTACTACTCACAAGCTCTCCCTACCTCTCATCGTAGCTGGTGGTTATCCGTCTGTGGACTTTCTTTTGGTAACATAAGCTTTTGTTCCACGCAGGAATGAATAGGGAAGGACCGGGGACATGTTAGGATCCCGTGATACAGGTTTTATACATTTGTACTTAGAATAAGAGCTACCGAGCATGGTATGCACAACTATCAACCACGTTTCTCTGATAAAGTCTGGTAAAGATTGTATACATGCTCCATACAACAATGGAGGTGGAGGATGTTCTGCTCGGAATAAGAAGGTTGAACTTTATTAATCAGACTTCTACTTGACTACTTTGATGGTTAAATCATGCCCCATGTAGCTTAGTTCTTCCATGCCAAAAGAGCAAGTAGAACTTTCCTATAGGTACCCACCACAAGTGGTGTTTGTACTTTAATTTGTACCATACAATCAAAACTCTTTTATTCATTTACTAAAGTAGCATGGAATAAAAAGCAGGTGCAGATCTGTTGGTAATCTGATACTACCTCTGTCCGAGAATATAAGAGATTTTCTCTATGTAACTACATTGGAAAAATCCTTTCGGACGGAGGCAGTACGTTCGAATGGGTGTCATGTTGTGTTGGTCCCCAAATGCTTCACTTTAATTTCCTCCCATCACAGGGCATCCTGAGCCTGACGCAGCCTCAGTAGCAGCAGCAGGTGCGCTCAAGAAGCTCGCGAGGAAATTGCCGCGTTCGTAGAAGAATTCTGCCTTCTCTACCTTCATCTCCTCGTCAACCTAATGCCACATCGCCAACATAGAACCTTGTCAGGGTTACGCACTTCTAAATCCAGGTGGCCAGTATTAAGGCTTGTTATCAATTGGAAGGTATGAAAAAATTTCATAGTTTGAATTTACATTTTTCTGGCTGGTAAGGGGTAAAATGTTTGAAGTTTTAGATTTCAACTTTTAATGATGATACGTATAAAATCCCCCTTAAAGAGTTAAAAGACAGTACATAGTGGCGGCTAGTAATTGTAGACAAATTGGTATGTACTATTTTTAAATATACAACGCTATTAACTTTTAGATATGATATGATCATTTATCTTATTAAAAGAGTCGGTGTAAATATGTAAGAATATAAGTCATGTTTAAAATATACTTATAATGATAAAACAAGGGACAACAAAATATATGATAATTACACAATAAGTAAGATACAGAGATAATATTTTGCTTACATGAAAGATGCAAACGCCGAAAAACTCAACCCGCTTGCCATGGGGCGGGTGCTCCTTGAAGGGGCCCTCCATATGTCCCCAGTGCCGAAACTTGAAGACGATCCGCGGTGGGCCACTGTAGACGTCAAGCACCTCAATGGCGAAGCCACGCGGGAACGCCGTCAAGAAGGTGGCCATGCCGGATTCCAGCGTCTCCTTGTCCGGGTCGTAGATGCGGTGCTCCGGCGGCAGCTTCGTCTGGAGGAACGCGTTGTAGCTGCCGATGGCCATCAAGTCCTTCCGGTTCAGAAACATCATCCCTGACACAGTAATGGTTCTTTCTCTTATTATTACAAGGAAGACACGCGCGCACGCACTCTCTATGCGCGAATATAATTAACGAGCTCTCACCATTGGTGCTGGAGCAGAATTTCTGTGTGTGGACGCTCTTCTGATCCTCGGGTCGCACCTTGTGGACGAGCTCCATCTCCCAGGTCTTCAGCAATCGCTGGACCTTCTCCTCCAGAGACCCCTCTGGCCATTCCTGATGACAAGTGCACAACGATGCTTTCAACTTGATCACAATATCTGCTTCGATCTCTGCGGCGTTAGTTATGAATTCTGACGAGTGTTCACCGTGAAATTACCTTGGTTCTCTCTTCCTCGAAGAGCTTGTTGACGACGCCGTAGTTGGGAGGGGCTCCAAGCCTCCACACGGTGTCCTTCTCGCCCTCGCCGTACATGAACGACCGGTACTTGTCCCCGCCTCCTGCAGCTTCACCAGCAGCCGCCATGGCCGACAGTTCACAGTTTGCGGCTGCTTTTGTCGTAGTTTGCGAGATGATGGGAGTCAACTGATGAACATCTCCCGTAGATATAGGAGTGGTAATCATCATCAGATTGTAATCACTGCAAACGTCACTGCCTGGTCCAAAGAAAGAAAAGAAATCTCTTTTCTCAAAGAAACATAAAAAAGATCCCCAATCCGAACCTAATCCCGTATTCCCATCCTTGTGACCTTTCCCTGTGTTGTTTTCTCGGGAATTTTTTTTATCCATGGCGGCTATGGCTGTGCGCCGCCGGTGCACGTGCTTGGCCGGCGATTGGCGCGGTCGCTGCCAGCCGCCTCACCGGACGGAATATCTCCCGTGATCGACTAACAAAAGACGCAGTAACTGTTACAAATTTTGGAAAAGAATTTATTTGATTTTTTAAGATTTACAAAATAAAAAACACCGTTTATAATTTAAGAAGTGTGTCCCACATAAATCGAGTGAGTAGCTAGACAAAAAAAAATACTCAAAAGAACACCATCTAAGTAGGGCTTGCCCACTAACATGTTACACGTATGGCTTGTGGTTAGGCCGCATACAGGATATCATTCAATACCCTAACGTGTTTGCAGGTACTATGATATTTGATTGGTGATATTTTTATTATGATACTGGTACAGTAAAGTATCACAATAGCTTAAAGTACGTATAAATATCATGATATATTCGTGTATCATTTAGACAACCACTAAAAAGACACACACAAATGTTTGAAGAAGAGCACTTGGCCCAATCAAAGTAAGCCAACCTCTTCATTCTGAATCAACCTAAGGCTAGTTTAGTCAATAAATCCAACAGAGATAAGAATCAACGTAGGCTAGTTTAGTCTACGTACAATCAATACAGATACGTGTATAGGTGTGTCCCATATAAATTAGGCTTTAGCATTATAATAAGTCTATTTTATCTCCCTCATCTCTGGCCTTTAGTCAAATCGCATCCCTTAATCACAAAACCGAAACCAAGTATAACATCTCTTCCATCTCCGAAAACCAGTGCAAATCGACATCTCAGGTGGTTTTGTAAGCGGTTTATGCTGACGTGACAGGTTGACTTGATCAAAATGTGCTGATGTGACAGCCTAGTCATCAAAGGAATTGAAAATAGTGGTGTGTCTTACATATAAGTGACAAACAGTAAAATAAAAAATGGTGAGGCCCATTTTTCAGCCCCACTTCTCCTGCTCTTCTTCCTCCCTTCTGTTCCTCTTTCTCGCAGCCGCTGTCTCCGCCGCCCTGCGCACGTTTGGGTGGCTATTCCACTGTACGTGGCGTTGCTGGTCGCGTGCGCCGGGGGCTCGGGGCGCTCGTCATCTTCGTGGAGTACCGCCTCGCACTGGAGCATCCCTTGCTTGCGGCGTTTGTCAATAGGTGGGCCACGCTCCGATGGGCGACGTCGCTTGACGACCCCTAGGTCGCGCGCTACGCCGACCCCATGCGGCTGTTCCTCACCGGTGAGAGTGCATGCGCCACCATCGCGCACAACTTGGCCATGAGGACCACCGGCCCCGACGGCGACGACATCGACATCGAGGGCATGGCACTCCTGTGGCCCTGCTTCTGGGATGCGGTGCCTGTCGTCTGAAGAGGAGGCAGCCAGCCGGCACGACGAGCCCGCCAATGCTGGACGTGCTCACCGGCCGCGCGCGTCGGCTGGGCGGTGGCCTCGGGTCGCGGTGGTGGGCTAGCTTGCAAAGAGCTCGCTTCGGCGGCCACGGTGGTGGGTCGGTTGGGCTTCGATTAAGCCGAAAAAATGGCAAAATTGAAGGGGAAAACTAGCCAGCAAGAATCCTTGGTGTGAGAGGAAGTTATAGGCATGGTTGCTCACCTTGTGGCAGCCGGGGAGCAGCACGACCGAGCGCGGGGTCGAGGTAAAGCTGATGCAAAACAAGTAACGTCATGAGCTCGGGCATCGTCCAGCTTGCGTGCGCCGTCCTCGAGCTAGCCCTCTCTCCCTCATCTCCTTCGTTGTCGTGTCGCTCTGCTTGATTGGTGGGTGGCGGTCATCCGTCTCAGTCACACCGGCAACGAGGTTAGGGTAGAGTGTGATGGTGGCGTCTGGAGGCAAGGAGGCGGCGACCTTTGCATCGTCGTCGAGGAGGATGACGGGGAGGCGGAGCCCAAAAATCTTGGGCACTAGGGTGGAGATGGCGATGACAACGAGTAGGAGCACGACGTCCTCGAGGCACACACCCACGTGGGAGGAGAGCGGCGATGGTGAGGACGGCCGACCTGAGCTCTGCGAAGATGAGGGCACGGCCGTCGGCGGCCGCGTCGATGAGTGCAAGCGCGGAGGGTTAGGCGTCAACGCGACGAAGGAGGAGGTCGGTGAGGGAGAGACCCAGATCCGTGAACTGGAGGAATTCCTCGATGACAGCGAGGCGAGCACGAAGCGTGGAGACCTCGTCGGCAGTAGCATGGAGCGGCGTGGCGAGGGCGGACAGTGCCATGACGCATTGAGGAAGGTTAAGGCAATGAGGCAGCCGCCGCGGGAGCTCACCGGAGTTGCTGGCTTGGGAGCTGTTGGGGTGTGGATGAAAGGGAGGGAGGAGTATGCTTCACCGACATATGGGACCCATTGTTATTATTAATTTTTTCTATCCAGAATGCCACCTAAGCATCACGTAGGACAAAACCATCTACAAAACAATCCGAGGAGTCGATTTGTATCGGTTTTTGAGATGAGGATGATGTTATACCCGATTTTACGGTTGAGGGATGCTATTCGACTAAAGGCAAAAATGAGAGAGGCAAAATAGACTTATTCCTTTAGCATTAGCGCTCAGGCCTGCTAGGGCTATTGATGGTAATGGGCCACAATCCATAGGCCCTTTTACAGTGCAACTCAACCCTGGTTCTTTTTTAGCTTAAACACATATATAAAATTCAGCCCTATACTTTGGGGCTCAACTTAGAGCCCCCATTGTTCGTTTATCCATGTGTTTATTTTTTGAATCGCTTATTAGCAAATAAAAAATTTATTTGTGAGTAAAATTTTTAGAGTTAATTTTATTTTGGGCTACCTTTATTACCGATGTTTCGCTTTGGATCACCCTTTAACCAACGTTCTTACTTTGGACCGGATATTTTTACCTTTATGTCACTTTGGATCATCCTCAACTATTTTATCCATCTACATCCAACTTATCATATGACAAAAAATAGTCTTACATATAGATGTGGGAGTTCATTGACGAAGAGGAGCCAACGTATTCGAGATTGTTCATATGTTTGAGAAGAGAGTCGGATGGTTTAAAGTGAAAATATTAGTTAAATGGTGATTTAAAACGAAACATTGGTAACAAAAGGTGGCCTAAAATGAAATTCACTCAAATTTTTATATTGTATCCTTAGTGACTTAAAAGCAAATGCTGTAAAATAAACTACGATGAAAAAACTAAAATTTAAAATTTAAAATTAAATAAATTTAAATTTGTTCTTATATTATGAGTATAAACATAAGTGAAATGACGAGGCTCTTAAAATTTGTAAGCAGTTTAGATCATTACCAGACCTAGTTAGGACCTCCGCTACCACTTATGTGAGCTGCGAGGAGTGTCTGGGGGAGGGATCATGGTGCCCTGAGGCTAGGAGATGAAGGTGCCCAAGAGGACAGAGAGCGATCGCTCAGCCTGGGGCTATGCTGTTGCACGGTATACCGTGCTATAGTCTCGCCCTTCATTTAAGGTTAATTACCTGTTAATTTTGTTCTCGTCTATGTGATCGATAGGATTACATGAGAGCGAATTTGATATAAGATATATAGATCCTATACTGACAAGGAAAAAAAAAAGGCTGGCCCATATATTGTAGTGCAGAATACATCATGCCCCTGTTTTTCCTGCTGAAATTCTGAGATCAGGATTCTTTTCAGATCAGGATTCTGCTGAAATTCTGATACATATTTTGCAGAGTACAACATGCCTTTTTGTACTTGCACTCATTCTGTCTCGTCTCCTCTCTAAGAGAAGAGATGCTTCTGGTGTAGGGATCATACCTCAACCACAGAGGCAGTAGCACGAAGGTCTTCAGCCCAATGCACAAGCTTAGGACGCAATTAGGCCTAGTGATTGACAGAGTACAGGCAGCCATATAATATCTGAATTGTCAAGAACTCGTTGCAGGTTCAGTTAAGAATGTGCTGCGCTTTGCAGGAAGTAGTTCTGTATTTGATCTTCATGTCATATTGTAATTGGTCTAGTTATAAGTCATCAAGCTAGCCAGTTTCTTCTGCTCCATACCTGATCGAAAGGATCTCGTCAGAGGGGGACTACATATCAATTTAAGCTGAAGAACACAACACGTCAACTACATATAAGAACACATGTCACGCTGAGCCAAATATGAGGGCGATCGGTAGCCTTAATTATTGGCATGCTCAGCATCCATGACAAGAATTAGTGTTGTTAAAGCTGCAGCAACAACAACGAGAACACTGTTTTAAAAGCTTATTTGCTCCTAGACCCATGTATGCCGTGCATCGCAGATGATCCCGGTAACATGCTAGACTGCAGTTCTTCTTCCCTTAAGCCGCATGCGGAGTTCCTTCAGCTGCTGTCTAAACAGCCAACGCCGACAAAGTGCCCCTGGAGGGAAACGACGGCTAATTATTTTGTTGATCAATAGAGTCGCACACACTAGCTAGCTCTTCACGTAATTAAAGTGCCCATCATTGTTACTGTAATTCCGGTGATTAGTCAACTGTCACGACCAGATTAATCTAGCTAATCTTCAGGGCGTGATGATCGGCAGGCATGCTGCTTCAGCTTGCCTAATCATGTTCAGCAACCTGGAATTCAGAAGACACGTACGCGCATGCACACAAGCTAGCTAGATCGCCATTGCAAGCTAGATCAAGCTTAAAAGTTGATCGATCATCAGCTTGTGGTGCAGCGGAAATCAGCTAGATCGATCATGCTCTCGCCGCTGTGGTGAATGGTGATCAGCTTAGCTTGCGGAGTCCACAGCTAGCCGTGCGGCGCACACTCCCTCCCTGCACTCCAGGCTTTTGCCGTGCAAATCAACCATCTGCATCTGCATGCTAGCTAGCTACGACGACCTCTGACTTTCGCCTCGCCTTTTCTACAACTATAAGCACTCCTCCCCCACCATTTCCTCCCCATTTTTCCTCCCTCCACACAGGCGTTCGCCAAGGCAGAGTTCGTATACCACGCATTGCCGCCACCGCCGCGCTCTGCCTCGCTCGCCGGCCGCCACCTCCACACCACCTCCACCGCCATGAGAAAAGCCGCGGTGTTTCTCATGGCGCTCGCGCTCGCGCTCACCGCGGCGGCGGCGCCTCCGACGGCGGCCGCGGTAGTAAGGAGGCAGAGCAGGTTCCTTGCGAGCACGAAGCTGTCGCCGCCGCCGCCGCTGTCGTACTACGACTGCAAGAGGAAGCCGCCGTCGGTGTGCCTGGAGCCAGGGAGCCCCGGGGCGACGTGCTGCAAGGGCAGCTGCGTTGACACCGAGTCCAGCTTCGCGCACTGCGGCAACTGCAACCACGTCTGCAAGTACGGCGAGACCTGCTGCGCCGGCCACTGCGTCGACCTCCTCAACGACAGCAAGAACTGCGGCGACTGCTTCGTCCACTGCCCCAGCAAGAAGTGCAGCTTCGGCTTGTGCGACTACGCCGGCTAACCAGCGCCGGCGACCACGGCGGCGTGTGCATTCATGTACGTGCATGCGAGGCAGCATACAAATTCGATCCTACACATCCATCGAGAAATAAAAATGGCAGTACGTATATACGACGTGAGTGCATACCTATATATACTCCAAACTGTTTTACAAAATTGCAATTGTTGAGCTCCTGAAACAAGTATACATACATATATATATACACCGCGAAAGAAAAAATGATAAAGTTATACTACAAATTAAGGATCTACGTGCGTCTGTTCGTCTCATTATTTTACGTGTTTATCATTGTTGGACTACATATATAAGTGGTCTTATGGTATCAATAAATCGAAATAATGTGTTGTAATTTATTATATGTTTTTTTGGGTGCGTGTACAGCTTAATTACAGGACCTTACAGAGAATTATTTGGATTCTTTTTCCTCATGTATTGTGAATAATCGAAACATCTCCAAATAATGGATGTGTACTTAATTAATCATTATATTACTCATCCTTAATTAGTTATGATGATTTTTTACTAGCTTTTGCATGCTACTATCTCTGTTTCGAAATATAAAGGATTTTCAAAAATTTTTATATTTTGGGATATAGGTCTTTGTTGATTTTTAGAGGGCTATGACCATTAATTTCTCAAGATTGACAATTAATTTCTCAAAACTATGTCCTTGATCAATAGAAAACCAATATAGTGTAAAACCGTTGCTCAGAAATATGAATCTGTCTGTATAACTTTTTTTTACAAGGTATAACTTTTAGAAACCAAGCATACTTGTAATTTAACTAATTTACAAAGTTTAATTATTTTTAAAATTAAAATACTCTCTATAGAAATCAATTAATTTAGTATAGCTAGGTTAGTATAGGGAGTTGTGAAATGTCATTGGCTTAATATGTACGACTACAGTACATACGTGATTACGTGGATCGCAAACTGGTCAGGTTGACCTGCCTTCTAGCTGTCGTTATATATAACTTTTGTTTCTTTGGTATTTTCAGCATTAGTCGATGCATTTGAGCTCTTAATAATAAATAGAATGCTTACAAAGTTATAAATGAAATGTAGAAAGCAGCTTAATACATTGCATTGCTAGCTAGTTACTAAATACCAATTTAATTAATCAATCATAATTATATTACTCATTTGCATGTGCTATTTATTTATTTATTTTAAAAAAACATTTGCATGTGGCATACATTCTTGCATTGGTACATTACGTGTCTGGACAAGCAGGGCAGTCAACTTTGCTGAATTTTCTACTTATTTGTTCTTGGGTTTTGGACCTTCTATACAGTAGCATATCTATCTAGTCTAGCGTAAGAACCAAACAAAATTATATTGATAATCTGGTTGATTGGTCTTTGATCCTTTTTCTAAATACAGATATATACTATACATATCCTAGGTTTATTCTTTTCTGAAAGTTACTTGGCCTTCACTTTGGTTGATTTTCTACAAGAATAGTACTGAAAGGTTATAATTACCTACACAACTTTTAGTCTTTTTCAGAAATTTGGAATTTTACACTATGGCAGGCAGGCTCATGTTTAAGGTATTCGCACATATTTTAAAATCTTATTAATCTGTAGCTTTTCCCTCCTCTCTAGCTGATTAAGATTTGTTAATATATATACAAGACCAACTTATTAATGATAAAAAAATAAGTATAAACATATGCTGGTGAAAACCTTTTTTTATGAGGTTTCTTGCAGGAGTATTTACAAAACTACATCTGCATGCCTGCATGGTAATTTCAATTTTAATATGAAGAAGTTCACGCAAAAAAATAATATGTATAAATTGATCTTAAAAAATTTTGGCTATGAATTAATATTATAAATTGATCTTAAACTATATATTCGTATTATAATCTGTAGCTGATTTTGAATTAAAACAGTTCGATCTCAGGATTAATTTTGGTGTTTTCTTTATCACTTTCATTACCCATTTCTCTTTGCTTCAGAACTACCAGATTGCTCCTGTGTAAGACACATATATAAGAACCGGAAGATTGATTTTTTACGAAAAGTTTAATCAACTAACTTTACCAAAGTAAATTGTACGTAATGTCAGAATTATGATTAACCATATTCGGCTACGCATGAGTACATAACCAAACTAGCAAACACAATATGGTGCGTACAAAATATTTCTGTCATAGAAAATATGAAAAAAGGGGACTTTTTGCAGCTAATTAAGTTGTTGAATGTACTTGCTCCTACTTTACTGTAGTTGTTAGTTAATTAACACGCAGTCCAAGTGCCATGGAATTTTTTTTTCCTAGCCTGATAGCTAGACATGGGTTACTGTACAATTTGTACTAGTTGACTTTGACTCTTTGATCTTATATTTCTCTTCACTTAAAGGTAGTTTTTCGTCTCTTAATTTCCTTCTGCACTCAAAGCGTGTCAATTAAGTTTGGACAAGTGTTTTCTTCGGAATTCATCCGGTCCATTAATCTTTTTCCCTTTTCCTGCGATACCCATGCATGCACGTACGTACGACGTACTCCTAACAAACGCGTGCCCTGCAGGTTTCAAAAACGAATCTTGGAACTGAATTTAATAAATCTTCACGCCGAAATGCTTAACCTGATCTATGTTTATGCCCAATTTGACCAGTGCGATTCACACTTCATCGCGTATGTGCATGCACGTAATGAGGCATATGCGTGCGTACATCAAGCGTAGCGTGCAATGAACGACCGAGCGGTAGTTAATCAGAACGGCATTACGTGCGTGTACGTGTGATTAACTGTTAACTGCATGGACAAGGATATATGAACAAAATTAAGCAGGCACGGGACAAGAGAGACGACACGTCAACACGTAGTACGTGATGCATGAGATCGATATATGGGCTGATTTGGTTCATAGCCTAAAATGATCTTACCAATGTTTGGACCATATTAAAATTTTGGTTTGAATCCAAATATTGGCTGGTCTATGAAAAAAATTGATCACGCCATTTTTTTCTTTCCAAACA
Source organism: Oryza officinalis (assembly GCA_008326285.1). Lineage (NCBI taxonomy): Eukaryota > Viridiplantae > Streptophyta > Magnoliopsida > Poales > Poaceae > Oryza > Oryza officinalis. The sequence goes on along the minus strand of BDMV01000001.1, from coordinate 12,598,748 downwards.
ATGACAAAAAAAAATTGGCAAGATCAATTTTGGCTACTAACCAAACATAAATTTATCTTTTCAAACAACGCCATACCAAAATGTATCTATGACCAAAATTTAGTAAGGCTCTTTTACGCCTCAAACCAAACCAGTCCTATATATCGATCTCATATCATTCATCGATCGAGTCTAGCGCGCTCCAAGATCACTCGATGTCATCACATCTTGGTGTGAAAAACGGCCGATTGCCCGATTCGTACGTGTAATTATATTAACCTGTAGACCTTCAGGACATCATTAAGGCAGCAATATATTAGTAACGGTAAACCTTCATGATGAGTACTTAATTAGCGTACTCCTTTCGTCTCAAATTATATAACATCCTCTCTTTTGTAAATAAAATTAAACTCGTTAATTTTTAACTAATAATCATACTAACTATGTTAAATATTATGCATGATATATCATTAAATTTATATTTTAAAATACTTTTATATAATATTAATTTTATATTCATTTAAAACATAACATAAAAATGACCAAACTATGTCGTTAATTAAAGATCATGTACGTACGTACGTACGTACGATTACTTCTTACGAAAATAACACACGACGAACGAACGCATAAGATTCGCTGCATATATAGCTAGAGAGACGAGTTAATTCCGGCGTCTTAATCTTGCACTGCAAACTATATATGCGTCTTGACAGGTTAAAGATGCTGGATGTGTAGTTCGGTTCAAGCAACACACAACATAAACACAAACACAGATCATTACACGTGTTAACATAGCGTGTGACTCGTCTCTGAATTTTTTTAATTTTTAATTTTATTTATTAAAATATTTAAAAAATAATTTTGGTTTCAAAGTTATACAAATCTACCTCTCCCGTCCCCTCCCAAAAAATATTTTTTATAACGTGACATGCATTCATTAGTTTGTTGTACGTTTTATCGTACGAAGAGAGACCGGTTATTTTACAGGCAGCCCCATTGCAGTCCTCTATGAGGACGACAAGAGGTTGCTTGTAAAATAGCAACCTACGACATGTTGCAATCGGTCCCCTTGCAACCCTACATGTCTTTGGTTCAAGGGATGAAGTGAGTGAGGTTGGGTCGAACCCATTTTTCGGGATGCTTTTGTTTGGGGATAGGTGGGATTGGATGATCCCTGAAAAAAATATTCTTCTGAGATCCGGGTTATACTGGTCCCTTAAAAACTGATGGACCAATCCATCCACTTTTCTGTCTCTTTGACATGTGAGTCATCCCCTAAAATTTAGGACCATTTCATTCCTCATGCCAAACAGATAGTTGGGACAATCCCATCTTAAAAATAAGAATGAGTCCAAACCATCCTTCCTTATTCCCAAACCAAATAGGACCTAGGAGGACAAGGGACATGTCTCCTCCCTCATTCCCAAACCAAACGGGACCTAGGAGGATAAGGGACCTGTCTGTAAATGGCCAGCTCTGGTTATTTTGCAAGTGACCCCCTTGCAGCTCTTTGGGAGGGCGGCAAGGAGTTATCTGCAAAATGGCCGATCGCTCTCCATATGGCCGTTAGAATGCGTCAACAGACGTGTGCCACGTCATAAAGAACGCTATTTGAAAGGACGGTTTTTAAAAACACCCTTTCAGAGAGCATTAGGGGTGTAGATTTGTAAAACTTTAGAATCAAAAATTATTTTTAAAATATTTTAATAAATCTCTATCTCTTCTCTATCTCTATCTCGCTCTACTACTTAAAAAGTTAAAAGTGTTTCCATCATACTAATAAAAAAAAGGGCGAAAACAACATCCGATTCTATGTGACGCAGAAAAAAAATAGGCCGTTAAAAAGGCAACAAAAACCAAAAAAAAAGCTGTCCGTAAAAAAGGCGAAAAAACCATCTGGCTGCAACGCGGAAAAAAATCAAACCACCTTAAAAAAACTGGTTCAGTACCCTCACCACGCGAAAAAAGCGTCTGATTCCACGCAACACGGAAAAAATGCACTGCAAAAAGAAAACAGTCCGATTGCACGTGACGCAAAAAAAAATTCCAATTCAAAACATCCTATTCCAAAACGCCATAAAAAAGCCTAGAAAAGAAGGCGAAAAGAGGATCTGATTTCTACGCAACACGAAAGAAAACCAAACCGCCTCTAAAAAAATGGTTCAGTACCCCCACCACACGAAAAAAAACCATACGATTCCCCGCAACCAAAAAAACACGCCTCCAGATTGGCTGTAAATCAACCGATTTAGATCATATCAAATCCTATTCGACACACACCAGAAGAATAAAACTATAATATATATACACACACTAGCATTAAGCACTTGGTAAAAGGCAAAACAACTCACAACTCTCCTTCAGTCCAAGTCCATTGTGTGCCACATATAGTTTCACGTCTATGTTGATCACAGGTAATTTTTCAACCTGAGATGCACATATCCAAATCTTTGTGGTTACCTATAAAAGACGAAGAAATAAAGGTTGAAAGCAATCTTGTCAGCAAAACTCTAAGCACTGAATAATTTCACCTGACATTGAGGCTAATTTTATCATTTAACTAATGAAGCTAGATATTACCTAGCTGTGTAGGAGTGATGCAATTTACCTATAGTATTGTGCACCAGTAATAACTCAGCCTCGGAATACATATACTTGTAGTATTTTGCACAAGAAACATCATAAGGATTATATATACTGGAAATATCCAAATCCTTATGGTTCCCTGTAAAAGACAAAGAAATAAAGGTTGCAAAAGACAAACCTCGACAGACGGCCGATCAGCTTGATCTGGAAGTCCATATCAATGAACTTGACCATGTCCAGTACCGCTACCTTGCAGCCCAACTACTCCAGTAAACACAAAATAAGAACAATCCGCCAACCTAGAACTGAAACATAATCGATCAATCGATCAACTGAGAAACGATAACCAGAAAAGACAAGACAAGGGGGGAGTTTACCGCTTACCATTCTAAACTGTAACCGAAAGAAATTAAAGCTCCATTTGAAGGGCACACCACACGATTGGCATGCATCTGTGCATGATTCATTCATGATCCATCTTCATCAATTTCTCCACTGCTAATTGCTAAACTCCTCTCCTATCCTTCTTTGAAACCAACCAACTCCTTACTTCTACTCCTTGTCTTCTTCTCCAATTCCTCATTTTTCTTCGGCCAAGAAATTCCTCCACTAAATTTCAGGAAAAAAAAACAAAGTTAGCGCCTCCTGTGTTGTACCTGAAATTTTAGATCATGTGATAGAGGGATGACTAATAGTGGATGAGAGACCTTGATCAATAGAAGCAGTGACCTGATTCGACGCAAGCCGTTTGCACCTGAGCAAATCTGGACAGCTGCTCGTGCCCTGCGCACAGCCGGACGCTGGATCTGGAAGGCACGATGTCGATCGACGGCCGCTATGACTGCATGAGGTTGATAGGCGTTGTTGAAGGTTGCCAGTGGTGTGGAGACCAGGAGACAGCCACATATCGAGCCACTATGACGGTGCCGATGCCGCACATGATGTTGACGAGACGCCCAACAATTCACATGCGCCTCGGCAACTAGAAGGGGAGGAGGTAGAGGAGGAGAGGCTGGCCAGAAGCTGACCACTGTCGCCGAGTCCACTCCGTGCCGCTGCCAAGGCCACTCCACCCTGTCGACTGCTCGAGCTGAGTTGCAGCCCAAGCGCATAACCGGATGCCGCCACGAGGTGGAGATGGGGGGCAGCAGGCTGGGAAGGAGCTCAAAGATGCACTTGAGGTGGCCGGTGCTGGGGAGTTGAATCGGGAGATACAGGACATAGGAGGATAGGTGGTGGGAAAAGTGAAGGAGAGTGATTTTGAGGACTTATCTAGTGCTCTGGTCCTCTGCTTTTTTTCTTTTTTTTCCCTCTTGGTCCTCTCTGCCTTTCTTTTTTCTCAGTCAATTTGTTGAGATAAAAAATACTACTATTTGACCTCAAATGTAATTAATTTATAAATTGAAAATAATACTCCCTCAAAAACAAAAATGACTAATTAATAATAATAGATTTAATAATATCCTCATTGGTACTGATGAATCGATATGAAATTTTTTGACGATTTCGCTTAAAAACCCGTATAAACCTGTCGTGATTTATATACGCCATCGTATCTTTTTTTTTTTTTGCAAACATGCCGACATTTCTACTATCACATATAACAAATGATTTAGGAGAGAATTTTCGGAAGATGCCATTCGATTTGCACCACCTTCAAGATTTGCTACTCAATGCTGAACACTTTCAAAACATGCCACCAAGGACACGAATTGTTTCATTCCGTGTCACACCGTCTCTCTCAAGCCGTGCACCGTGGCCCGTCCGCGTCATCTTGCCGTCGCCAATGAGCTCCTACTTCCCACTCCGGCGAGAGCTCCTAATGCCATCTTGCTGCAGCCGACCCGACCTAAGCTTCGCTGGCGGTGAGCCGTCCTAAGCAACGCACGGACATTTTTCTAAAATTAAAAATTAAAAAAAATTCCTCGTCTCCTGTCCTTTGAACGCCACGGCCCAGTACTGTATCGATGGCCAACTCGGCCCAAGGAGTGACACCACCTGGCCCGGCCTGCATGTTTCATGCCTTCTCGCTGCAACGGCCCGTGTCCAAAACAAACCGGGCTTTCCAGCTACCTGTAGACTATAGTTCTACCCCCGTACACAACGAAAAGAATCAACCAATGGATGAATTACCGCGACAATGGCCGATCGAATATGCGTCGTCTGTACCAGTACACATACCTAACCGCATCAGGAGGACGAACACCAACACAGACGAAGTACTCAAGAACTCGGCTCCTTTCCTTCGCCAGCAAGTCCCCAACTCGATCGCTTTTTGAGCTATCACTATGACTTGTTCTTCCTCCTGGGAGAGAGGCAAGCAAAGAACAAATCCGATCGTGCCAATGCGCCGTGCACGTATATAAATTGCGAAGCCGTCTGGCTCCTGAAAGCATATCAGGGAATTGCAGTTAATCGGTAGTAGAATTAGCAGGTCCAGGTGGTTTTACGTACGTACGTACACCCGTAGGTTGCAGAGATGGCCGAGAAACTGAGGCCCGTCGCCCTGCTGCTGCTGATGCTCAACCTCTGCATGTACGTCGTCCTCGCCATCATCGGCGGCTGGGCCATCAACATCGCCATTGATCGCGGCTTCATCCTAGGTAACGTACAAAAAGCTAAAGCTTCTCGTCGGTACAGGAGTTCGATCGTTTCGTTCTTTGGGATCGGCTCAGTCATTGGTGAATTTTGCAGGCCCGGGGTTGCGGCTGCCGGCGCATTTCCACCCGATATTCTTCCCGATCGGCAACTGGGCCACGGGGTTCTTCGTCGTGTTCTCGCTGCTCGCCGGCGTCTTCGGCATCGCCTCCGGCCTCGTGGGCCTCAACCACATCCGCTACTGGAAATACCACTCCATGCAGTCGGCGGTGACCACCGGGCTGCTTGCCTGGGCGCTCACCGTCCTTGCCATGGGGTATTTACACTTACATTGTCTCGAGTTGCTGATGGTTTACAATAACGCAAATGTGTGATCGATGACCTTGTGGATGGATTTGCAGGCTGGCGTGCCAGGAGATCAGTCTCGACAGACGCAATGCGAAGCTGGTAAGATGATCTTGGCCATACTTTCTCCTGGCCATTTCTTCAGATTCTTCAGAATGATTTGTGAAGTGAGAGACTGAATTGAAACCTTGGAGTTTGGCAGGGAACCATGGAGGCGTTCACGATCGTCCTGACGGCGACGCAGCTCTTCTACGTCCTCGCGATTCACGGCGGGAGCCGCGGCCCCGTCCCGGTGGAGCGGCCACACAACCTGAGCTGATCGGCGATTTGGATTCGGCGTGTTGGATCGATGGGCATAGGGCAAGGTGAAGACGCAGAGACCCCTCGCGCGCACGCGGCGTACGAAACAATCAAACGGGGCCATGCATGCCTGTCACGGTTCACGAGTTGTGGTCTGTGCTTTTCCTTTTGAAAGTACGATTCTTTGAGTGGAACTGGGGTGAAATGGAGATGATTCGTTTGTACTGGTATATTCCTTTGGATTTGTTGATTGAATTCAAGTGTCTGGAGATTCATATTGTTAACTTCCTTTGGATCTTGCTCAAAAGATACTTCCGGTCGCCGGTGGGGATCAGCGCCTGCGTTCAATCCAATCCGCTGGATGCCCAGTGAACCGTGTAGATTAGAGATAATCCCTAATGGGCAAAATATGCTGCCACTGGCCCAGCTTTGCGTGTAGCACTGGCATCCTTGCTTGGTTTGTACGAAGAAAGCCGGCGGTCAAACAAAGCCCACCTAGATTTCGCTCGCTATCAATACTGGCGATCCAAACCGTGTCATCGGAATAAAGGAACAAATGGACTCGGCCACTCAGGTTTGGCCCAAAACGTACATTTGTCGGCCCAAAACGTACATTTGCTGGTGATTTCGATCTCTCCCGTCCCAACCACAGCGGCAGCGCCGCAGCGGAATGTCCCGGCACGACGCGACGCGCACCGGCCGCGAGGCACAGCCGTCGCCGTTGGACCTGACTCCCCCGCATCCGCGCATCTCGATCGGTTGACGTCCAGCCAACCGGCGACACCACGAACCGATGCCTCCTTCTCCTCCGATCGAGCGGATCGACGCCCCACCTCGCGGGGATGCACGGGGAACCAACGCGCGTCGCTCCTGCCAATTCGCGTCGGATGGCGCCCGATTCTATGCGCAAATCGCTGGGAAAACGAACGGATCAGAGAGCAGAAAACACGGTGCAGATCGATTGGTCGACCGAGGACGATGCTGGCTAAATCATGTCTGGCCTATAACTGGAGCGATAGAAAGCACACGGCGATCGATATGATCTCGGAGAATATAATCCATCCCATCGTACCTACGACGTGCATTCTCTCCGTTCTCTGGTCGGCATCGGTTCCTCGTGTCGAAGAAGCTAACCGTGATAGCTTGACCACGTAGCTACATTGACTCAGCATGCAGCGTCAGCCAGGGGAACAACCAACAACTTGTTTGGAAATGGATTTTAATCACCCAGGTGAACATCTACTCGTTTCTTGCATGTCAACTAAATGGTTATAAAAAATTTTAAAAAAAAATTGATAAGATAGATCAATACGTAATATATCACTCCACATACATATAATTTCAAATTCAACTTATACAAGTTGTAAGAAAAATAACAAATTTAACTGCATATATATGTATAGTAATTTGGGTTTTGTTTGTTATTTTTGTTATAATTTGTAGAAGTTAAATTTTAACTTGTATGTTTGTGGAGTGATATATTACATATTAATCTATCTTGTTAATTTTTTTAAAAAAATTTCATAACTATTTAAATGACATACAATAAATTGGTGAAAATCTACCTGGGTGATTAAAATAGTTTCCCAACTTGTTGTCCGATAGATCGATCGACCAACCGGCCGGGCGGCAGCCGTGCTTTGGGCATACGTATATATTGGTAGATTGATCGATTGATCGATGCATATATGCATGCATGTGTGCATATGCTTTCACTGTTCCAGATATGGTTTCAGATAAGCTAGGCAGTAGCTCCTGCTGGCTGCTAGCTTTGTGGATCGATCTCCTCTAACCTTGATTCGGAAAAGAAAAGGGTAAAGCGCGCGCAAAGCCAGTATTAGTCATTAGAGTATTGTTGCGAGGAGCGCTTTTGTAACTTAATTCCTCCAGCTGTGGAACTTGCATGTGTATGCAACACTAGCACTACCGATCTTTTGATCAAATCCATCGTTTTTGTCATGGGGTTAGATTTGGTGCTAAAATGGGGGGCCTTGCGTGGCTGATTGCATCCACCGATGCAGCGATCGCCGATCGATCGATCTGCCGGCAATGGCAGTGTGTGTGCACACTTGCGCTCACTTAAAACTGAGAGAAAGGGGGCATGTATATGGATGATGAATGTGTAGTTATCTGCTTCAGATGAACGAAAGATAAACTCGTGGGCTCAAAATCCGTGGATCAATTAAAGAATAAAATACAGTTTTATTAATTAGTTGTGTTCTCCGAATAAGAAGCCACACAGAGTTTCTTAATTACGTGTACATGCCTTTTGCCATTTTCGATTCAACTCGTAGATCTTGCGCATGCATGCGGATGCCACAGTTGGATGCTAGCTAGCTGCACGCGCGCCACCACTTATCACTAAACACAGCTATATAGTACTACTATGCACTGAAAGCGTCTCATGAGGTGATGAGAGAAATTAAAACAACACGTGCAGCGAGTACACAGAAACACCGGGATCAATAGAGACAAGTGTAGGAGTGTGCACGTCCACCTAATTTCGATTACACGCTAATATAAAGGGTACGTAGTACGAGTCCACTAATTTCAGATTGGCTCGAAATCTCCATGACTCGTCCATGCACACAGGTACAACTACAAGAATGCACGAGACGCACATTTTGCCACTTTGGTGCAGTCGATGGAGCGCCGGGGAATTGAACCACCGAGACAGCACAGCTACCGGTGGCCCCCGTCCCCTGCATCATCCGCTCGCTTTTGGGTTTTGGCATTTCTGGGCAACTTGCTACGGGGGCAGACGCTGCGGGGAGGGGCACCGTGGATGCCCGGCGCAACGGCTGCGGATGGCCTCACGTTCCACGTCGGCTCGATCTGTGCAAAGCCTGCAGCCTCCTTTTGCTTTGACGTGCATGCTTTTTATCGAACAGACGGGTATGGCCGATAGATAGCTCGTTGATTGTTCTTTGCGAAGAAGATATGCGGTTGCATGGAACAGTAATCGTCAGCCGCACTACCTGTCTTCCTGCACAGATCGCCGTCTACGCCGTCGTTCTCTCCCATGATCGATTTGTTGGGTCTCCAAAGTGGAAGTGGCCATGTTGCGGGCGTCGACGGTACACGGCAAAAATTGAAGGCGCGTGTTTCGTTTCGCTTGGATTTAATTTCCGGCCTGGACCTAACACTTTACCGAACGAGGAGAACGCGATGCACTCGTACACACACACGCGGGCCGGGAGTCGGGGAGTGCTGGCTCATAGGTCGCACAACTTGTGTGGTTTGTGCTGCCTCCACTCCACCTCCGCCTGAGGAGCGCTGCGGCAGCGGATGATCTTTTTCGGTACACACAAAACAAAGGCGCGTGTGTGTCCGCGCGCAAGCGTACGATGTTGACACGAGTAAAAGAACTGGGTGCGTGCGTTGGTTTTACTGGGCCCCACTCCGACGAGGAATCCACGTAGGATTCACTACGTACTTGCTGGGTACTTAATTCTCTCCATCCTCGCTCTCTTGTTCTGTGCAATATATACTACCCCTCTATTTTTTATTTTTAATAGGTGATATCGTTAATTTTGAAAAACATGTTTAATCATTTGTTTTATTAAAAGAAACTAGATAAATATAATTTATTTTGTTATGAGTTATTTTACTACATGAAACCAGAATTTTTTTTAGGTCAAAAACCATCAAGGAAATATGTTTTGTTGGTCAATCACCAAATCTAAAGAGCAAGGAAAATCCAGTAAAACTAATAATATTTTAAACATGATTTATATCTTATGTATTTTGTATAAAATTTTTTGAATAAGACGAATGCTCAAATGTGTATAAAAGTTAACAACGTTATTTACTAAAAAAACGAAGTGGTAAGTGTTTCTATCTGTCACATATGTACATAGAAGCCTCCAGCTAACCTCATTATATTATCACCCCAGTTGAAAAATCTAGCTAACCAGTACTATCACCTCCCATTTTGAGAAAAAAAGTTTGAGCAACTAATTGTTCTATCCTGAGCATAAAATAAATTTACAAATGAAAAACGACGTTATAAGATTTAAATATAGAAGTATTCAAGCTGATACAAAACTAAATTAAACCCATGTAGACTAACAAGATCAGAATGAAGATAAACAACAGTTACACATTATTTAGTATTTTAATTTTAGCCTTTGCTAAGTGCAATTTTAGGTGATTGAAAAATTTAAAATTTTTAGACGTCTGAAATCTAGCTGACACATTTTTCTTGTGGATGACGGAGACCATCTATAAATGCGCACAATACAGGGGTAGCAACAAAGATTTTGCTGGTTTTATGGTAGGTAGGTCAAAGCCTTCTATAAGCTGAATTCACCAACAAGTGATCTGCTTTGGCCTCTTGATTCCATTGTCCAGTCAAATTAAACTACCGTTACAATAGATATTACTGGAAATCTAAAGGCTCGTATATTTAGAACCAAGAGAATTTTATTTGCATGTGCATTAATTATCCATTAGTCCAAATAAATTAGTTATTTAGAGAATCCAATGAATTAAAATTACTTGATGGTCTAAAAGCATCTACTCTCTTCGGCCATAAATATCTAAAGTTTAAGACAATTCACAAACTTTTGACACTAAAATGTTTTAGTTCTAAAACATAAAAATGGTTTTGTGCATATATGCCTTGCAAAGTAATACTACCTCTTCTTAAAATAAGTTAATTTTTCACTCATCTCACACATACCAATACAAACAACAAAAGACTAGAATACCCTCACTTTATTCAATTCCAATTCAATTGTTCATCACTTTATCTACTCCCAATACAATAATTCTTTACTTTCACAAACTTCGATGCAACAATTACTTTAAAGATATATTTATTTTGAAACAAATGACAGAAGCTAGAAATGAACTTAATATGCGACGGAGGAACACACACACTACTTCCGTTTCAAAAATATAAGTATTTATGACTATATATCTGAACAAAAGATTTGATAGATTTTTTGTAGTATAAGATTAATTTTGATCAAAGTTGTATTTAAAGACCATATTATGGGCGAAGACAAGGGGGACGGCGAATGGCCAGGCCCCCTCCAACAATTTGTTTCAATAGAATCATCTAATTAATTAGTAGGTAATTGAGATAAGAAATAGTGTATTAGGCTCCGCCGTTGGACCATACCTACAAAAGTCAAACGTGATAAGAGGGACTAATTTGACATTTGACATGCCTGTAAAGACTACAAAAGGCGAAACCTCCACACAGATTACTGCAACTTTGCAACGGTGCTACTGGCTGTACAAGCTTAATTAGAAATCTTGTATATACGTAGCCATGCAGGGCACTCTACATTTTTCGCAACTTGAAGCAATGTGTAACTGCGTCCCCGTCCCCTCTCAGGTCAAAATCGCCACCATGATTCAGGTATTCCGATCGCTTTTTGCTTGTTTCATGGCAATTTTATCGTGCAAGGAAACTACCTTTTCTTCCTCCAAATGCGTTGAACAAAGAAGCATGCAGATGGCGGCGAGTAACTTTGTTGTGTACAGATTTTACAACCAGCTGGATCCACTCACATCCCCACCATTAGCTTCCTCATCACTGCAGATTAATTATATATATATATGCGCATGCAAATTGCAAAGTGCAGATGCAGATAGGTTATCCTGCAGGCTAGCTAGCTCTTCAGTCGGACTGAAGCTAGCCAAACATCGCTTTCTGATAAAGCCTGTTTGCTGAATACATATATTCGGCATGGATAGGGCGGTTTACTAATATATATATATCACCAACTGTGTGTTTAAGTTTTTTACTACCTAATTATCCCATCAAGTGCTGTTTGTTTGGTCACTCTACTACAGGTCGTGATCGAGCCGTATGATGTGTGCACTAACTCATCACTAGAAATCTGATTGAAATCCTCCTAATCCACGTACATTAATATTGCTGTGCAGATTCAGGCCCTCTCTAGAAATAAAAACAGATGCACATTTTAAAATAGTTCATTAATTAAAGAAAGTCTTCATTTCGACATCAAGCAATTATTACTTTTTTTTCTTATTTTCTCCTGACTTCCTGAATCTGCATAAGTGGCGGAGCTACATATAAGCTGTGGGATCGACAGACCCTATAGTTTTTTCACTAATATTCTTATGAGCACTAATTTTTCACATAAATACACTGAATTTTACGTAAATGATCATACTAAAATAACCAATAATAATTGATTTCACAGGATAAAATTATTGGTTCCGTCCCTTATGTGCATATAAAGATGCAACCTTTTCAACTCGCCACTTGCCTGAATGCTCGTCAGTTCGGTCAATCCTCACTGGATGCCCAAATTTGACAAGTCATCAGAGAATCGATCATTACTAGCACACAATCATAGGACGGCCAGTGATGTAGTAGGACGTGCTAACCGTTTTTTTCTTTTTTGGCCAGCTGCTAACCGTTTTTTGGTCCAATTCCACTGCCCATGTCCCGTGAAGTCGGCATTGGATTTGGAGAGATAGGATCTCTCATATCTGCAAGTGATCAAAACCTCATCTCTGTCTGTCACTCCGTGTACATGCAGATGCCACAATGCGGCGCCAAAGTGGACGTGCTAGCTTAGCTAGCTTGCCTGCACCTACATATATGCGTATATTTGCTGCGTGCTTTAGTTTTCCATCGGTTGTGTTTCCGCGATATCAGGCAAAAGAAGTCGTCGCCGACTGGCGACGATGACTCCGACGACGACTCTGGAGTCGAGGTGCGCCGTGCTGTTGCTGCAAGTACTGATCATGGATATTATTTACGCTATATATACCCGGCGTGATCTGACCATGTTAATTAGGTCATGTAATCGGTGGATTTTCTGGTCAGCACAGAGATCAGCTTTTTGGGGTGAGATTTGAGAGAGTGAGTTGTAGTAGCCAATTTTAATCTGTCGGATGGAAAAGTGTGGATAGACTAATTAAGAACTAGTTAGAGTGTACGGCGATGTGATGTTGTCTTACTTAATTGGCTACAGTTTCTTAATGCCTAAACGGCTTCAGATGTCTAGTCAACGAGCACGTACGTTTCAGTGGTGTTAATTTCATGAGTGAATGATACTTTGAATCATTTTTTATTACCTAAATTTTAGTATGAATACCGTCTATTTAATTTTTTCATTTTAGACTAGATATTTTTACTATTTTTATATTTTAAATCACCCAAACTCTTTTCACAAGCACAACAACATCATCGAGCACATTGGCATTCTCATGCCAACGATATTCTCTATTTATGAACAACTCACATTTTTATCGAAAGAGAGATTAGATGTGGCTAGACAAAAGTATTAGGGTGATCCAAAGTATAACAAAAATAAAAATACCTAGCACAAAGTGAAAAGATTGGATAGAGAGGATAGTCCAAAATAAAATTTAGATAATAAAAGATGGCCCAAAATACATTTCACTCTAATTTCATCGATTTGCTGACATGTGAAAATTATGCTTAGTATGTATAGTACTCCCACTTTTCTAAAATAAAAAACAAAGCAACAATCCATTTACTCACTTGAACTATTTTACCGGATTACTTAACCCTTGAACTATTTTCTTTTGCTCATTTACGCCTTGAACTATTGAAAACTGTTTACTATCCCTAACGATATTTCTCTCTCTCTCTCTTCTCTATATAAGCCTTGCACTAAATTTTAGTAGGGCTGCTAGGTGCATTACAACTTATCTCTCAATATCTTCTTAATATCTTTTTTAAGGATTTTTTATCAAAGTTTGCAACTTTGCTTGGATTGGAAGCACCTAAGACATATTGATTTAAACACTGAGATTTTAAAATTTAAGCAAACTGTCATAAAAAAATTAAAAATATTTCGAAACATTGACAATGGTGTCATCTATAGCTAAACAATTGCATATTAAATTATGAATTGCATGAAGAGAAATGGTATTAAGCTACAAATTGAACAGTTTTTAATAGCTCAGGAGGGAAAAAATGAAAAAAAACAATTGTTTATGGGAATAAGTGATCCAATGAAATAGTTTGAGAGAGGAAAGTAAACTTTTTAAGCTATAGAAAGTGTATTACACTAGCTTTTTATACGATCTCCACCATTATTAACAACTACAAAATTAATATAGTATAAAAATATTTTTAAATATTAATCTAAAGGTACTACAACCATGACACTAAACACATATTTTTCCTTCAATTGTTAGTCAAAAATTATATTGAATATTCGGGAAACAAGAACTTTTGAGAGAGAGAGAGACGGGGGGCGGGGAATGCATGGTTATATATTTTGGAAAGGGGGAGTCGGAGTACTAATCTCTATGGCGAAGAATGTTCAAACATTTTAGACAACACTAGCCAAATCAGAGCAACTGGGCTAGCTAGCTCCCAAATCGGAGGAAACATAAGCTAAGAATAGTTTCCCAAAATACAAGCCCCGTCTCTACCACAGAAGTAACCTGCCCACATTGCATAGGCATTCTTTTTTTCACATCACAGCATAATTCATCTTTCAGCTAGCTGATCAACCTATTTGCTACCAAAAAAATGTAGAAAAAACTCAGAATTAATAAAAACCTGCAGGAAACCACCACCCTCGGTTACCGCCTCACCCACATGCACCCTGGCTTTACAACACTAGCCGTCACAGTGTCACGTACTCCCCTATAAATACATACCCAGCTCACTTGCAAACCTTATCACGTACACATCGTCGCACACATTCTCCACTGACATCGATCAATCAATCGTCGCAATGGATACCTCGTCCCATTCGCTTAAACCCTTCGCCTCGTCCGTCGCCGTCCGCGGCGGCGACGGCGAGGAGTCGAAGGCGGCGGCGGCGCCGGTGGTGGTGGCGGCGAGGTTTGGCATGCTGACGCGGTTCCACGCGGGGTACTTCCGGATCAGCCTGGCGCTGTCGGGGCAGGCGCTGCTGTGGCGGACGCTGAGCGACTCGTCGACGGACCCGCGGGCGCTGGGGCCGGTGGTGCGGTCGCTGCCGTCGGCGGCGTTCGTGCTGCTCTGGTCGCTGGCGCTGCTCACGCTGGTGGCGCTGTGCGCGCTCTACGCGGCGCGGTGCCTCCTCCGGTTCCCGGCCGTGCGCGCCGAGTTCAGGCACCACGTTGCCATGAACTACCTCTTCGCGCCGTGGATCTCCTGGCTGCTGCTGCTGCAGTCGGCGCCGTTCCTCCGCCCCGACGCGCTCTCCTACCACGCGCTGTGGTGGGCGTTCTCGCTGCCCATCCTCGCGCTCGACGTCAAGATCTACGGCCAGTGGTTCACCCGGGGGAGGAAGTTCCTGTCCATGGTGGCCAACCCGGCCAGCCACATCACGGTGATCGGGAACCTGGTGACGGCGAGGGCGGCGGCGAAGATGGGGTGGCACGAGGGCGCCGTCGCCATGTTCGCGGTCGGCGTCGCGCACTACCTCGTGCTGTTCGTCACGCTGTACCAGCGGTTCCTCGGATCCGACTCGCTGCCGGCGATGCTCCGGCCGGTGTTCTTCCTCTTCTTCGCCGCGCCCAGCATGGCGTCGCTCGCCTGGGACGCTATATCTGCATCCTTCGACACCTGCTGCAAGATGCTCTTCTTCCTCTCCCTCTTCCTCTTCGCCTCCCTGGTAAGCGCCACGCAAAAACCACGCGTTTACGCCATTGCATTTCGACATTTCCACCGTTTCCAACCAAACACCAAAGATGAACGTGATGAGTCAGCATGGCATCCAATCCAAACCGTCCCATTCTTATCCAACGCTCACGATAAATTCCATTTCTAAAGGGTAATTTTACCATCTTTTAGAATGTGTCGAAAATATCATATTTTCTAGTGTAAAATCTTGATACATACATATGCCACTCTTCATTGATTCAAAGCTTTCAACAAAGACTTCTCCATTAACCCAACAAATTAGGATGCACTTGACAATAAAAATAGAAGTCCTATATACATATAGATGATATAGCTAGAGTTTATAGATTGAGAGAGAAATTAAAGGATGAAGGAAGAGAAGTGGGGGATGCGCATTTCCTCGAAATGATCAAATTCTGCTCCATCCATTTCGCTGAGATTCTTTTTTCCCACAGCTTTTTAGCTCTGCATCTATCGATCGCTTTTTGCTTTTCGTTTTCATTAGTGGCTGGGAAAGAACTGATCCAACTAGGATCGTGTAGGACTGTAGGATACCACTAGGTGCCACATATGCTGATCATCCTCTTTCTCTAAAAAAATATACTTATGCATGTGTGTATCGTGCCAGTGCCTCCAGACTCACGGCCAACTAATCATGCTTAGTTAGCAATTAAGCCATAAACAATCCTCTTTAGCTGACCAAAAAGAAGAATCTTTAGAATGCAATGCATGTCGTGAGGCATGGTTAAAAATTTTGATCTCAATATATACTTAAAAATAAAACAAAATGAACTAATGGTTTGCATGAACGCGCACGACGTGTGCGCGCGTGGATATGATGCAGGTGTCACGGCCGACGTTGTTTAAGAGGGCGATGCGGCGGTTCAGCGTGGCGTGGTGGGCGTACTCGTTCCCGCTGACGGTGCTGGCGCTGGCGGCGGCGGAGTACGCGCAGGAGGTGCGGGAGGCGGCGGCGAGCGCGCTCATGCTCGCGCTCGCCGTCCTCTCCGTCGCCGTCACCCTCGCGCTCATGGTCTTCACCGCGCTCCGCACCAACGACCTGCTCCCCCACGACGACCCCTTCTCCTGCCCCCCGCTCGCCCGCTAGTACTCCAACCTTAGCTTCAAACATACAAAAGCTACGGGGCGTCCGCATCGATTCTACTACGACCGACCAGTAGAGACCATCGTAAAAATCGCCATGAACGAAACGAAGGCTGCACCTACATTGTAACATAGACTTTTGTGTGCACGTATAGTAGTAGCTATAGGTCACCAAAGAGAGAGAGAGAGAGCTATGGGTGTAAAAACTTGGTTGGGGCGATGGTGTGGCGGCCGACCGGGTGTGAAAGGTCGATGTAACGATTCATTTTGGGCGTCAGTTGCACATATGCTGGAATTGGAA